>MCJB01011097.1:132253-159368 GCA_002018475.1 Nicotiana obtusifolia | reverse complement strand
CCCCAATACGACTACACCAATTAGTCCCACAACACTTAACAAACCTACTCGAGGCCAAAAACCACATCAAAAAACACGAATTAAACGAATTGCAACCCAAATTGAAGCTTAGGAACTATGAACTTCCAAATTTCGGAATCGACACCGATTCATACCGAAACATTGATACCAAATTTTCCACACAAGTCATAATTGATATTACAAACCTATTCCAACTTCTGGAATCAGAATCTGACCCCGATATCAAAAAGTCTACTCCCGGTCAAACTTTCTAAAATTCTTCCAACTTTCGCCAATTAACTCCGAAATGACCTACGGACCTCCAAATCAACATCCGGACACTCTTCGTAAGACCAAAATCACCCTACGGAGCTATTGGAACCATCAAAACTCCATTCCAGAGTCGTATTTACACATGTCAAACTACGGTCAACTCCTATGACTTAAACTTCCAATTTAGGACTATGTGTCCCATTTCACTTTGAAACTCTCTTGAACCTCACACCAAGCGCCCTGGGGATCAGGGAAATAACTTAGGGATCGGGGCTAATACTCTGAAAATGAATGGCCGGGTCTTTACATCCTCCTCCTCTTAAAACAAACGTTTGTCCTTGAACGATTATAGAGACATAGCTGAAGTGGTTAAAAGATGAGGATAATAGCTACGCATATCATGCTCGGTCTCCTAAGTCACATCCTCGACTGACTGACCTCTCCACTGAACCTTCACTGAAGCGATGTTCTTCGACCTCAACTTTCGAACCTGCCTATCCAACATGGCCACCGGCTCCTCAACATACGACAAATCCTTGTCAACTGAACTGAGCTGATGTCTAACACATGAGACGTATCGCCATGATCTTCCAAATCATAGAAACATGGAAAACTAGATGAATTGCGGCTAGACTAGGTGGTAGTGCAAGTCTATAGGCCACCTCTCCAATACTCTCAAGAATCTAAAAAGGTCTGCTATACATAGGGCTCAGCTTTCCCTACTTTTTGAACCTCATAACGCCCTTCATGGGAAAAACCTAGAGCAAGACCCGCTCCCTAACCATGAATGCAACATCGCGAACCTTCTGATCCGCATAACTCTTCTGTCTGGATTGGGCTGTACGAAGTCAATCGTGAATCAATTTAACCTTTTTCAACGCATCCTTAACCAAGTCCGTACCCAATAGCCTAGCCTCACCCAGCTCAAACCAACCCAACGAAGACCAGCACTGCCTACCATACAAAGCGCCATACGGGGCCATTTGAATGCTCGACAGATAATTGTTGATGTAGGAAAATTCTGCAAGCGGCAAGAACTTATTCCAAGAACCTCCAAATTCCATCACACACGCACGAAGCATATCCTCCAATATCTGAATAGTGTGCTCAGACTGTCCGTCTCGTCTGAGGGTGAAATATTGCACTCAACTCCACCCGCGTGCCCAACTCATGTTGTACGGCCCTGAAGAACTGCGATGTAAACTGCATACCCCGGTCAGAGATGATAGATACCGGCACACCATGAAGCATAATAATCTCGCAAATATAAACCTGAGTGAGCTGCTACGAAGAGTAGGTAATCACCGCTGGAATGAAATGAGCAAACATGGTCAACCTATCAATAATCACCCAAGCTGCATCGAAGTTCCTCTAAGTCCGTGGGAGCCCAACAACAACATTAATAGAAATCCGCTCCTATTTCCACTATAGGATCTCTAGCTTCTGAAGTAATCCACCTAGCCGCTGATGTTCATACTTCACTTGCTGACAATTTAAGCACCGAGCTACATATTCCACTATGTCCTTCTTCATTCTCCTCCACCAATAATTTTTCTGCAAGTCCTTATACATCTTCGCGGCACCTGGATCAATGGAGTACCCTGAACTATGAGCCTCCTAGAGAATAAACTCACGTAAGCCATTTACATTGGGCACACATAGCCTGCGCTGCATCCGTAATACACTGTCATCCCCAATAGTGACTTCCTTGGCATCCCCGTGCATAATCGTGTCCTTGAGAACACGCAGATGGGGGTCGTCATACTGACGCACTCTGATACGATCATAAAAAGAAGACCGAGAAACCACAAAAGCTAAAACTCGGCTCGACTCAGAAACATCCAATCTAACAAACCGGTTGGCCAAGGACTGAACGTCCAAGGCTAATGGCCTCTCTACTACCGGTAGATATGATAAGCTGCTCAAACTCTCCCCCTTGCGACTCAATGCATCGGCCACTACATTGGCCTTCTCATGATGATATAGAATGGTGATATCATAGTCCTTAAGCAACTCTAACCACCTCTGTTGCCGCAAGTTAAGATCCTTGTGTTTGAACAGATATTGTAGACTCCGGCGGTCGGTGTAGACCTCACAAGAGACACCGTGTATATAGTGCCGCCAAATCTTCAAGGCATGAACAATAGCTACTAACTCAAGGTCGTGGACAGGATAGTTCTTCTCGTGCACCTTCAACTTTCTAAATTCGTAGGCAATCACCCTACCATCCTGAATCAACACCGCACTGAGACCAATGAGCGACGCATCACAATACACAGCATAAGGCCCCGAACCCGACGGCAACGCCAACACTGGGATTGTGGTCAAAGGTGTCTGGAGCTTTTGAAAGCTCTCCTCACAGTCCTTAGTCCACCTGAATGGAGCACCCTTCTGGGTCAATCTGGTCATAGGTGCTACAATAGACGAGAAACCATTTATAAATCGATGGTGATACCCTGCTAAACCCAAGAAAACTCCGGATCTCCGTGGCTAAAGACAGTCTTGGCCAACTCTGCACTACTTCAATCTTCCTCGGATCTACCTTGATCCCCTCATTCGATACTACATGACCCAAAAATGCCACTAAATCTAGCCAGAATTCAGACTTCGAAATTTTGCATGTAACTTCTTTTCTCTTAAGGTCTGAAGCATAATCCTCAAGTGCTACTCATGGTCCTCCCGGCTCTGGGGATACACCAAAATGTTGTCAGAAATCACAATGACGAATGAGTTAAGATAGGGATAAAATCCACTGTTCATCAAGTGCATAATGTTGCTGGGGCGTTGGTCAGCCTGAAAGACATGACAAGGAACTTGTAATGTCCATACCGAGTCCTGAAGGCAGTCTTCGGGATATCTGGCTCCTGAATCTTCAACGGATGATAGCCTGAGCGCAAGTCGATCTTAGAGAACACTCTACCACCCTGAAGTTGATCAAATAGGTCATCAATACGTGGCAATGGATACATGTTCTTCACAGTAACCTTGTTCAACTGGTGATAATCGATACACATTCGCATAGAACCATCCTTATTTTTTACAAACAAGACTGGAGCACCCCAAGGCGACACACTGGGCCTAATGAAGCCTTTATAGAGCAACTCTTGCAACCGCTCCTTTAACTCTTTCAACACTGCTGAGGCCATATGATAGGATGGAATAGAAATGGGCTGAGTGCTCGGTAACAAATCAATACTAAAGTCGATATCTCTGTCGGACGGCATGCCCGGAAGATCTGCGGGGAATACATCTGGATAATCCCTTACTACTGGAACTGACTCGATGGTAGGACTATCAAAACTGACATCTCTCACATATTCCAGATACGCATCACACCCTTTCTTAACCATCCATTGAGCCTTTAGAAATGAAATAACCCTGCTAGGAACATAATCTAAAGTACCTCTCCACTCTAACCGCAATAGACCTGGCATAACCAACGTCACCGTTTTGGCAAGATAATGAAGGATATCATGAGAGGGTGACAACTAGTCCATGCCCAAAATAACATCAAAATCTACCATACTCAGCAACCTTAAACCGACTCTGGTCTCAAAATCACTAAGAGCAACCGAACATGATCGATACACACGGTCAACAACAATAGAATCTCCCACAGGTGTAGACACAGACAGGAGAACTCAAAGAATCACGAGATACACCTAAACACGGAGAAAAATAAGATGACACATAGGAATAAGTGGAGCCTGCATCAATTAAGACTGATGCACCTCTATGACATACCGGAAAAATACCTGTGATTACTAAGTAGGAAGATACCGCCTCCGTCGTACCGGGAAGAGCTAATATCTGGGCTGGCCTCCCCAACTAGGGTGACCTCTACCTGCCCGACCTCCACTTCTTGCTAGTTGTGCAGGTGGGGTGGCAGGTGGTGCAGCGACCATGGACTGAGAAGCGTGAGGATCCGGTGGAATACGCAAAGCCTGAGTAGTCTATGGAGGTGCACCCCTCCTGAATCTAGGGCAATCCCTCGCTATATGACGAGTGTCACCACACTCAAAACAAGCTCTTGGAAGATGTGGCTGTTGTGGCTGGCTCGGGCCTGATCGGCTAGATTGACCACTAAAAGAACCTCGTGAAGGAGGTGCACTAAATAATGGCGGTGCATAATAGGGAGCCTGAGGCCTAGGAGTGGCCGGAATACCGCTAGAAGCTGGAAGTGCTGAATGAACAAGGCCCCTATCATGACGAGCTGCAGCTAGGGCACGGGTACCACTATATGTGCCAGATTCTCAAGACCTCTTGGCCTCCCTCTCCTCTCTCTCCTAGGTCAGCATACCCTCCAATCTCCTCGAGATCCCCACTACTTGTTGGTATGCGATGTCCATCTCCAACTCTCGAGCCATGCTAAATCTGATACTGGGGTTGAGCCCCTCGATAAATCGACAAACCCGCTCTCTAACAACAGTAACCAAGGTTGGCGTATGCCTAGCCAAATCACTGAATCGAACCGCTTAATCCGACATGGTCATAGAACCCTAGCACAACTGCTCACACTCTACGCACCATTTATCTCTGAGACTTTGGGGAACATATTTCCTTAGGAACATATCTGAGAACTGAGTCCAAGAAAGTGAAGCTGCCTCGGCCGAACTACCCAACTTACATGCTCCACACCACTGATAGGCCGCTCCCTTAAGCTGGAACGTAGTGAAGGCAACCCCACTAGACTCCGCAATACCGAGAGTACGGAGGATACGGTGACGCCAAGCCACTGAAAGTAGGAGGGTGATACTTCTTGTACCTCTCGAGCCTGAGCTGCTCTCCCTCAGAAGCTGCTGCCCTAACCTCGGGCTGATCTTCGGCTATCGGCTGTGCCGGTATGACCTCGGTGACCCGATCAACCTGAACCTACTGCTCTGGGGTACGGGTAGCGAGATTCTGTGCTCCTCCCCGGTGTAATCTATAACTCAACATGTATATCTCCCAAAATACGGTGTATATACAAGTCGCAAGCTCTAGATAGAGTATTGAACACTCCTATACATCAGTATTTATAAAGATGTACAGAAATAAGAAAAGAATAGGATAGGAGGGGACTTTGAAGCCTATAGACGCGGGCAGGTGTATCTTGAAGTCTCAATAATCAATCCACGCAACGCGCTAACACTGAGGCTGATTGGATGTAGCTGGATCTACAAAAAGCATGTGCAGAAGCGTAGTATAAGTACACCAAAACGGTACCCAGTAAGTGCCAAGCCTAACCTCGGTAGAGTAGTGACGAGGTCAGGTTAAGGCCCTACTGGAGATAATAAGAAACAAGACAGAAGATATAATGATATAATGAAAATGATAGGGAAGTGAAAGAATTTACGAGAAATAACAACACGAAATCAAGGAAAGCTAATACAACACGAAAGGAAAACAAGAATTTTACATGTTAAGGAAACAAGAACCAAACAATACTGCAAATAAAGAAGATTAACAGGGGCACTCCTGAGGTACCGCCTCGTTGCCCAAATCGTAAAAAAGCAAATCATAGTCTTTCTTTATATTACCGCGGGAGCCTTTATATTGTGTTTTGAAAATCATTTTCCCGAAATAGCATCCCTCGTTTTAGCCCACCTTCTGTCACCGCATGCATTTTAACACCCAGACCTTATACCACCACATGCGTATCAATAATCACAATAGCGCCGCAGAAACCTCGTGCAAACAATAACTACCACACGGCAGAAACCTCGTGCAAACAACCAAACTATCACATCAATAATAACACGAAAGTCAAAACACAACAGCTAAATAAATGATATTTCACAACTTACACCTTGCCTCACTAGAACCACGGCATTCAACACCAAACTCAACAGCATGATATTTCAAGGATAGCCATTTCAAGTAAAGAATTCCACAATTAAGTAATGAATACAGAAATCGAGAAAAGCAAGCAATTAAACTAAACATGTGATACAATTTGTAAATAGGAGATAAGACAAGTACACATGTGAATTTAGGCTAAACATGATTACTACAACATGCTAAAGTAACTCAATTAAGGCATGAAAAGGAAACTACGTAACTAAAAACGGAATTTCCAACATTTAGCCCGTGTACGCACTTGTCACTTTGCATAAACAACCTTCAAATTTCACAAATTATCGCTAGAGTACCAAATCTTAAGAAGAATTTTTTCCACACAAGGTTAGACAAGTCACTTACCTCAAACCACGCTCAATCAAACAATTAGAAGGCCATTCCCTTGATTTTCCAAATCCGAATGGCTCGAATCTAGCAAAAATAATTTCATGCTTTAAATAAAACTATACGAAACTAGTTTAAATAAGGAAATAATGATTTTAGCAAAGAATTGGAAAATCGCCGCAAATGTCAATTGGGGCCCGCTTCTCGGAACCCGACCAAAACTATAAATTCCGAGCACCCATTCGATATCAAGTCCAACCATACAAGAATTATTCAAATATGATCCCATTTCGCCTTTCTAAAGCCAAATATTTAGTCGAAGAACTTTTACACCTTTTTCCCCAATTTTAAACTCCAAACAATATTTAAAAGGTGTAGTTAACATCATATTCACAGGAATTAATTAGAAACGAAAAAGAATCCTTACACTTCCTCTGAAAATCCCTTAAATCTCGCCTCAATCCGAACTCTCAAAGTCCCAGAATGAAAAATGAAATCAAAACCTCAATTTTTTCCATTTTCTGCCTAGAAGAATTGCTTCTGCGAAGCCTTAGACGCATCTGCGGAAAAACCATCACACGTGCAGATTTCATTTAAGTCTAAAGGATTCGTTTCTATGGAAAAACACACCAACCCGCGCATGCGCACCTGCGGATCACAAGTGATTTGCACTCAGGTACTTACCTGCGATCTTCTCCGCTTCTGCGGTTCCTCACATGCACATGCGTGTTCGCACCTGCGATCATACCCTCCGCAGGTGCGATGATACCAGAAGCTGGGATTTTCATAAATGCATAAGTCCAACAATTGTTCCGATATCAATCTGAATCGCACCCCGTCCCCTCGGAACCCCGTCCGAGTATACCAACTAGTCCCAAAACACCTAACGGACTACTCGAGGCCGAAAACCATGTCAAAGAACATGAATTGAACGAATCGCAACCCAAATTTAAGCTTAGCTACTATGAACTTCCAAATTCCGGAAACAACGACGATTCATACCAAAACAACTATGATTGACACCAAATTTTGCACACAAATCATAATTGACATTACAGACCTATTCCAACTTCTGAAATCGGAATCCGACCCCGATATCAAAATGTCCACTCCTGGTCAAACTTCCTAATATTCTTCCAACTTTCTAACTTCCGCCAATTAGCATCGAAATGACCTATGGACCTCCAAATCAACATCCAAACACGCTTATAAGATGGAAGCTATTCGAACCCTCAAAACTCCATTTAGGAGTCTTCCTCACACAAGTAAAAGTACGGTCAACTCCTACGACTTAAACTTCCAATTCAAGGTCTATGTATCCCATTTCACTCTGAAACTCTCCCGAACCCGACACCAAGTTCCCTAGCAAGTCACATAACCATAAAATGAAATAGAGGAAGCAATAATTAGGGAATCAGGGCTAATACCTTCAAAAAGACCGGCTGTGTCGTTACAGTCTACCCGGACATAAACATGTTTTTAGCTACGCAGGGACTCTCATCACCTCGTGCATATGTAGAACCCACGACTAGTAGGACATATCAATTAACACCTACTGGGTAGTTTCCCCCTCACAATATTAGACAAGAGTCTTATCTCGCTCCGTTGTTTCTTAACCGGCTCCAACGCCTCTCAACAACTCAAACGATGCCCATCCATCAAGAAATTGTCAAATAACATGCAAACCAATAAAAATATACTCCAGCCCTCATAATTAATCAATTTATAACAATTTCTAACTCCGCTCGATAATTCAACAACTTCAAGTCTTAGGCCCACGTGCCCGGATTTTGAGTATTCTTGAAGATAATTATTATCCATAACACCACAAACTCAAAAATATAATTTATTCCTAATTTCATGTTCAATTTCATAGCCAAAATCAAAAAAATACAAATTCTAGGTTTTTCTTCAAAATCTTACAATTTTCACCAATATTCATGTTCAAATCAATATATAATTCATGTATTTACCTCAAAATCTGTAGAAACCACTTATCTTATGATGGATGATGAAAAAGCTCCTTCAAGATCGCCCCAAAATTGGCTCCAGTGGAGGAAATGAGATAAAAAATAAACCCAAGCCCAATTTCCAAACATAGACAGTGCTAGGCGACCCTCCATCGCGAACGCGACACTACCCTCGCGTTCACTAAGCTCAACCAACTTTGGATCCAAAAATCTTCTTCGCGAACGTGAGAACAGTCTCGCGAACACGATGCTTCTCCAGGCTGCACAATCGTGAATGCATCCAAGCCATCACGAATGCGAAGACCAAACACCCCAGGCCAACTTCTTCATCACAAACGCGAAGCTGAAATAGCAAAAATGCGTAGCGTTGCCTTCAAAAAATTTGCAAACACGAGACACCAGTCGCAAATGCGAAGCACAAAAATCCCAACAGCCAAGATCCTTCTTCTGCAACACGTGAATTCCTTCGCGTTCGCGAAGAACAAAACCAGACACCAGCAGTAGCAATAGCAAAACATGGAGAAATGATCCGAAACCACGCAGAAACATACCCGAGGCCCCCTCGACCCCGTCCATTCATACCAACCAGTCCCAATAACTTATCCAAACTTATCCAAAGGCTTGAAACACCCCAAATATCATCAAAGCCACAATCCGGCAATCAAAACCTTCTCTTAACATTCAAACATTCAATCTTCGTTGAACGCGTCCGAATCATATCTAAACTTTCCGGAATAACGCCAAACTTTACGTACATGTCACAAATCATAACACAAAATAATGCCAAGGGTCGAACTCCCAAACAGACATCAATACCATTAAAGTCCACTTATAATCATACTTAGTAAATTCTAAAACCTTCAATATGCTAACTTTCCACAATAAGTGTTTATATGCTCCAGGACCACCCGATACTCAACCCGAACATACATCCAAGTTTGAAATCATCATAAGAACTTGTTGGAATCTTCGAATCTCGATTCTGAGGTCATTAACTCAAAAGTCAAACCTTGGTCAACTCTTCCAACTCAAAGTTTCCGAATTGAAAAATTTTCCTTTCAAATCAACTTCGAACTTCCCAAAATTGAACCCGACTATGTGTACAAGTAATAAAACATGAAATAAAGTTACTCAAGGCCTCAAACCGCCGAACGACGCGCTAGAGCTCAAAACGACCGATTGGGTCGTTACCTTCTCCCCCACTTAAACATATGTTCGTCCTCGAACGTACCAAAGAACCATTGCGGAGTTGCCCAAAATTGTTGTTTAACACCTCGTGCACCTACCCGTGCCACCGAGTCAGACTGAAGATCCTTCCTGCTACCTTAGCCCACAAGCCTTAGAACCAAATTCAAACATTCGAAATTCTCTACGGGACTTGATTGTAACATACGAACACCATATCAATCTCAAGATGCATAACCAAACATGATCATGCACCCATGCTGAAACCGCACAATGCACCGCATAATTCGTATGCCCACTATAACATCCTCCAACCACAATAGCTACAAATTCACGAATTTGATGCCCGTAATATGCATCATAACACATATAAGTCTTGCTTTAACCCTCGCAATACAGCAAAGAACAAAGAGATATGTAGTACCACCTGCCAAATCAATAATTCATGGAGTTCCTCCGCTTAACAATAACCCTTGCCTCGTTCTGAACTATACCTTACATAAATCTGATCACACTAATTCTAGGTCCAATAATCTCATATTACACAGTACAAGCTACTCGGGAAATAAGCCACCACAAACACCGTCTAAAATTTCATATAACGCCATCAGTGCGCTAAAGAGCTACAACTCGAATGCGACCAATAAAACAAAGAACTCAGGTAAAAAACTATTCAGCCCGCGTAATGAATAAAAAGGCCACACATATGCTATGATCCTATCTTAGAGATGAGAAATAAGATAAATGAAGCGTGTAACCGAATCCACATATGATACCATTGCGGTGTGCAACCCGATCCAAACATGATACCCGTGGCGGTGTCCCACTCGATCCGCATATATCGATCAATAAGGAAATGCTGTAAATGCTCATACCACGAAATGCCCCATATCAACCACAAGAACGCCAAGTGCATAAACACAACCCTGGGAGACAGATAGCGATGTGCGCTACAAAGTGTCAAGCACGACTAAGGTGCGATAAATGACCTACATCTCGAGAGACATCTTGCTCATATAACACCACAAGCTACGTGGGATCACAACACATGTGCGAATAATCAAGTAGTCTCACATCCCACATGGCATAATAGAGGATTACGTAGAATAGTTGACGACAGGAATAACATCCAACGCCCGAAGACTCCTCCACAAGCAATGCTATGCTGAATGAACACATCCAACTTGGTGTAGAGCATACATTCACATTAGATCAACCAACGGACCTCAATCTGATTCCAATCATCCCATATTGGGCCAATAGGTTTTCAATGATCCATAATAACCCTATTCATGTGTCACGACCCGAATCCCAAACCCGATCGTGATGGCGCCTCTCATGAAGACAAGGCCAGCCAATTCGAACCCTAACTCATTTTAAGCAATAAATTTAACAAGGGAACAACACAACACAGTTTAATAGCAGTCATTTGCGGAAAAACATAGTGAACCATCCCAACAACAGCCCGAAACCGGGGTGTCAGAAAGTCATGAGCAACTAATGAAATCCTAATAACAAGATTACTATTACAATATCTCTGGCACAATTCTTTGAAGAAAGTGAAAATACAATATAAAGAGATACGGGGCTGCGAACGCCAACAGCTACTTCGTAGTCTCTGAGTCACCGCTCTGACAATCGTAATCAATGCCTCAGAGCGGAATCAATAACGCCTGAATCTGCACACATGGTGCAGGGAGTAATGTGAGTACTTCCAACTCTGTGAGTAGCACATATAAATAATGAATGAAAGTAAGGAAACACGTAAAGTACAAGGCAATGCATAACGAAACAGTAAATTATTATTTGAAAACAGTAAATCAGTAAGAAATCATTTAAAAATCTTCCCAGCTCTGGTTACCAGTTGCCATTGTTACCAACTATAACCTACAGTTGTCATTGTTACCAACTGTAATATTCCTGGGCTCAGTATCAATCTCACAGCTCTGGTTACTAGTTGTCATTGTTACCAACTAGAACCTACAGTTATCATTGTTATCAACTGTAATATCTCTGGTTATCGGTTGTCATTGTTACCAACCGTAACCTACAGTTGTCATTGTTACCAACTGTATTATCTCTGGGTACCCTGCGCTCACTGGGGGTGTACAGACTCCGGGAGGGGCCCCTTACGGCCCAAGCGCTACATCAAGCCACCTCGTGGCATACATCTAGGCCCTCAGCCTCATATCAATCAAGCCACCTCATGGCGTATATACAGCATCTCAGGCCCTCAGCCTCATATCACTCAGTAAAACCTCACACCTGGCCCTCGGCCACACTCAGTCAGAAAATCATCACAAGCCCCTCGGGCATAGTAAAACAGTAGTTCTCAGCCCAAACATCATTTCAAATATTGTGTAAATCTCAAAACTGAGTAAAAAAGTGGCTGAGTTGTACAACAGTGGAAACAACATGACTGAGTTCAAGTAATAAGTACAAATAGTGAGGAAATAGTGATAAAAATCCCCGGAGGGTTCAAACAAATGGCACGAAGCCCAAATATGGCAATCAGCCCAAAACATGATGATATCAAATTGGTTTCAATCAAATATGTAGTAAAAACCATCAATCGGGACGGACCAAGTCACAGTCCCAGTAGTAAACGACCCCACGTTCATCATCGAGCGTGTGCCTCACTTTAATATAGCATTACGATGTGCAAATCCGGGGTTTCGAACCCTCAGGACATCATTTACAAACCGGCTAAATCCTTAGCCCACGACGCCCTTGCCCTTTGAATTGGCCTCCACGTGCGTCGAATCTATCCAAATTCAAAACAATTACGTCACAATATGTTGAGAGAACAAAGCCCACGCGAAAGCAATCAAGATTACTAAGAAATCCCGAAATTATCAAAACCCGAGTCCCGCGCCCACTCTTCGAAGTTTGTTAATTTTCACATCAACGGGTTTCTTATCTCTCCACGAGTTCAATCATACTAAAATTATCGAATTCCTACATCGGTTCGGCCTCCAAATCTTAAAATCTAAGCTTAGGGCTTTTCCATAATTTTCCCAACTTAATCACAATGATAAGCTAGAATAGCAGTAGGTTTGGGTAATTTGCCCAAGTTTAAGTCTAGAACACTTACCCCGATGTTATCCCTTGGGAATCTTCCAAGAATTTTCCTCAACACTTGCTTCAACCCGAGCTCTATTGTTCCAACGATGTTCAGGATGGTCAACACTCTTCCTCTTGAGAATTTGTCCAAGAAATGTCCCTTGGATGTAGTTTTAAGGTTGATTTGTTGTGATTTTATGGTGTTTGGAGGTGTTTCTCTTCATTGGTATCGAAAATGGGTCTTGCATGGCAGATGGGCACTGATTTTCTATTTATAAAGGAGCCAAAAATCGAGACAAAACACCCCTGTCCGGCCCTATATGCGATCGCATATCTGACGCATAATAGATACGATCCGCATTTTGGACGCAACCATCGCAGATTGAGCCCTAGCCTTCATTGCAAATTCGATGTTAAGTAGGGTTTGCGGTTCGCATTTCAATTATGCGCGCATTCTTGACCGCATTTTTGACATTAAATTTGCCCAGGTTTCTGTCTTAGTCTGCGGTCTCTGTGTCAAGAATGCGGTCAGTATTTCGTGTTTGCGGTTCGCATTTCTGGTCGCATTCTCAACACGAATCTTGCCCAGAAATCTGTTTGAGTTTGCTATCCCATTGTGAGATATGCGGTCTGCATTCTCGCATCTGGTTCTTCTGCAACTTCTTTTCTAAGGATGAATTAGTCCGTTTAACCATCCAAAACTCAGCCGAGGCCTCTGGAAACTCAACCAAACATGCCAACATATCCCATAACATTATTCAAACTTGTTCCAACCATCGGAACGCCCAAAACAACCTCTCAACACCAAATTTGCGTTGGATTCAAGCCTAAGGATTTCAAAATCTTCTAAATCGCTCTTTTGATCTAAACCTAACCAAACTACGTCCGAATGACCTGAAATTTTGCACACAAGTCATAAATTACATATCGAAGCTACAGCAACTTTTGGAATTCCATCCGACCCTCTGATCAAAATCTCGCCTATCAACCGGAAATCGCCAAAATTCTAACTCCACCAATTCCAGCCTAATTCTATACCGGACCTTCAAAATCAATTTCGATCGCACTCCTAAGTCATAAACCATCTCCCGAAACTAATCGAATCATCGAAAATCACATCCGAGTCTTCCAACTCATAAGTCAACATCCGGTTGACTTTTCCAGTTTCAGCCTCCCTGAGAGAGACTAAGTGTCTCCTTTCTTACTAAACTCATCGCAAACGCAGATTACTCAACTTGGTTACGTAAAACACAGATAACGAAACATAATGAGACAGAAATGGGGAAGATGGGGAAGTAACCCACGAGACGACTGACCGGGTCATCACATCATGACACAGATGAGTAGCCGTCCAATCAGGAACAAACTCCGACAGTCCACAACCAAAGGAATAGAGCACCTCTCAAGCGTAAACTCTCCCATTAGCAACTGTACTAAAATCTCCATACTCGATGCCAATCTCTAACAACCAAATGACTAGCACGTCACACTTATAAGACCTTCCCATGGGATATACTCCCACAACCTTCTGCACCAGGTAGTAAAATCTAAACATCAATGGCCCTCGACCATGCTGTTTATATAGTGCTAGTCCAGCATCCTCATCTCAATACCAGGCACTTCTTCCACCCAACAGACTATCCTCAAGTTGCCCGTAAATAGTGCCAGCATACTCTGAACATCTGAAATCCTCCCCCGCTTTTCCGTAACCTTGATCCTCAAATTCTAATTTCCATATTGATCACTGCACCTACCATGCTGCTACGTGCGAGTACAAGAATTTCATTAGAGTTCCCGAACCACCAGTAGAACAAACACTTCATTGGCTAGAATCCTTTGATTCAACTCACTTCACGAGAACAATTGCAACACGCAATCGAATTCCCATAATCGTAGGAAATGCAAACCTCATGTTGTGTTCTAAACCGCCATAACTCTTTTGAGATCCATTTACATACAACGAAACCATCAGAGTAAAAATACATTCAAATCAATCAAATGGTGGTTGTCAAGCCCGCACATACAGCAATGGATCACTTGTATAACCTTACCAAATAGAAGGAACCGATCATTTCTTCCACCATGCTGACTCAACTTCTTTCGATTTACTCTTGACTTGCATTTGAAATAATAACTCTATGCAAACACACAACGGACCTCAAACAACACTCATCCTAAGTGACCCAAATCATGAGACCACACTCTCTCAATGCCCATAAACCATTCCATACCCTCCATATGCACTTGATAGTATCTCCAACTGATACACCCATTCTAAAAGACCTCCTACGAATTTGAAGCTATTCCTCCTATTTATCCAACATTGTACCGCAGACTTGATGATAACATAGAAATTCTCCAAGTATCCTTCAAACTCTACTGCAACCCCAATCCTCAGCCATAGAATGAACGCAAAATCCATAGACACCGGACCTTAATTCTTGAACCCACTAGAACAATTGTTGAGAGTCACCCACTCTGAACGGGTCCTAAATATAACTAAACGCTGGTGCTCTGTTAGAATGTGAACACTCCCAATGAAGCAATCGGATGAATTCTTTTCCTTGTCCATAACATCCACAAGAATCATAAATTCTGAGTCATCCCAAAATCTGCACATGAATCGATAAGGTGAAACGTAGCACATTCATCAAGTCCTTTGGCTGAATTACCCTTGATGTTTTCTTTCCTTAGTCATAACTAATCTACCAACATACCGATAACCTGATACTACTAAGGCACACAACCATGTGACCCAATCATAGATGGTGGGCTCCCCCAGTTAGGTTTAAGGTACAATTACATAAATTCAGAACTCGAAATAACTCCTCCTTCTCAATTACCATGATCTGCCACCGTTAACCCGCCTAATTCCTCACGATCTCTTGTTAAACGTTTCATAAGCCATCCCGAATTATCATCCTCCCACATTCAACCTCCTGAGAGTCGTACCATCTTCTTTAAGGGATCCAAGCTCACATCGCATTACATGCCTCCCGCTGGGTAGAAAGTAGGACTTCTTTGTAGGAACTTCATAAAAAATCACGCAAATGCTAGCCTGCTTATAGGAGATAACCACTTATGTAATTCCATATATGCATCTTCCAAAGGCGTTGCCTTGGTTACAACTACCACAAAATTAGTCTTCCTGAGCCTATGCTCGTCCACCACTTGTGAGAGTCTGTTAATTCCCCATTAGCATCAACTAAAGGTCCAACTATACGTTCCAAAACTTGAAGTGATGTTTCATCCCAAAAACATAATCAAGCATTTACACCCCCTCTTCGTTCCAAGCAAACTCCTTTCCATCATATTCAACCTTCCTCAGTACAGTAGCCACCATCCCAAATGAAATTCATAGACTTAGTCATTGTCCACCACGATCCCCAAATCGGTCCAAACTTTCTCAAAGCATGTGTTTATCCTACCACAGAATCTATACGCTACTCTGCCACTCTCACTACGGTTAAACCATCTCCATAAGCAACTACTTGGCCTCTGTTGTTCATACTTGACATGCTAGCAATTCAACAACCGTGAGACACCTTCACCATGTCCTTCCTCCCCCTTCGCTGCCAAAATAATTCCTCAAATTATAACCCATCTTTGTTGAACCCGAACAGATAAACTACCATGAACTCTGAGCATCCATAAAGATCATCTGTTTTGAGCCATCAACACTAGAAATACCGATTCGACTCTGAAACTGCCGTATACCTCCATATCTAATAACCACTGCTTAGGCACCATTCCACAGCCCTCTGCCCCGAAGGAAATTCAAAGGAGACCACAACACCGATGAGCTTTCATGCATTTTAACAAGGATGACTAACCCACATCACGAATGATAATTCCACCAAGGCTTGAACATCCATAGTCCAATTGCATTTTCTCCGCTGGAATTAAATGCCGAACCTCTAAACCATGAACCGAGTAATCCTCCTTTCGAGTAATTCACTATCGCGACACATAAATTATCACCCTACCATGCACCAACACTACGCGATAACAATGCATGAACATCATTATGCTATGTGCATAGCCTCGAAATCATAGGCAACAATAACACTAGGCTGAAACAACAGAACACCCTTCCACAAGGCAATGATAATAGCCGCCCAAATATGCAGGGAGAAACATTCTCACCACATCTGCAGTACCACTACAACTCCTCGATGCCCAATTAATAACAGGCACTTAACATCATATAAGAATGAACAAGAAGGAAATAAAGACATAAGCTTAAGTGGAATAAAATCGCACGACGAGGAATCAAGAAGGGAAGGGCTCTTATAAGCCCTCTCTTATAAGCCCTGTAGCCTCTCGAAGAGAAGTACAGACATCCCAGTACCGATCCACAAAACTCTACTAGACTTGCTCATGACTCGTGAGACCTAAGTGAACCTAGAGCTCTGATACCAAGTTGTCGCGAACCAATTCCTATTATAGGCCGTGATGGAGCCCAACGTCGCCGTTAGGTAAGCCAACAGTGAATCATCCCATTTAATTGTTCATTTTATTACCATTGATGCTTTTATTAAATAAGGATATTAATGCATAGAAAATTTCGTGAACATTTATAGGATATTAATTAAGCATAAGACAAAAAGTATATAATATTAGACAAGTCCGTAAATATCGACTAGAAAATCCCAAAGCCCAGTGTCCCAAGTGCATGAGCAACCACAAGGGAGTACAATAATAATACAACTTATGTTTGGAATATAAAATAGACAGGATTAAGTAAATAAACATGATGTAGGTTCTGTGTGCTGCGAATGGTGACATGGAATACAGCTCACCAAAAAGTCCTCTCAGCAGCTGCGCCTGCGTGCCCCAAAAGGCCATCAGAAATATTCTTGCACAATGGGTGCAGACGTGTAGCATGAGTACGTAAATCAATGCTTACCTAGTAAGTATTTAGTCTAACCCCGGAGACGTAGTGACGAGGGATCGACATCGACACTTATTAGTGGTCCAATAAATAAAATGCAGGAATTATAAGCAGGCATGAAATACAACAGGGTCAATAGGATAAGAAACAGTAGATAACGGAATCCTTTAACAAAATAACATCAGTTTAAAAATCACCAAGCGCCACATGCCACATCAAAAAATAAGAACCAACAAGTAAATATTCGATCTCAGGTCATAAAAAGAATATCATGTTATTTCCAAGTTCAATCAAGAGGGTAATCTCGTGGGTAATTGGACCCCTACCGATTTTACACACGAATTATGTCGAGGTTGTTCGACCCGATCTATATAGTCGTGTACATATACTACCGAAGTCGTACGGCCCGATACATGGATGCAGCTCATAAATATATACTTTCGAGGCATTCTGCCTGATCCCCATGAAGATAAGAAACTTATCGAGTTACAGGCTACGTGTTTGCAAAAATAAAAACAGGAACGTAAAGTAATCATGACTTTCACCAAAATTAAAATATCTCACTAGATAACTCAAGGTGATAAAGCTCGGCCTAACATATTTCCAATCAAATTTCAATTATAAATTCACGTAATTAAACTAGCAAATTGAGTTCAAATAATTCAAATATTACATGATAAAATCCTAAGTCTACCCGGACATAAACATGCTTTTAGCTATGTATGGACTCTCGTCACCTTGTGTGTACGTAACATCCACAACTAGTAGCACATAATAATTTAACACCTACGGGGTAGTTTACCCCTGACAAGGTTAGACATGAGACTTACCTCGCTCAGAAGTTCCATAACTAGCTCCAATGCCTCTCTAACACCTCAAATCGATGCCCATCAATCCAAAACTAGTCAAACAAAATGCTAACTAATAAAAATATACTCTAACACTTAATTAATCAATTTATAACAATTCCCAACTTCACTTGAAAAGTCAACAAAGTCAACTCTCTGGCTCACATGCCCGAATTATGAGAGTTCTTTAAGATAATCATTACCCGTAAAGCTACGAACTCAAATATATAATTTATTCTTAATTCCATGTGTAATTTTGTGGTCAAAATCCAAAAATACAAATTCTAGGTTTTTCTTCAAAATCCCACAATTTTCACCAATATTCATGTTCAAATCAATATATAATTCATGTATTTAACTCACAATGTGTAGAAACCACCTACTTTATGATGGATCATGAAAAATTGCCTTCAAGATCAACCCGAAATCGGCTCTAACAGAGGAAATGAGATTAAAAAAATGAACCCAAACTCAATTTCTAAACCTATACACTACCAGGCGACCCTCCATCGCGAACAAGGCACTACCCCGAAGCTTAATCAACTCCGGATCCAAAACTCTTCTTCGTGAACGCAAGAACAGTCTCGCGAATCTGATGCTTCACCAGGCTTCACAATCGCGAATGCATCCAAGCAATCTCGGACCCGAAGGCCAAATCCCCCAGGCCAGCTTCATCATTGCGCAAGAAGCTGAATCGCAATGCTTAGCATTGCCTTCCAAACGTTTGCAAACGCGAGATACCAATCGCGAACGCGAAGTACAAAAATCCCAGCATCCAAAGTCCTTCTTCACGAATGCGTGAAATCCATCGCGTTCGTGAATAACAAAACCAGACACCAGCACCGGCAGTAGCAAAACATGGAGACAAGATCTGAAACCACCCCAAAACACACCAGAGGCCGTCGGGTGCTCGTCCAATCATACCAACCAGTCCTATACCTTATCCAAAGGCTCGAAATGCCATGAATATCATTCAAACCATGAAGCGCTGATCAAAACCTTCTCTTAAAATTCAAACATTCAATCTTCGTTAAACGCATTCGAATCATATCTAAACAATCCGGAATGATGCCAAACTTTATGTACAAGTCATAAATCATAACACGAACCAGTCGATACCCAACAGACATCAAACCATCAAAGTCTACTTCAAACCAAACTTAGGAAATTCTAAATCTTTCAAAATGCCAACTTTCCACAATAAGGGCCGAAATTCTCCCGGACCACCCGATACCCAATCCGAACATACGATCAAGTCTAAATACATCATACGAACCTATTGGAACCTTCAAATTTTGATTTTGAGATCGTTAACTTAAAGTTAATCCTTGGTCAAATCTTCCAACTTAAAACTTCCGAACTGAGAATTTTCCTTCCGAATCAACTCCAAACTTCTCGAAATTCAATTCGGACTACGCGTATAAGTCATAAAACATGAGGTGAAGCTACTCAAGGCCTTAATCAATAGAACAATGCGCTAGAGCTTAAAACGAGCGGTCGAGTCGTTACAGTATTATTCTTTTGTGGTTGTATTATTCAAACTTGTTTGATGGTCCTCTTGTTTTGCTTACCTTCAATCTTCAGTTATATTTGAGCTTGTACTGAGTTAGATGAGGTTATTGGGCCTAGAATTAGTGCAGTCAGATGTAGATAAGAATGCCATTAGTCATCACAGAATTTTGCCATGGTTCATGCCGAGCGAGAGAGCTCCACAAATTATTGATTTGATGGGTGGTTATGAATTCCTATATGTTTATTTTATTATTAGTAGTGTTGCGAAGGTTTGGCACAAGGTTTTACTTAATATGAGGTTTATTACTGGCATCGGGTTGGTAATGGGCATCTAATATGGTCAGAAGGTATTGCTATGGGCATACGAGTTATGCGGTGCAATGTGTAGCTATGTCCTAGGGGTAAATTTATGACTTGGTACAACTTGTGGAAATTGGTATAGCATATATATTTGAGACTCGGATCCTTTATATAAATTCAGATGTTGGAATTTGGTTCTAAAGATAGTAACCTAAGGTTAAAGGAAGAATCTTCTATTATATTGTGTTGATGGAAATATATGGTTTGTGGTAACATGGTATCACCCATGGGTAGGTGTATGACGAGTTTATACAGTGATTGGCTAACTCTAGAACAGCTCTAAACATGTTCGAGGATGAACATATATTTAAGTAGGGGAGAATGTAATGACTCGACCTATAGTTTTGAGTTCTACCTTTTTGTTATGTGATTTGGGACTTCGAGTGGCTTCATACGATGTATTATGACTTTCATGCATGGTTGACTTTGATTTTCGGGTGGTTCTAGGTGGAACTGATAAAGTGATTTTCAATTTGAATGATTTAAGTTGGATGAGTTGACCAAAGTTTGAATTTGAGTAAACGACTTCCCATTGATGATTTGATGATTCCAATAGGTTCGTATAGTAATTCTAGACTTGGGCATATGTTCATATCTGAATTTGGATGTTTTTAGAAGGTTTTAGCTCTATTTGTCGAAAGTTGGCAATTTGAAGAATTAGAGAATTTATAAATTTGACGGGGAGTTGACTTCGTTGTTCTCGGGCTCCACTTGTGGTTTTGAGACATTTGTAGTTTTTTTTGTTGATCGGAACTTGTGTGCAAAGTTTGGTTGTAATCTAGAATGTTTAAGTGTGATTCAGACGTGTTCAGCATATATTTAATGGTTTGAAAGTTAAGAGAATGATTTGATCTTTAATTTCCGATTTTGATATTATTTGTGGTGTTTTGAGTCTATGGATAATTTTGGAATATGTCTTTGAACTTATTGTTAGGTTCAAATGGGGTCTTGCGTGGCACCGGTGTGATTGGGTGTGGTTTCAGTTCATTTTGGATGGTATTTGTGTTGCTGGTGCTGGCTCTTCACATTTGCAATGAGGGGATCACAAATGTGACCATCATATTCGTGAGGATGTTGTTGCTTTTGTGGCCAGGTCGATCTGGGAGTGTCTCTTATTTGCGAGTGTGTGAGTCGCATTTGCGGCTGTGGTCTTCTAAGACTTTGTTCGCTTTTATGATAGTGTGGGTCGATTTTGCAACTGGCAGCTAGGGGAACTTCTCATTTGCGAAATTGGCAGGGTCTAATGGGTTCGCATTTGCGAGCCCGAGTTCGCTTTTTCAAGGGTCACATTTGCGAACCTTTGTTCACAAATGCGACATCTACAACTGGATTTAAGTTGTATATTTTGGGATTTTGAGCTCATTTCTCATATATTGAACCCTAAGCTTAGAGAGGGGCAATTTCACATGGATATTTTTATACAAGACTTTGGTGTAAGTGATTTCTACCCATATTTGGTATCATTTCAGGAATCCACATGAATTATCAACAACCAAAATATGGAATTTTGAAATGAAATTTGGGGTTTTAACTATACTTTGAGAAAGTGTATTTTGAGGATTTGAGTACCAATTTTGACTTGGTTTTGGAATCAAATCATATATTTGGGTTGACAGGTTATGTATCATCGGATTTTTTTATTGATTTCTAGTTTTGGTCAGGCGAGTTCTGGTTTGACTTTTGTTGACTTTTGGGGAATAATTCAAAGATTAAGGCTTTATTGATTGGGATTACTTCCTATGGTATTGGTTGACTTCCTTGATTCATGATTGGGTAGCTTTGAACCGGTTAAAGGTGATTCTCAAGGACATGATTTTGGAGCTTCGGACTAGCCCAAATGAGATACATTTTTTCCATAGATTTGGTTGAGGAAATGTTTCCTACTAATTGATGTTATTTGCAACATGTGGGGGGTGATATATACATGTTCCATGGGTATTCATGCTATGGGTAGATTCTAGATTATTCTATGCCTTGTTTGGTTGTGTGTTCTACTTAATTCTATGTGTTATTCAATTAATTGACTATGTGAAATAAACCAAACTAAAGCAATGCGAGGCTAATTGTATTTTATTTTGAGCATGATGAACTATTCTCAAGAATGTTGTTACACTTGCTTAGACGTTGTCACACGTATGTTATGAACACACACCTGTATAAGTTATTCTTATATTATGCCGTTAATTGAAATATGACTAATTGCATTTCCATACCCACATTAAAGACTATGAAATGGCTTTTGATGGTTATTTGGGACATCATGATCAATTGGGTGACGTATTGCATGTTTGGTCCATGGTCAAATGTACATATAGAAATACATCCTACTGAGGGATCGTCCCTTGTATATATGCACACATCCATGTATGGTTATTTCTCAGTCCACGTGCGTCATAGATGCTTATTTCCTATTCATATGCATACATCACTACATATCATTTCGGATATGGACTGAGGTGTTGCACGAGGTCTTTGCCATGCAGCTGTGATGATGTTGTTATTGTTAGGGCACGAGGTATTTGCTGTGTGCCTATTATTGTTGCACGAGGTCTTTGCCATGCAGATATGATGCTATTGTAATTGTTAAGGTACAAGGTCATTATCGTGCGCCTATTGTTGTGGAACAAGGTCTTTTCCGAGCAGTTATGATGATATTGTTATTATTAGGACATGAGGTCTTTGTCGTCTGCCTTTTGTTATGCACGAGGCTTTAAAGCGTGTGGATACAGATCCATCCCCCAAGGGTTGCCCTCTCATGTTTCTCTCTTGATGGCGTACATGCATTTGTGATACCATCATTGCTTATGTTGTGTGGAGTATAAGGATGTTATTTTGCTGTTGATGTTGAGACGAGTATAAGGGTGGCATTTCACTATTGATATTGTATAAGGGTGGTATTTCACTATTTATGTTTTTTGAAGTATAAGGGTGGCATTTCACTATTGACGTTGTGCGAAGTATAAGGGTGGCATTTTACTGTTAATGTTGTGTGGAGTATATGGGAGTCATTTCACTATTGATGTTCATGTGGCGGTATAAGGGTGACATTCTTGATCATGCACATGCATTCTTTGTTCTTTGTCATGCATTTTACATGTTTTCATGTTGCATCTAATATGTTATCCTGTGTCTCCGTTATTATTTGACGATTTGATTGTCAAAATGGATTTATCTATGTTGAGTTGATATCTCCTATTTGTTGAGTTGCTGGTAGTGCATCGGATTGATGAAAAAAAGATAGTTATCACCATAAATTGAAACATTAGTCTTATAAACTTGGTATTTAGAAACGGATACCTAGTTGGTTCATGGTTATGATCAGACACTTTTCATTCATGCAGGAGTATTTGATCACACATTACTTGGTACATGTCTCTTTTTGAGCGGAGTTGGTGCAAGCTGTATTTGCTGGATATGTTTAATTGGCAAAGCTTGTTTTCTACTTTCACCTAGTTATGCACGTTTATTATTGATATTTATTGTTCTGTGACTGTCTCTTTGGATATTTCTCTGTATTGTACATGCTATTGAGCTGCACGGGTTATGCAAGTGAGTGTGTTTTTACTTAAAGACCTCATCAGTATTTTACCGAGGTTAGTCAAGATACTTGCTGAGTACATGGGGTTAGCTGTACTCGTACTATACTTCTAGACCTTGCATGCAAATCTTGAATTGGAGCTGTTATGGATGACGAAGGCTGGCATTAAAGTTGTAAGGGCATTCCTGATTCAAGATATTATTTGTCCATGGTACTTTAGAAATTTATTTCTATTTATGTAAAATTCAAAAAGATGTTGTATTTATTCTTCGTACAAGCCTTGTAAATCTAATATTAGTGGCTCATGACTTGTACTACCAGTCCTTAGAGTAGTTGTATTTGCACTTTATTGTTAATATTATTGACTTCTCATTATAACTGTAACTTATATTGATGGGCGGGCCGAATTAGGTGCTTCATGACTTGGTGAGATTTTGGGTCGTGACACTCGACCTTCATTTACCTCTTCTGACAACCTTGATATATTTACCTATACCAAATCTTGAGGAGTTTACAATAGCTCATTTTACATCCTCAGCCACAGAAGTCTTACTCATACCTATCGTTAAGGAAGCTAGTGTTGCTCCTCCTAGATCCCTAGCCACAGGAACACCACTCTTGACTTATTGTCATTGTCTGCGTCCAGTATCAGGCCTAACTAATTTACATCTTGCACCTGACCCTTCTCCTACTGCGGACTTGTCTCCTCCTAGTTTACCAATTGTGCTTCAAAAAGGTATATGATCCACACTTAATCCAAATCTACATTATGTCAGATTTAAGTTATCATCGTCTCTCATCTTCAAAATATGCTTTTGTATCTTATGTGTCCTTTGTTTCTATCCTTAAGTCTACATGTGAAGCACTGCCTCATCTAGGATGGCGACAACGAATGATCGACGAGATGTTCACTGTACATACGAGTGGCACTTGGGAGCTTGTTCCTCTTCCTTAAAGTAAATCTATTATTGGTTGTCATTGGGTTTATGCCGTCAAAGATGGTCTAGATGGCCAAGTTTATCAACTTAAGGCCCGTCTCATTGCCAAAGGGTATACTCATATATTTGGGCTTGATTACAGTGATATTTTCTCTCCCATGGCTAAAATAGCATCATCTATCTTTTTCTGTTCGTGCCTGCTATTCGCAATTGGCATCTCTATCAGTTGGACATTAAGAATGCTTTTCTTCATGGTGACCTTAAGGATGAAGCTTATATAGAGCAACCACCTAGTTTTGTTACTTAGGGGGAGTCTAGTGGCATTGTATGTCGCTTGCGCCGGTCACTTTATGGTCTAAAGTATTCTCCTCTAGCCTGGTTTGGTATGTTCTAAACAATTATTCAGGAGTTTGGCATGACTCATAGTGAAGTTGATCACTCTGTGATTTTTCAGCATTCTACTTTGAATATCCATATTTATCTGGTGGTTTATGTTGACGATATTATTGTTCATGAAATGATGAGGATGATATTACTAAGTTGAAGCAACATCTCTTTCAGCACTTTCAGACTAAGGATCTGTGCAGATTAAAGTATTTTCTGGGTATTGAGGTCGCTCATTTTAGCTCAGGCAAGTATGCCTAAGAAATTCTTGAGGAGTCAGGAATGACAGGCTGCAGATCCGTTGACACTCCTATGGATCCAAATTCTAAACTTCTGCCAGGATAGGGTGAGCTGCTTAGAGATACTGCAAGATATAGGTGGTTGGTTAGTAAATTAAATTACCATACAGTGACTAGACATGACATTTTCTTTCCTGTGAGATTTGTGATTCAGATTATGGATTGTCCATGTGAAAATCATTAAGATGCAATTCTCGGCATTCTTCGGTATATAAAATTATCTCCAGGCAAAGAGTTATTATTTGAGGATCGAGGCCATGACTAGATCGTTAGATACTCAATTGCTGATTAGGCAATATCACCTTCAGATAGACATTCTACGTCTGGATATTGTGTTTTAGCAGGAGGTAATTTGGTGTCTTCAAAGAGCAAGAAAAAGAATGTGGTTGTTCGCTCTAATGCAGATGTAGAATATCGAGCAACGGTTATAGAAACATGTGCGATAGTTTGGAACAAATAGTTACCCAAGGACTCAAAATTCGGTGAAATTGGCCAGATGAGACCTGTGTGCGATAATCAAGCTTCCCTTCATATTGTATCAAATATGATGTTCCATGAGACAACTAAACACATTGAGACTGACAGTCACTTCGTCAGAGAAAAGATACTCTCAGGAGATATTGCTATTGTGAAGTTGAATAATCAGCTTGAAGATATTTTCACCATGTCCCTCACTGGTCCTCATATTACTTACATATATGTAGTTCCACCTAGAATACGAGTAGTATATATATTGTGTATTGTTATAAATAAGGGTTCTTGTATTATATTTAAGCATATCAATAATATATTTTCCTGTATATTATTTCTCACAGTATTGTTGGTACAAGATTTGTTTTTAAAATTGCATATTCCGAAAAATAATTATTTTTCAATAAGATTTTGCATATTTTCTACCATGCTAGTTATTGGTATCTTAGTATATGATGATGAAATCCAATTACATTCAGTTAATGTAAGAGAAATTCATCTCAAAAGATACATGTGATACCCATGTGGCATATCAGTATACCAAATGAGTATATAATTATACTGCACGAGTATAGCAGACATAAATCTATGTGGAATGTAACTAGAACCAATGCAACTAAAGTTTTAAATCTGTACAGAATTCATTTAGGAATGGGAACACTTCGCAGCTCATAGAATGCTTCAGAATCTGAAGCTAATAAAGCCCTCGCAAGTAGAAGGAACTCTAACTATGTTGATAGGTAATTATGCATATCTAACTTCACAAATACTATTATAAGTTATGTAGAAAAATCTGGCCAAAACCTTAAAAATAAAGAAAGGCAACTATCAACCTTGGTCATCTTGCCCGAAAATATAGTTGCAGGTTCAACTGCTAAAGAAAACTATAGTTGACTATTTACAAATTGAAGCAGGTTAAGATTTGACTGAAATTGTTCTCAAGCCAAAACCAACCCCAATTCAGTTTATAAATAATCATCTCCCTCTAACAAATACTCTTCCATAGTTCTTCAATGTAATCAGAGAGAATACTTGATTTATCATTCCAAAAGATAAACAATATAAATACATGTACATCAGGTGCTAACTAAGGAAAGAAATAAAAGAGATTCCTACAAATCTGCTATCTATATATGGGTTATGTACACTATTAAGAAAGAGTCCAGTTTCATTTTGTAGAGTTTGGGTTCTTTCTGTTACTCTCCCCCCCCCCCCCCC
>MCJB01011097.1:106888-122835 GCA_002018475.1 Nicotiana obtusifolia | reverse complement strand
CCCAAAGAGCTCCCAAATAGCCCAAGCCAAGTGAAAAGTGAGGGAAATTAGCCTAATTCCTGAATTAAAAACATAATTTGCTAGGGCTCCTTAATCGCGATCAAGGAAAAAGCCACGCTATCGCGAAGACCAAACTTCCCCCTGCTCAAAAGCCTTCATCACGTTCATGAAGGCCTAACTCCTACGGGCCTCTGAAAATCCTCTTTAGCAATATTGATGCCCTTCATGCGATCGCATAGGCCAGCTGCCTCCCCTGGCCCAAGCCTCTAACTCACCGCATTTACAACCTAATCCACTTGAACGCGAGGCCCTGCTAACCCATCTTGCATGATCGCGGTGCCCTCCCTCTATCGTGTAGAACAAATCTTCCTCAGCCATGCACAACCTTCTAAGATCGCGCGACTTCCTCTAAAATCACGATTAACACCGGACATCAGAAAATCTGCCAACTTCAACCTCGCTCCTAGTGGTCCGAGCCCCTTCGAGCCACTCAAGACCCTATCCAATTATTCCGACAAGTCCATAAACATAATCCGAATCTACTCAAAGTGTCAGAACACATGGAATAGCATTGAAACCAAGAATCGCAACTCAAAATCGAATTAATCAACTTCTAAACTTCAAACTTTTTTCAACTAACTCCAACTACGATAAATAAAATATAGCCAACTCAAAATGACACCAAACTTCACACACAAGTCCGATATGAAAAAGCTAACTACTCCCAGGGTTGAAATTCCAAACGGACTTCGAAAATACCAAATTCTACTTCAAATGAAACTTAGAAAACTCTAAAACTTGCAAAATGCCAACTTCCAACAATAAGCGCTTAAACGTTCCTGGTCCACCCGAAACTCGATCTGAACATATGCTCAAGTCCAAATCATCATACAACCTATTGGAACCTTCAAATCCTGAATTTGAGGTCGTTTACATAAAGTGTTGACTCAAGTCAAACTTGGCCACCTTAGGTCACTGTTATGGAACTAAGTAATCCGGATTCAACCCAATCCCTTCTAAAACCAAACCAACCATCGCCGCAAGTCATAAAATAGGAAAAGAACATACAGGAAGTCTTAAATAGGGAAATAGGGATCTAGAAAGAAAATTGACCGGTTGGATCGTTACAATACTCCCCTAAGCAACAAAATCGGGTGGTTGCTCCATATATACCTATTCATGGAGATGACCATGGGGAAATTCATTCTTAATATCCAATTGATGCAAAGTCCAGTTCTCAGAAGCAGCTAGGGAAATGAACCAGCAGACAGAAGTAGGTTTGGCAACCGGAGAGAAAGTGTCTGAGTAATCAACCACATAAGTCTGAGCGTACCTTTAGCCACAAGTCTAACTTTAAGTCTAGCTACAGATCCATCAAGATTAACTTTGACCACAAAGACCAACTTGCATCCCACTACTTTCTTTCCACTAGGTAAATCCACTAAATCCCAAGTGTGATTTCCTCTGAGCAATGTATTTCCTCAAGCATTGCATCAGACCATCCAGGATGATTTAAAGCCTTCTTCACCAATTTTGGTATAGAAATAGAGTCTAGAGATGCAAGCAAAGATCAAGATGCAGGAGATAAGTAGTCGTAGGAAAAATTAGCAACAGAATAGGTGGATTTGCAAGTACGTGTACTTTTGCGAAGAGTAACAGGAAGGTCAAGGTTTTCTAAAGGATCAGGTGGAGGAAGATCTAATGATGAAGGAATTAGTGCAGGACATGAATTATCTGTCTCTGGCCTCCGAGAGTAAACTAGAACAATAGTGGTCTAGCAAACATAGTTGAAGAAGGTGTTAAAGGCATAATAGTCGACCTGTGCTCAATAGAAGAACCAAGAGATGGAGAAACATCATCTGGTTGTTCTGTCAAAGTATGAGTAACCCGATATACTAGGCACTCATCTTCCTCCCCCTGACTTGTAGAAACCGAAGGTGCATAGAAGAATGATGTAGCCTCTAAAAATACCACATCAGTTGACACCAGATATTTACCAAGTTCAATAGAATAACATTGATACCCCGTGTGAAGACGAGAATAACCAAGGAAAATACACTTCAATTCCTTGGGATCCAACTTGGTAACATATGGTCGAACATCTTAAACATAATATGTGCTTCCAAAAAACTTAGGTTCCACCGGAAATAATGACTTGTTTGGAAAAAGGACACTGTAAGGTATGCTACCACGAAGCACAGTAGGGCTTAGCCTGCCTTTTATCTTATCCTTCTATTCTAGGCGAGGAGGGAAATTTAGAATAAATAGCCCCAGAGAAAGCTCGAAGAGCTTCCATTCATTTTGATGGCATGCAATTAATCAAAAATCAAGCCGTAGATAACACATCAGCTCAAAATTGTTTAGGAACCTTCATTTGGAACAAAGTGCCCGAGCTGTCTCAAGTAGATGCATGTTCTTCTTCTCAACAACTCCATTTTGGATAGGGTTTATCAACACATGAAGATTGATGTAATATACCATGTTGTCTCGTGTAGGACCAAAATAACTCTTACATGTATTCTTTAGCGTTATCACTCCTTAGATTATGCACTGAAGCATTAAATTTAGTTTCGGCTTCATCACAGAAGGCAGAACAGTGACTAAACACTTCTAAGAGACTCTTCATAAAGTAAGTCCAAGTCATTCGAGAAAAATCACCTACAAAAGTGACAAAATACTTATGCGCAGTTTTAGAAACAACAGGACACGATCCCCAAACAGCAGAATGAACTAACTCAAAACCCGACTCATCCTCTCTTATTAACCCTTGGACCTAACGAGATTTGATGGAGTTTTGCAAATCGGTATGACTCTCAATCCAAACGAAGAAATATTTTGAAACAGAGGACATAGCTTCTTATGTAAAGGTATAGAGGGATGCCCTAATCTACCATGTGCTTCAAAAAGAGAATACTGGAGCATGCAACCAATTGTGGCTCCCATTCATCAAGGATGTTGAGATCACCAGCTACTCCCTTCAGAGCTAATTGCCTGAGAAGACTGGCCGACTAGAAAGACTACTTTGCTTCCTCCTATTGTTCCGGTGAACCAGAAGAATCACCATTCTAAATTGATCGATTCAAAGCATAGAACTATTTTAGACCAAGATCTGAAACTGAGCCAAAACAAGATCGAGCATATGTGCTCTGATACCATATAATTAGAGAGAATACTTGTTATATCATTCCAAGAGATAAGCAATATAATTACATGTATATCAGGTGCTAACTAAGAAAATAATTAAAAAAGATTCCTACAAATCTGCTATCTTTATATGAGTTTTGTACACTACTAAGAAAGAGTCCAGGTTCATTCTGTATAGTCCAAGTTCATTACATAACACTCAATACTAAAAAATAAATTTCCAACTCAAATAGTATGGCAGCAGTTCTTCACTAAATGTAATGTCAACGTTCATCAATCCCAAAAACAATAGAAAATTCAAATTGACAATAATTATTAATACCAAAAATGCACTCAAAATTTATAGTTAAAATTTTAACACATAATTGTAACATCGAGATGAACTCAATTCATCCTTTTAGTTGCCGTTTCAACGTAGAAGCATTATAGTTCTAAAAGAAAATCTTTATATATAGAGAGAGGGGGGTATGCACAACATAAATACAATGGTAAAATCCCATACTTTACTCAAACAGTTAGATATATAATATTTTTGCACTAATATTAATCCAAAAACAAACATACCTATACTACTTCTTGTTCTTCTTTTTACGATTTATCTTTCGGAGCATTGGACTCACTTGATTCATTTTGCAACGGCTGGTTCCTCTCATAATAATATAATAGGATATCAAAACTTGCTCGAAGAGCATCCATATTAAATTTTGTAACACATATTGGAAGACCCTTAATAATGTACTCTTTAAAGCATGCAACATATGACACATAATATCCAAATTAAATAAATGAATAGAATATTAAATCACTCATCAACAGAAGCGGTAAAATGAATGACGACTACAAGTCAAAAAGAAAAAAAGAAAAAAAAATCTTACGTATTATTATATTTTGGCAGGTTTATAATCAGTTCAATCTCAAAATAAATCAGTCTAACTTCTTTTCCACATGTAGACTATTTTCTAGAAACATAATATTTCTTTGGCTATAATAGCCAATGGTATCCAAAAGCATGTGGATCAAGACAGCATGTCTCTGTCACTGTTTGAATAGTTTTAATGTTGCGTGGATTATGCAAGGAGTTGCAACATAATAATGTCTCTCATGAAATGATACAGCCCCAATATCCAGTGCCACTTTCCTAGAAAATTAGTAGGAGAAGAGTATATGATCGACCTGCTGCCACAGAGTGTTGTAGTATAGGCTAAATCCTTTTCACGTACTCCATGATATCAACTGATCTATCAATATTGTGATTTTCTTTCTTCTTTCACAAATTCTACACAAACCTTTTGAATGATCTTATTAAATAAAATATATATCGTTGTGGCCTTTATTGTCATATGAATTACATATTTGCCTTCTTCCTAAGGTTGTAACATTCAAGTACTGCAAAAATCAATATGATGCACAAAATTATGCCAAAACTGTTGAAATATACTGTTCCAGAATACTATATACTCTTACAGTATACTATAGAATTAAAATCTAACAAATAATTTACCAAAACAAAAGAGAAAAATAGTTCTTCAAATACACATACTGCACTAGACAATGGACAATCGGATAGTCTAATGTGTGAAACAATATCTTATCTTCAATATGTTATACTTCAAAATAAAAATAAGAGACCAACTTCCTAACTTCATCTGAATATACATCACTATTTAATATTGACGAAGATACGGTTAAGGAACATCACGAAATTTTAAGAAAATTTAAAACCAAAAGCATATGGAAAAGAATACGCATTTTCCCATTCAAATTCTTATTTCAACAAAGTTTGAAAACGCAATCGTAAGCATAAAATCAGTAGGAAATGAATTTTTTTCTACAAAGGGTAACCTTCCTTTAATAACCTTGGAGGATCCTCCAACAACACTAGCACTGGATTCCCAGTCATTCAAAAATAATAGCTAATTTACAGTTGTAGTGCGCCTGTTCGGTGGCGGAACTATAGGTGTTTTCTCAACAGGCATATCATCTGGTATCGTCATGTGTTGTTGCCTACGGAGTGATCTTTAGTCCGATAGGAGAAATTTAGACTCGATAACAATATTATTCGGGTCTGCGAGGGATTTCTAATGCCAACGGAACAAGTTCAGACTTTTTAACATCATCAATTGCGCACGATACTTCCTTTTGTCTCCATATCAGGTTGAGAATCATTAACATCATGAATTATTTGAGCGGGAACCTCTTGTTCCAATTGACCAATGTCAGACTCCGTAACATCATGTATTTCCCGTCGACAATATCTTGTCCCAACATATCAATTACAAACTGATTAACATTATTTGCTTCCCTTTGTGTATGAAAATAATTAAGCATACAAATATCAGTAAAAATACACATAAAGTAGTACAATTGTCTACCTATATTAGTATGTTGATATAGTGCATTGATATACATTATGGGTATCTTATGTTACTAGGAATGTCTTTTTTTTAACATGAGGTAAATGTAATACTACCATGATTAAATGCTAAATATATAAAAGTATAATCAACATCATTATCCTAAAAAATAAAAGGAAAAAATATCCAAATTAGTAATTTACATACCAAAAGGCACTTTGGGGTTCACAGATTTCTTACTGAGTCCACCTGTTGTCTTAACAGCAAACATGTGTTATGACAGCAATTTGAGACACACTATAATCGGATGCTGAACATATAAAAGCATAATCAACATTACTATTCTAAATAATTAGTGTTACATAAGGCAAATATTGTATAATTGTTCGGTTTTCCGCAATTTTCTCCATCCCTCTATGTAAATAACCCAATATTGGTTCGCAGTCGACAACATCTTCACCATCTAGAGTAACGATGACTCGAAGAACACCGTGCATTGATGAATGCTGAGGCCCCATATTGACTATCATGAGATCTTTTCTTGTTGTTGGTGCAGTCATAAATTTTTTACCGATTCATAAAACATACCAGAAGGCACTTTCGGGTCCACAAGTTCTTGATTGACTCCGCTTCTTGTCGTAGCAACAAACCTTTATGTTATTGCAACAATTTGAGATTCACTATATTCAAAGTCATAAATTGACAGCAAGCCAAGAACATCCTCATGTATACAGGAAGTTAAAACTATAAAAGCTTAGTGAATTTGCAAAAAAATACAAAGTTAATAAGAAAAATGCAAAAATTATATACAAGATGTTACTAAAAAAGAAAATCCTTGCTACTCTCATCAATAACTTATAACGACCCGACCGTATTATTTTGAGCTTTAGCACTTCGTTTTGCGGTTTGAGACTTCGAGTAGTTTCACATTATGCATTATGACTCGCGTATATAGTTGTTTTTGATTTTTTAGAGGTTCGTAGTTGATTTGGGAGATTGATTCTCAATTCGGAAGCTTTATGTTGGATGGTTTGACCAAGGTTTGACTTTGAGTAAACGCTCTTGGATTTGTGTTTTGATGGTTTTCATAGATTTGTATGGTGATTTTGGACTTAGGTGTATGTCTGGATTTGTATTTGGAGGTTCCTAGGTTGATTTCGCTCTAATTGACGAAAGTTAAAAAGTTGAAGGTTTGGAAGGTTTATAGGTTTGACCGGGTATTGACTTTAATGTTTATTGGGTTTGAATTATTTTTTCGGGAGTTGGAATAGGTTCGTTATGTCATTTGTAATTTTTGTGCAAAATTTGAGATCATTTCGCGTTGGTTAGACGTGGTTTGGCATGAAAATTGGAAGTTGAAAGTTTGATTAGTTCATTAAGCTTGAATTGTGGTATGATTTGTGGTTTTGATGTTACTTTTTGTGATTTGAGACCTCGATCAGGTCCGTGTTCTATTTTGGGACTGATTGGTGTGGTTGGACGGGGTCCGGAGAGGCTTGGGTGTATTTCGGATCACTTGGGAGAAGGTTGGTAGTTCTAGTCTGGTATTTTAGCACCTGCGAGGTTTGGTCTGCAGGTGCAGATTAATGGCCGGAGATCCGTAGAATGGCTGGGTAGGGCAGTTTTGTAGAAGCACTGACTTGTGCGCATCTGCGCTTCAGTTCTCATCTACGAGAACGCAGATGCGACGAGGTGGTCGCTGAAGTAGAGTTGGCTGAGTAGCTGAAAGCTCGCATCTGCAAAATATTTCCCACAAAAGAAAGTGCGCAAAAGCGGAGGATTGTCTGCAGAAGCGGAAGGTCGAGACATAAGTGGATTCTGCATCTGTGAGGATTTGGTTGTAGATGCAGTCTCCCAAAAGCGACAAACGGACGCAGAAGCGAGAATCACTGGGAAGAGTATATTTTATTGTGGGTTAGTTTCATTTTGTCATATACTGAGATCGGGAGCTCAGATTGGGGCGATTTTCACCTTTTAGAATAAGGCAAGTGTTATTGACTTGGATATGATTTTATTTCATGATTTTGAATTTTGGTTGTTGAAATTTTACGGAGAAAATTGGAGGTTTTGTAGGAAATATTGGAGAATGATTATTTGGGATTTGAACCCCGTTTTAAAATGGATTTGGATAAAACTCATATATTTGTACTCACATTAGAATGGGTAATCAGAATTTGTAACTTTTGTCGGATTCCAGGGTGCAGGCCCGGATTGACTCTTTGGTTGACTTTGCTATTCGATCAAGATTGGAGCTTTATTGCTTGGAATCGATTTCTATAGCCGTGTTTGATGTTATTAAGATGTTCTTGGCTAGATTTGGCCCGTTCAGTGGCCGATTCGCAAGGCAAGGTCTTTAGAGTATTGATTTGGCTTATTTGAGGTAAGTATCTATCATAACCTTGTGTGGAAGAATACCCCTTAGGATTTGGCCTTAATTGCTTATTCGTGTTATGTGAAAAGCGATGTGTACACGGCATGATTAGCGCGTACACGGGTGCTATGTGTGGCTTATGACCGGATTAGACCTTAGGCTATTAACAGGCCTTAATTTGATGGTGTACTTTGTATGAAACATGCTTAAATCACTTTATGACTATATGATCATAATCGCTACAGTCGATGTAGTCATAGTCATGCTTTATGTGTCGAATACCCATCCGTATTTGTATGTTATTAGCATGTCCTTGTGCACTTTGTTGATAAGTTGTGAGCTTATATCTTTGATGAAACTTTTATATTATTATTTTGTGATAATTGTGGCACATGTGAATATGTTGACAGGATTGATTGAGATGTAATTATGAAGTCTTTGTCGTGCGATTGTGATTATTGTTGTGTATGTGGGGCGAAATAAGGGTGGCATTTTCTCGAGTTACCCACATGGTGAAATAAGGTTGGTGATATGCGCATATGATGAAATAAGGAGGGGATTTTATTGTTATGTGCACATGGGGTGAAACAAGGGTGGTATTGTTGATGATATTATTTGATAATTTGGGGGTGTTGTTCTTGATGTTGTTTATGTGTTGCAACGGGGTTGATATTCTAATCATATGCATGTTTTCATAAAACACTGGCTTGTATTTTTAATAAGTTGTTAGCTGAATTTGACATGCTATCACATGCCCCACTTTTATTTAATGATTTGTTGACCAAGATGGGTTTTTCTACATTAAGTTATTATCATATGTTCTACGAGATGGTTGATATTATTTTCCCTTACATATTTTGTTGCCAGTTATTGAAATATCGCACAAAATATTGGCTAGTGAGTATTATATGACTTCAACTTCGTCACTACTTCATCAAGCTTAGTCTGATATTTACTGGGTACCGAATGCGGTGTACTCATACTATACTTCTACACATTTTTGTACAGGTCCAGTTGTTGGAGGCAGTGGATCTTGAGAGTGAGAGCTTGCATCGGTCGTGAGGTTTCAAGGTAGAGCTGCATGTTGTTGCTGTCTCATGGAGTCTCCTTTATATTGATACTGTTAATTTTATATTTGAACATCATTGCATTTTGAATATTTCGTATGTATTCAGTTAGATCTCCTGACTCTGTACTATCTAGTTCTGGGTAGATGTATTGAATATTGCCCTTTCGGCTTGTGTTAACTATATTTTGGCTTTTATATAAATTTTTATCTTATTATATCATGTTTTGCTGAATTAATGTTGTTATGTGATAGGCTTACCTAGTCTTAGACATTAGGTGCCATCATGACCCCTTGGGTGGAATTTGGGTCGTGACAAGTTGGTATCAGAGCTCTAGGTTAATAGGTTTTGCGAGTCATGACCAAGTTTTGTAGAGTCTTGCAGATCGGAATACAGACGTCTGTACTTATCTTCGAGAGGCTACTGAATTGTTAGGAAACTTCCCCTTTCTTGATTCCTTATCGTGTGACTTTATCGCAGATTAAGACCTATATATCCAGTTCATTCCTACTCATTTTGTAAGCGATTGTTTTTTGAGTACTCGATAGCAAACGGTCACCTGCGAGCTTGTCACAATCCAAAATCCATCTAGTCGGGATGGCACCTAACCCAACCCACTAGGTAAGCCAAATAACATCCAACACTACTCAAATGAGAATAATAGTAGCCAATGAGGTAAAATAACTAAACTTACAAGTCATGAGCCACTAAGACTTTAGATTTACAAAACTAGTGTGGCAATATTTACAATGTCTGTTTGAAATATACATAAACAGAACTCAAATCTAAACCAAGGACAAGAGGTAGCTAAGTTTGGAAATCGGGTACATCTTCAATACCAGCTCCCATCATAATCAGTAGCATCAGCTCCAAGATCTGCACACAAGGTGCAGAAGTGTAGTATGAGTACAACCGACCCTATATACTCAATAAATATCATAACAAACCTCAGCAAGATAATAGAAGAAAGAATTGTAAATGATACTCACCAATCACCGGTACAGCTCATAATTTTTAACAAGTACACAACAGTAATATGAATGAATCATGAAATTACAGATAAGACCACCTTGGTGCATAATATATCCTTAACGTATTCCGCTAAATCAACAATCCAGCATATAGGGAGATATGAAAATAAATTGGGTAGACAACAAAAAATTGCAAGTAAATAAGGAATGCAATAACCAAATAACAATTCGTTGCAGTGCGCAACATAATCCAAATAGAAACCACATCACAATTCTCAGGCCCACATCAGAATCTCAGTAACCAACATACAGAACATGTCCAATTCAACGTGCTATCAGCCCGGCATGGTCACAGGCTCAATATCATAATCGCCCAGCATGGTCACAGGCTATATCACAATCCACCCGCGTGGTCACAGGCATAACAACACAATCCGCCCGGCGTGGTCACAGGAATAACAACACAATCTGCACAGCGTGATCACAGGAATAACAAAAATCCTCCCTATGTGGTCACAAGCATCTAGTTCAAATCATATCGCACAGTAGAAATATACAAAAAATACATGTATATGATCAATGAATATCGTAGTTCATGCTTATGGACTAGTATAAATGACGTGCTAAAGTATGTGCATGTGCACAGAGTGCTATCATAGCTCAAATCGGCAATTTCATCATAGAAATAGAAATTATCAAGTTCATTAAGGGGATTAGCCTCTATTTAACCTCAAACATAGATCAAATACTTCAAAATATGGTTGCAAATACGAGAATCATAACAGCATAAAGCTTAGAAAATTAATTCAAGGCATGCCCTAGCCTAAGCACTACCCCGAGCATGGATAAATACCCTGGTGCTTGCATATGGGCTCAAACCCCATACATATGCGCACCCATAGCACGTAGCTATCACAAATAACTCAAGAAACTAGTGCCTCAACCAAGTTTATGTAATATCCTTACCTCAAGCAAGACAAATCAAATATCGAGCAAGCCAAACGATACTCTAGAAATGCCATCCCGTGCGAATCAACCTCTGAATGGCTCGAACTAGCTAAAAGTAACTCAAAAATATCAAATAATGCCATAGGAAACAAACCCAAATGAAAAAGGCCAAATATTTAATCAAATACTCAAAGTCAACCTGGGCCCGCACCTCGAAACCCGACAAAACTCACAAATTCCAACAACCCATTCAAATACGAGTCCAATCATCCTAATTTCACTCAATGTAAGGCTCCCACGGTGATATAAGGAAAGATTGTGATTGAAATTGAGAAATGTGAACATGAGGCAGTACCTCGATTGTGATTCTTATTGTATACAAGGCGGTACCTCGGTTATGATAATTGTTGTATATGAGGCGGTACCTGGGGTATGATCCTTGTTGTATATGAGGCGGTACCTCGGTTGTGATTCTTGTTATGCATCTCATGTTAAAAAGAGTTATCGGTGGAACACTTCTTGTTGCTTTTATTCTTCCTTGTCTTATCAGTTTTTTCGTTATTTGACTATTGTGGTTCTCTTTAGTTGCTTCCTTACGAATTCTATCATTAGTCTATGTTATGAACTCATTTCATATCATTTATTCCTCCGCCTTCTATTACTCCCGTTATTATGTTTTCATTTCGTTTGTTATGTCCTAGTAGGTGTCTTGACATGGCCTTGTCACTATTCTACCGAGGTTAGGCTTGATACTTAATAGGTACCGTTGTGGTGCTGATACTACACTTTTGCACATCTTTTTGTACAGATCCAGGTAAATCTGATCGTGCGGGATGTTAGCGATTGACTGTTACCTGCTTTTCCAGAGACTTCAAGGTATACCTGCTCGCTGTCCGCTGGTCTCGAAGTCACCTTCCATATCATTTCATTTGGTTGTTTCTTATTCAGACAGTGTTATTGTAGACATTCTAGATTATTGTATAGAGCTTATGACTCAGTTCAACCAGTTTTAGGAGAAATGTTGTTGAGATCTTATTTTGGGAGTTTATATGAGGTTATCGGTCTTGCTATAGTATTCCTGTTGATTTTTTTCTATTAAGTTATTTTTAAATGTTAGGCTTACCTACTCTTAGAGACTAGGTGCCATCATGACATCCTAAGGTGGGAAAATGGGGTGGTGCTAGATCCTTACCCAAAGCTCACTACAAGAGATCCTAGCAAGAATCCATGTCGTCCTAAAGCCCATAAGCCATCGTATTCCCTGTTGCACCCTATTTTGCACTAGTCAAAACAAGATTCAACTTATGATTTCTCTGTTATTGATAAAAGAGAGCCGCCACCTAATATTTAAAGGTATACTAGGGTACATATTTAATTGCTAAGTCACTTTTATTATTGGTCTACTAACCGGTGAGATTATGGGTAAAGGTTCTTGTTCTTCTAGGGGAAGGTGTTAGGCACCCCTTAAAATCTACCTCAGGTAGCTCCATAGGACCTAGACTAATTTTAAGGGATCTGTTATTTTTACTATGCTTAATTACTATTATAGAGTATGACTTATTGTATATCTAAGGGAGAGCATGATGTTAATAAAAGAAACATGAGACCCTTAAAAAGGTTGTGAATTTATAAAGGAGTCTATGTTGGTGGATATAGTTGATAGAGTATTGAAATATGTATGTAAATGGTCTATATTTTATAAAACTTATGAAAAGAGGTTAAGTTATGAAAACAGTTGATTTAGGGGGGTAGGCGTTCATGGAATTCTAAAAGGTATTTGTAAAAGTGAGCCTAAGATATACCTTGATTTGAAGATTTAAATAAAGATTATTTTGTTGAAAATCCTTTAAGGCGACAACTCTTCATTTTTACAAAATTCTGATTTGCCTCGTGATAGTAAAGCTTGTGATTCAGTTCTAATTTTCTTTTGAAAATGGGCTGCTATTTTTACTAAACACGGGCTTCAGAATATTTTAAGGAAAGGAAAGTAAGCTAGAACATAGTAATGATATGAGTAAATTATAATTACCGAAATGAGGATTAATTACTTAACTCATCATTTTAAATTCTATATTTTTTAAGGCTTGTCTATGTTTCATATGATATTAGAGCATGAAAATAAAATATGTAATCTAATATATAAGTGTGGTATACATGCGAGATAGAACAACAACAAAGAGGTAACAAAAATGCAACAAGCAGTGAACTAAACCAGCAAAGCAATAGACAAATAATAAAGAGGTTGAGGGAAAGAGGACTGGGCTCTGGTAAATGGGCCTCAAAAAGGCAGGCCCAACAATAAAGAGATGCGGCCACAGCTGATTTGGACTCTCCGGGAAAATGCTTGGGCCTGAGTTTCCTTAGGAACTCAGTAGGCCCAAAAGATGTACATGTCCAAAAGAAAAGAGAAAATCATTAGATGCACCCTCTATATTTTCAGCATATTTAACCATGTATGAAACATATATAAACAGACGACTGGAACCTAATATATTAAAACATCAATACTCTAACACTATGAGAAGTTATACTAATGTGGTGGTCATACATGGCAAATGATTTTCATTGAAAATCTTTCATTGTCATCAAACATTAAACCCCTAACGAACCAAAATCGTCGATGAATTAAAGACTAAGGACGAAGTTCTACTCAAGGTCGATGCCCCCTTTGAATCCCCAGGCACTTCAAAGTTCCCAAGGGTCTCAAGGCCCAGGGCAATGCTTGTACCAGGGAGAGCAGCCCAACCTAGAGTTAAACTCCATTCCCAAATACCCCTAACAACTAACAACATATTTTTCCTTATGGGTATAAATGCCAATGAGGCCCTTTCAATGTAAACTAAATGCTATAGTATCACTTACCACAAAAGTATACTCCCCATTCTAACAGAATAACACAAGGGCACACAGACTATATTTGATACAAAATGAACAATACATATAATAGGTAAACCTAAAGGTCGAACTTCGAGCACATAGGAAAAAAAACAGAAACAATATTACATATTGTTAAACATCAAAAGAAAAGGCAAAGAGCACTCAGTTTAGGCATGCAGCAACGCAAGAAATACAAACACTCCTGCCCTGGCAGACTAGTTATGAATTGATTAACTTGCTATCAGCACATGTATCGATCCATAACACTACTTGGAACTTTAAGAGGTGTTAATAAGGTTTAGGCAAACATATGCAATTAGCACCTTTTATAGAAGTTATCAGAGATATTAGAAACATGATCAAGACTCTATGGGCTCATAGATTTGAACATGGAATCCTCTAAGGCTCAATGTAATCATATTCCTAATAGTATTAGACTTAAACAAATCATCATGTTCAGACAGTATCAACAAAGAACTTTCCATAAGATTTAGAGATCGGGTTCAGTTCAAATTTGCAATGAGGAAAGGAATGACTACAGTTTAAGACAAGAACATGGAATCATAGAGTCAAACAGGGATACATGCAATATTCAGTCAGCTATAAATAGGTAGTTCAAGTGAGGTTGTAATCTTATACAGACAGGAGAGCTTTGCATGTTACAGAATTAAGTTAAACATGTCATGAAGAGAGGGATTTATAGACAAAGGGAGTATTATATCAAAACAAGTTTAACTCAGGTATATAGACTAAATCAGTTTCTATATATGAAGTAATCACACTTAGCTAAAAATTATCACTTAACTATAACAAGAATAACTAGGTCCTACTTTTATGGAAGGTAGCTTAATGATAACTGCATGTAAGCTTCACAAAGTCAGCAGTAGCATCAAGGAAATCAAAAATCGAAAAAGCACTACACCAAATAGGTTTTGACTTAAACATGTAACTAAAGGTTTTAACTAACATGAGATAACTAACTTCAGCTTAACAACAAATATTTAACAAACATGATTATGACTTATTTTATGAAGAAATAGGTATAATAATGAGAATGCCATAGTGACAGCCCAGAAGTTGCCTCATGTCGCGACCCCAAATCTCCCACCTTTGGGAGTCGTGATGGCGCCTACTAATGGAAGCTAGGCCAGCCGATAATTCACTTAATTTATGCAACTAATACGTCATTCATACATAATCAATCGCTCATAAATGTACAAACTTAAATTAATAAGCAAAATGCGGAAATACTTTATATATATAGCCTTTCTCTTACATAAACTATCTAAGAACTGGTGTCACAGTTTTCACAGACTGTCTATGAGTACTACATACAATGGTCTTTGAAGGAAATAACAAAAGTACTGATTCCGAACTACATGGAATAACAGTCAAAGAAACAGACAGAGGACACCAAGATCTGCGAACGGCTGCAATACTACCTTGGGTCGCCTGGAAGATTACGCGAAAGCTGGAAGTCCTTTACTGTTCGACACCTGTGGCGCCGGTATCTGCACAAAAAGTGCAGAGTGTAGTATCAGCACAATCGACCCCATGTGCTGGTAAGTGCCTGGCCTAACCTCGGCGAGGTAGTGACGAGGCTAGACCGGATTCCAGATAATCCTGTTCGGCATATCCTAACATATATGCAACTATAACAAATAACGAATGTACTTAATCAACTAAACACAGAAAGAAGGTATATAAATATTGCAACATGAAATGTATGAAATCAACAGGTCAATCACTTTCAGGAAGAATCATTGCCATTAGGCATTCAACACAACAATATGAAATACAATCCATCTCGTGACAAGCGTGGCACCAGCTACGGTCTCTCCACCTACTCATGTCACATCAATCACATGTACAATGTCTCATTACCAACGTGGCACCAGCGATGGTCTCTCCATGGGTACAATGTCTCATAACAGACGTGGCACCAGCAACGGTCTCTCCACGTATACCATATCTCATAATCGACGTGGCACCAGCAACGGTCTCTCCACGTATACAATATCTCATATCCAACGTGGCACCAGCTACGGTCTCTCCACGTATACTATATCTCGTAACATGTGTGGCACCAGCTACGGTCTCTCCACCTAGGTATGTTACGGAATTCACAAACAATTTCCAACCAATGGAATAATATATCACATCCAACTCCCATTTTTGGGACATAACATCATCAACACCCAACCTGGCCAGGGGG
>MCJB01011097.1:57396-105840 GCA_002018475.1 Nicotiana obtusifolia | reverse complement strand
ATTAAGCATGAAAATCATAATCTAAGAGGGATTTAGGGTATAGAATACTTACCCGATATTTCTCTTGAGATTCCCTCTCTATTAGTTCTAAGCTTCACTTTAATCTTCTTCTTAAAAGGGCCCAAATGCTTCTAAGGTAGTTCAACCCCTTTATTTGCAAGATTAATCATGTAATCTTTTTTTGCATGTGTGTTTTGGGGTTGATTTATAAACGTTCTTTGCGTTTGAAGAAGCTTCCTTATCGCGGGTATTGAGCTAAGTGTTTCAGATGTACACAAATGGACCCTAGGTCCTATTTATAGTAGCTTAAAAATCGGGCAAAAGTACCCAGCTAAAACAAATTTCGCGACGCCCCTGTGCCAATTCGCGGTTCGCATTTCACGTTCGCGAACCGCTTTTCCATCGCGGAATGAACAAAAAGGCTGCCCAAGGTTCTGCCCAATTTCGCGACCCTTGGGTGAGATTCGCGATTCGCTTTTCAAGTTCGCGAATCGCGAACTCACCGCGAAATCAGCCCAATGTTTCTGTCCGTGTTCGCGACCCCTCATGTCAAATTCGCGATTATCTTTTCAAGTTCGCGAATCGCGAACTCAACGCGAAATGAACCCTCCAGTTCTGTTCCACTTCGCGACTGCTCTTGTCATTTTCGCGGTTCGCTTTTTGATTATGCGAACCGCTTTTTGGCCGCGAAACTCATCTGCCAACTAATCTATTTTTCTTCTTTTACAAGATTAAGCCTAACTTTTTCATACGGAGTCCGATTTGGACGATTCTTTTTTCTATGGCTCCGTAATTTCGATACGGAGCTAATTCCTCAAACAAAATTGAATTTGGAGGTCGTTTACTAATTTTAATATCAACTACACCAGAAAGTATGAAGTTAACGCTTTATAAAGCGACGAATTAAGTCCCGTCGACTATTCAAAATTCATCCGAGACCCCCGGGACTTTATCTGAACATGAATACATGTTCTATAATCTCATTTAAACTTGTTCCAATCATTGGAACACAAGGATAAACATCAAATTATCAGGTTTGCATTAGATTCAAACCTACGGACTCCAGGGATTCTTAAATCGATCCTTTGATCCGAATCTAACCAAACCACGTCCGAATGGTCTGAAAATTTGCACGCAAGTCTTAAATTACATAACGAAGCTACAGCAACTTTCGGAATTCCATTCCGACTTCCAGATCAAAATTTCACCTATCGTCCGGAAATTCGAACTTCATCGATTCAAATCTAGTGTCGTTCGGGGTCTATAAAATATATTCCGGTCACTCTTCTAAGTCATATATTCTCTCCCGAAGCTAGTCGAGTCGTCGGAATTCGAATTTGAACCTTCTAACTCATAAGTCAATCCACGGTTGACTTTTGTGACTTAGACTTTCTTAAATGAGACCATGTGTCCCATTTCCTTTCGATTTACTTCGAGTACGACTTACTCGATTTAGTTTTTCACATAATATAATTAAGGACATAATACGGTATATAAAAGTGAGTCATCACACCTCAGAGTTGGCAGATATAGGTATAGAGAAGGAAAGCTTCTAAACACTTAGATTCTTCATGCTACTACTAAATGGTAAAAGATATGAACTTATGAACTTTTCAGGTGATCTCAGTTAGGATTATCAAATAATAAACTTGTCCACAAGACAAACAGAAGGCAGGGAAACAACATGTAGAGGTAGAGATCACAACAAAATCATGAATTTTAGATAAGCATGAGCAGTCATTTAAAGCAGATCAAGGGAAATTAATCATGTAGACTACTAGGATTCAGATATAAGAGTTAATATAGTCATACAACAGGCTAGTCAACATCAGTTTGAGGATACTCAGAAACATGACAAAAGATCACAGAACACTAGCACCTTATCATGAACGTGGAGATAACATTTTGTATATCAATGATAACATCACAAACAACTACAATTAACAGAATACAATGAGCATGTTCACAACATTCTAATAAGATGATCAAAAGAGAAGAGTTAGAGGTATACTGACCTTTTCGAGGGCAGCAAACCAAACAAGAATCTCTCTTAGTTTCTTAGGACCCCAAAGCTTCAAGCTCGAAGCAGCGAAAGTACTCAAAAATGAAAAAGGGAAACTAGTAAGAAACCTTAGGTTTCGAAATCTCAGAATTGCTCTCAGATGATTGTGTAGATGTTGTTAAGTTGTTGTTTCAGTCTTAGGTGGTTTTTTCTCAGTGTTATGTCGTGGTAGATGAGAACATTAAAGGCCCTTTTTATGGTGCCGTTTAAGGCCCTTAGGGTTTTAAATATTCAAAAAAATAGTGAAAGTGATGAAAGATCGATGATGACAGCAAGATTGAGAGAGATCAGAAAGAAACAAATGGAAAAATGAATGAAACTTTTACCTGAGTGGAGAGCAATTGATCGTTAAAGGTAAACCCATCGGACAAAGCCCTAAAACCCAGAGGTCACTATGTTGGACCTCTAGGTACATACTATTCATGATGAAGCTCTGAAATGTGCACATGCATGCTCTGATTTGGAAGAACGAGTGGAAAAAATAGATGAAATGAAGTTTCATCATTTAGGTCTAGGGTTTCAAATTGAGGGTTTTAAATTTAATCCAAAAAACAAAAATTGGACTCACTGGCTTCATCGCATAAGGACAAAGGAGACGAATATGTAAGTCTGATTTGAAAGAACGAAAAGAATGGGGTTTCAACCTTACTGGACACGTCTAATCTCTCATATTTGAAGAGAAAAGAGGGATAATTAGCGTGATTCAGGGATGGAGAAGCAGGGAAGGACGATTTGGTGAAGGTCTTGTGACTTTGCACTGATTCATGCAAGGTTTTCATGAATAATGGATTGGAAGGGATGAGAGAAAAGAGAGAGGAAACGGAAATGAGGGTGGTTATGTCAAAGAGAAATTATTAGGGTTTTGGGGTATGGGAGGTCTGTCTCTAGGTTCTGGACGAGAGGTTGAAGGGGAGCCGTTGGATTTGTTGATCAACGGCTCTGATTATTTGAGTAAGTGGAAATTTAGAAATGATTTAAGTGGGAAAAATCAGCGGCCGTTTGATTGCTTTGATCGGACGGTTTAGATTAGATCTCTAGGTGTTTAAATTAAAGAGAAACGGAGATCAGTTATGAGCCGTTGATCTGAGGGACAAACGGCTCAGATTCGTTGTGTTTGTTGTGTGAGTTGTGAGGGAGGGTGATGTGGTGTGAGTTGATTGGTGCTAAGAGTTTGGCCTGGATCGCCACATTGGAATGGAGATGGGGTGTTTCGACTGGGTATTTCAGTTTGGGCCTTAGCAATTGTGCTAAAAATACTTTTAATAATAGCCATTTTACCTTTGATTGAGCATTGCAATAGTAGACCTTTTATCTTTTAATCCGTTGTTGAATTTAATTTAAATAAACTTAACAGTTTTCAATAACTATGGTAAAAACTATAATTACTATATATACTACAAATTATTTTAAGTAATAATTTATAAAATACTTTGTTTTCCTAAATTGCCACACTAGTTTCGAATATCACATAATAGTCTAATTAACTAGAATTTAAAAGTAATTCACTAAAATTAATTATAGAATATATGTAATGTATATAAGAATTATTTTAATAATCTTAAATAGTAAATATATTTTTATTATGTAATGTTAATACTACGCGATTAATTTTAAAACTAATACTTCATTTATTTGTAAAAAATAAGTATTTGATAATAGAAAGCACTTTAAAAATATTTATTGTAAATTATTAAGTATAAGTAAATTAATTTAAAAAGGGAGGGTCAAAATTGGTCGTCACAGCTGCCCCTCTTTGACCGAAGACGATGAAAGAATTTTTGGACAATGAAATTGAACCGAAACCAATTTTGTCCCGACTTCAGGCAAGTATTGCATGAATGAGGATTGCGAATTGCAAGAGTGAGTTAAGGAAGAATCTGGAAAGATTTTGGGAATATTAGGGCTGAGTTCTGTCTTTGAATTGCTTACGTACCTCAGACTTAACGAGGATCGGCCTTCATGTAGTTTTGGAGTAAATATTTGAGGAAGCGGCACTCGCAAGAATTGCCCCAGTATCGCATCACGACAGTACATCGAGACGGAGGATTGAGCACTCGTGATAGCTTGAGTTTTGCTGCTTGATTTGAAGAATTTGAAAATTTTGAGTCTCACTGGTCGTCTTGAGCTTGGATTCTTTGCCCGCTAATGGGTTTGCTATCCCCAAAGGATTGTAGTTTGGTCTGCTTCTAAGAAAGGTTCCACGCTGCGGTGATTGTTCATGCAAAACAAATGAAAACACGCATACAATATATTGCAATATAGAATATATTGATATTCAATGTAAATGATGTAGGAATGATGATGCCTAGCCGTCGGCGAGCCATTATTTGGGATTGAGATAATGGGATACTTGATCTTGACTCTATTTGTTACTCAGGCTATATACCGTTGCATAGCTGTCGGAGTATTTGCAAAATTGTATCCGATTGTTTGGAGAGCTTGATTGGTAGAGTGTGTCTCTGCTTATTAGGAGAGCTTTGCATTGAGAAATGTCTCCACTTGTTGTGAGAATTTGATTTGTAAAGTGCGCCCCCGCTAGTTGGGAGAGCTTTGCACTGAAATGTAAAGTAATCTCTGCTTGGGAGTGATTGACTAAACCATAATCATGCCTGAAGCTGCGTGAACAAAACCTTAAAACATTCAAAGTAATAGCAAATGAAATAAAATCATACCCAAGAGATACTCTTGACTACAAAACGATGATAGGTTGTAAACTCATGTATTAGTTGCTTCTTGCACTCTAATTTACTGCACTTTTATTGTGTTTGAGCTTTAATCTCTAGTATTTTGTACTTATTGGGTGTTTTATGCCTTGTAGGAGTGATTCCTAACCAAGTATATGATATGGAATGAATTTGAGTGATTTGGAGCTTTGAAGTCTGAGTAAAAGCCCAAGGGACTAAGCCGGGATCGTGTTCGGGAGTCGAGGACCAAGTTTGGACGTCAAAAGGCAAGCAAAATCCGTCTGCTGTCTGACAGATTTCAACTCTCTGGATTTCCCCACTAATGCGCCGCATGGCGAGTCTCCCCATACGGCGCGCCTATACAATACAAAGTGAAAATCCTATTTCGCGTAGGAAAAGGTGATTTCGTGTGGGCCCGACCCTACTTGGTATAAATACATAAAAAAATGTTTTTATGGGGCTTTTGACACATCTAAGACCTAAGGAGGCTAAGGAGGAGCGGGAGAAGCAAAAGCACAAGGAGTTGATCACTCAATCCTTACTCAAAGCACGAGTTTGGATCGTTTTATGTTTTCCTTTACTTTAAACATATTTGTGGTGAGTTACTCTATATCTATGGAGTAGTTCTATTTAGGGTTTGATGGATTTGATATTTGATGATTGTTTGTGGATATTAACTCTAGTTTTATGTATTGAAGCATTTTTGGATTATTTAATTGTTGCATCTATATTCACTTGTTCATGTAATTGAAAGAGACATAATTTGTGATATCTTTGCATTATATTGTTGGTTGAGTTCATTAATTCTTCTTAGTACTCTAAAGAGGCTAGTTGAATTATTGATTAGACCTAGTTGGGAGGATAATCAAGAGAGGTTCTTCTAAAAACCAATCCACTATGCATTCTTGCATATCTTCACGTGCTTAAATTGGTTCATCTCGTGAGGTTAAGACTTAATCGAGAGAGGAGTTTCAACTAAACATTTGAAATAATAATTGAGTGAATTCGAGAGACTCACTTGAACATTAGAAGTGAATAATCTAGAGTTATATCCTAAACAATTATCTTGCAACTATTCAATCAACCCCTATTCTCTCCCACTGATAACTTCCTTGCGTACCTTTGTTGTGATTGTCATTAGTCAATAGATTTAGATTCTTAGTTAATTGTAGTTTCAATAACATAAATCTAAATTGTTGATCATCTTGGATAGCAATCTAGCTACAGACTACGATAATACTATTTAACTCAAATCCATGTGGATACGATATTATATTATACTATATTTGACTAGAGAGCATAATTAAAGTGTGTATTTTGCGCTCATCAAATTTTGGCGCCGTTGCCAGGGATTGAAATAGTTTGTAGTGCTAATTCAGGAATTTTTCTTTTATTTTATTTTATTTTTCTCTTTTTACGTTTGGTGTTCTTGGACTGTGTGCAGGTTACAGGTTAGATTGGTGCATTACTCAAACTTCTGCGAAGGAAGTGCTATCACACGAGCCAGAAATTGAAAAACAACTGCAAAATCTGAAGAAGGAAAGAAATCTCACCGAGACGTTAGAAAAGGTTAGGCAATCCTCAACCAAAGATATGGCTGGAAACAATGAAGATAATGTAGATTTGGCTGCGAGAGAAGCAGCCCAACAAAGAGAACAAGCTGCAGGGGATGCTGAGGAAGCAACTATTAGAAATACGCAAAACATCTATCAAGAAGAGAGGGGTCTTAGACTTAATCAACATCGACCCTTTCCTGGAGACCACTCAGCGATTATGCTAGACCAGTCTACAATCAAGGATTATCCAGTGTTCGACCACCTCTAATTGTAGCTAACAATTTCGAGTTAAAGCAAGGGTTGCTTCAAACTGCCTTAAGAGGGAAGATGAACGAAGATCCAAATACACATCTGATGGACTTTGAGGAGATTATGAACACCTTTCAATACAATGGTGTGTCACAAGATGTAGGTTACTTAAGGGCATTCCCCTTCACACTCAAAGATGACGTGAAGCAGTGGCTTCGAAGCTTACCTAATGGATTGATTCGAACATGGGATGAGATGACCAGAAATTTTCTTGATAAATATTTCTCATCAACTAAGACGGGCAAGTTTAGAAGAGAAATCCATAACTTTTTCCAGAAAGAGAATGAAACTTTTTTTGAAGCATGGGAGAGGTTTAAGGAAATAGTCAGGAAGTGTCAACATAGCGGAATTGAACTCTGGATGCAACTCCAAGACTCTTGGGATAGATTGACACCGGCCTCAAGTAGAATATTAAGCAATGTAGCTGGAGGTCCGTTGATGGAGAAGACTCCAGAGGAGATAGTCACAATTCTTAACGAGTTATCTGAAGATGCAAAGCAGTGGCCCTCTGAGAGTGTTGAAAGAAGAACATCAACTGATGTTCACCAGGTTGATGCTAACACATCTGTGCAGGTAGAGCTTGATCCTATGGCCAAAGAGATAAGGAAGCTGACTTTAGCCTCGATACAAAGTGAGCCTCACGCAGCTTGTGATATATGTGGAAGAGGACACCCTACTCATGAGTGTCATGCCTTAACAAAGGAAGTAAATACGGTGGGAAATTATAATGCAATGGGTCAGAGACACCCTGGTTTTTCATGGAGTTCACCTGGAGGTACTGCTAATGCTTCGCAACACAATAACCCCAGACCGCAGGGACAAGGAGCTCCAACATACCAAAATTAGCAGAGGCAGCAATTTCAGCCTCAACAACCCATTCGGCCCGGTCTAGAGAATCTAATGAAGGCTTTCATTATCAAGACTGATGAGAGGCTTGAAACTCATAATGCAGCTATACGGGAACATCGAGCGGCTATCAAAGAAATAGGTACTGGTTTTCAAAACATGGAAAGACGGGTTGGGCAGCTAACCACTCTTTTGTCTGAGAGAATATTGAGAGAAATCCCAAATAAACGGTAAACGATGTAACTCTGAGAAGTGGATAAGTTATGAAAGATCTCACCCCAATCCAAAAAGAGGCAGCACTTGAAAAGGAAAATGGGGAGCATCTGAAGAATGATATTAATAAGAAGAAAAAAGACAAGAAGGGAGATGACAAAAAAAAGAAGGAGAAAACTTCGAGAAGGGATGAATCTAATGATAGCGAGCATATACCTATTTTACCTTTCCCTAAAAAGCTATATAGAGAAAAGCTGGACAAGCAATTTGAGAGATTTATGGATATGCTGAAACAGGTTAATGTGAATTTTCCATTCATAGAAGTGCTCTCACAAATGCCATCTTATGCCAAATTCTTGAAGGAGATCCTAACAAACAAGAGGAAGATAGAAGAGACCTCAGTGGTGAAGCTCATAGAGTATTGCAGTGCTATATTGGAAAATAAACTACCAAAAAAGTGTGGAGATCCAGGGAGTTTTACTATACCTTGCTCTTTAGGCTTTATAAATTTTGATAAGTCTTTTTGGTGATTCTGGTGCCTCAATTAATCTAATGCCTCTATCTATTTATAGGAAAATAGAGAAGGAGATTGGAGAGATAAGGTCAGTGCCAATATTATTGCAGCTGGCGGACCAAACAACTTTAATACCCGAGGAGATAGTGGAAGATGTTTAGTCCGGGTAGATAAGTTCGTATTTCCGGTAGATATTATAGTAGTGAATATGGAGGAGAACAAGGAGGTCTCCCTCATATTAAGAAGACCATTCTTAGCAACGGGTAGAGCAATATTAGATATACACGAGAGGAAGCTCATGCTTAGAGTGGGTGAGGAGACTGTAATGTTCAAGATGAATGTAGAAAGAGGGGAGAAAAAGGAGAGGCCAGATGCAAGTGTTGAGTGGAAAGTAAAGGGCTCGAAAGAGAAGGCTGCACTGAGCGAGAAAGATATGTGTGGGGTGCACCCCAAGAAGTCGGAGAATAATCTATCTGCATGAATGTGCGCATTAGTTCGAAGGCGTGGAGTGGATCCCAACTTCGACTCAGACCCCGACTTGTTGTTTAGGGAGTTTTCTTTTACCTTATACTTTTTAATTGTGTGTCATAGTCACATGCCATAACTTAAAGTGTACGGTGGGGGATACTTGTATGTTGTATGTATATGTGTTAGTTTTGTTAGTTGTAGTAGTTGGAAAATTGGAAGAAACCATAAAAATAAGAAACTTTTTGATTTTTCACGACGATGGATGTCATTCGACAGGTTTCTTGAGGGATTTTGAAAAAGACAAAAAAAGATTTTATTTTTTTAGGTAGTGTATTAATTCCCCCTTGGTTTTTCTTTGAGCCGCAGTTTTTTTCCAAGGGTTTTTTTTTAACCGGGTGTAGTTAGTTTTGTTTTGTAGAGTAGTAGGAACCCTTGTGCTATGGTTTGAATGGAAAGGAATATCTCTTGACTTTATTATGCTTTGAGAATAATGAGCGGTTTAGAGTGACGCTTAGGCTCAGTTTTTGACTCTTGTATAAGTACCTTAAATTGTATGATCTTAACGTTGCTTAACTGTTTCGACTAGAGCGTCTTGATAGTCCAATCTTGAGTGAGTTATGTGCCATGTGGGTGTGAGGTTTTTTGTTATTCTGTGCATTGCATTTGATGTCTAGAACTCGCCCCGTGTGTTTGCAAAGCGAAATAGTAGTTTTGTTCAGTCTTGGAAGTGATTTAGGAGTTTCTATATTGAGCCAATTATATGCTTATACTCACCTAATTGTTATGTATTTTAGTTAACCCTTTTGAGCCTGTAATCCTATTTCTTTGGCAACCACGGTACAAGGCTTACCCAGTTGTTTGAATTGACCATCTATTTGAACCTGTACCTCTCGTGAGCACTTGAATTTGTGATGAACTTTGTAAAAGTTGAAATGCGGGGTGGTTGGTTTGGCTTTTGAGTGGAACTATTGAAATAAGAAGGTGCATTGTTTTGAAAAAGCAAGAGCTACCTGAATTGAATAAGAAAAAGAAAAGAAAAAAACATAAGTGTATAATTATGCAAAATATTCCTTGATAGTGGTGAAGCTTGATGTAATTGTGCTTAAAAAAAAGTTGGGGTTAATGTATATTGATGTGAAGGTGGAGTTTTGGTTTGACATAAGTGTGGGGTTTTGAATTGTTAATGTATTGTATATGTATTAAAGTGCGTAGGGAGGTGTAGTCACTCCTATATATGTATCATACTCATCCCGCAGCATACATTACAACCAATGAAAGTCCTACATGATCCTTGACTAAATGAGCTCTATTAGTAGAGTAGTACACTACGGGCAAGCCTATGGTGCATCTTTTATGGCATATGAATGTTATTTCTGAGAGTGAGCAAATTCTTTCTATCTTGAGTTCCTAATTCTTCTTAATTTTCATTGTGTGTGGAACCACTCTCTAGTGTTGTGTGAGGGCGCTTAATTCCTGAAGGAAAGGTGATGTTATTAACCTCTATGTTAGAGTAAGTGAGCAGGTTATAAATAATGCGTGGTGCTTTTGAGTCCAATTTTGAGGCCAAGATGTTACAGTATTATACTTAATCTATTTTAAATATTCTTGACATGTTCATAGTGAGAGTTGTTTAAAAGCTTGTGTCTATGTGAAGTGTAGTTTGATTGCTCGAGGACGAGCAATGGTTTTAAGTGTGGGGTACTGATGGTAGGATGTAATCTCATGTTTTAGTCGCTAGTGTTTTGTACTTATTACGTGTTTTATACCTTGTAGGAGTGATTCCGATCTATGTAGATGTTATGGAAAGAATTTGAGTGATTTGGAGCTTTGAAGTCTGAGTAAAAGCCCAAGGGATTAAGCCAGGATCGTGTTCGGGGGTCGAGGACCAAGTCTGGAAGTCAAAACGCAAGAAAAATCTGTACTTTGAGAAAAATGAACTAGTGCTGCCCCTGGGGTAGCGCGTGGCACGCCGCGGCTGGCTAATTTTCTGCTGTTTGATAGATTTCAACTCTCTATATTTCCCCACTAATGCCCCGCATGGCATCGCACCTATGCAAATTTTACAGAGTGAAAATCCTATTTCACGTAGGAAAAGGTGATTTCATCTGGACCCAACTCTACTTGTTATAAATACATGAAAAACTGTTATTTTTGTGACTTTTGACACATCTAAGACCTAAAGAGGCTAAGGAGGAGCGGGAGAAGCCAAAGCACAAGGAGTTCATCATTCAACCCTCACTCAAGACATGAGTTTGGATCGTTTTATGTTTTCCTATACTTTAAACATATTTGTGGTGAATTAATCCATATCTATGGAGTAGTTTTCTTTAGGGTTTGATGGATTTCGTATTTTGATAATTGTTTGCAGATATTAACTCTAGTTTTATGTATTGAAGCGTTTTTGGATGATTTAATTGTTGCATCTATATTCACTTGTTCATATAATCGAGAGAGGTATAACTTGTAATATCATTGCATTATATTGTTGGTTGAGTTAATTCTTCTGAGTAATCAAGAGAGGCTAGTTGAATTGTTGATTAAACCTGGTTAGAAGGACAATCGAGAGAGGTTCTCCTAAAGACCAATGCACTACGCCTTCTTGTGTATCTTCGCGTGCTTAAATTGGTCTATCTCGTGAGGTTGAGACTTAACCGAGAGAGGAGTTTCTACTAAATGTTCAAACTAATAATTGAGTGAATTCAATAGACTCACTTGAGCACTAGAATTTAATTATCTACAGTTAGATCCCAAATAATTATCTTGCACCTATCCAATCAACCAATGTTCTCTCCCACTGATAACTTCCTTGCGTACCTTTGTTGCGATTGTCATTAGTCAATAGCTTTAGATTCTTAGTTAATTGTAGTTTTAATCACATAAATCTAAATTGTTGATCATCTTGGATAGCAATCTAGCTACAAACTACGATAATACTATTTAACTCCAATCCTATGGATACGATATAATACTATACTATCTTTGACTAGCGAGCATAATTAAAGTGTATTTTGCGCTCGTCACGAAGCTAAGTTGCGGCCATCGATTAGCAGAATATCGGTGATGAGGTTTGCGACTGTCTATTCTAAGATTTGTTGCGAGGGAGCGGCGATGCAAATCGCTTTGTTGGAGAAGTTTTGCAGTTTGCTATATACAAGGCTCCGATTGGCGAAGCCGACGTTCGATTTGTACAAGGCGCTCCGATTGATTAAACTGAATGTTTGCTATATACATGACTTCAATTAGCAAAGCCGACATTTGATTTGTACAGGGCACTCCGATTGATTTAGCTAACGGTTTGCTATATACAGGACTTCAATTGGTGAAGCCGACGGCTCATTTGTACAGGGTGCTCCAATTGGTTGAGCAGGCGATTTGCTTTTTCCGTATTAGCTCTCTGATTCCAAGGTACCTGTAAAGGATTCAAAGGTTAGCCTTAGCTGTACCAGAAAAATCTAGGTAAAGTAGGAAGAGAGATAATCTTCGGCAAGTGGTGGGTCCGTCATTTTTCATAATATGGTCCTACTGCTTCCTTAGTCCCTGTTGACCCTACGATCAAAGAAAAATTCTTAGTGGGGGATGAGGGAAGTTGGTTTGCGTCAACCATAGTGTTGGTTTTCCCCGGCCTTTGACAGGATTGCACCACGAAGTTCGGTAGATGGAACAAATTATTGTACGTATATTTTATTTTTAGAAAACATTTTGAAAATAGTTTGTTTTTTAAGGAAAATTCCGTCGTTCCGGATTATGACATGTTACGAAAAGGTTCTCCGCACGCGAGCGTATCCTCTTGAAAACTTGTCCGGTTGATGTCAATCTTTCGAGATGCTTCTGACAACGCGACTGCTTGCTGCCGCGACTGTGTCCTAATTTTAACTAATGCATTACACAACTTTTCCTAAGGTTATGACTGAACCTTTTAGGTTGCCTACGTATCCAACATAGAATCAGGTCTAAACGTATAATTAGTTCGTGGGTTATGATAAAATGGGATAAAGATGACCGAGCCTCACTCAGGAAGCCTGCGTATCCAAATGGAATCAGGCCAAAGACTAGTTCGATTATAATAGATGCAAAATGATGAGATAAAGAATGACAATGGCTGAATCTGACTCAGACAACCTACGTATCCAAATGGAATTAGGCCAGAACGTAGTTCAATTTCAAATGACGACTGAATCTGATGAGGATTGCCTACGTATTCCTTTCCGAGGAAATCAAGTCGGCATAGTTCCGGAGCAACATACAAAAGTGATATTTGGTTATTCTATTACAAGGGAAAGGGGGAGAGAACCGGAACCTACGTGGGTTGCCTACGTATCCTTCTGTAGGAAGTCAGGTTGAACGTAGTTCTGTTACATCAGAAAACCTAACTCGATTTGCCTTCGAACATAGTATCTCTTGATTGCATTTGAGTTGATAGGCTTCGTGTTGACTCTTCCATCCATTTCTGCCAATATTAGAGGCCCACCCGACAGTATTCGGTGAACCACGTAAGGACCTTGCTAGTTTGGTGCGAACTTTCCTTTTGCTTCTTCTTGGAGGGGAAAGATTTTCTTCAAAACCAACTGCCTCGGTGAGAACTGGCGAGGCTTCACTCTCTTGTTAAATGCACTAGCCATCCTGTTCTGATATAGCTCACCATGACATACTATATCCATTCTTTTCTTGTCAATGAGCATGAGTTGTTCCTGTCTTACCGTATCCACTCTGCGTCGTCTGATTTTGCTTCTTGAATGACTCTTAAAGACGGTATTTCGACCTATGCGGGTATTATCGCTTCAGTAGTGTATACCAACATGTACGGCATTGCCCCAATGGATGTCCGATAACCCAGTAAGGCAAAAGGTAGTTTCTCGTGCCATTGTCTGTGATTGTCCGCTATTCTTCTGTGGAATTCTCTTGATATTCTTGTTGGCTTCCTCGACTGCCCCTTCATTTGTGGTCGGTAGGCTGTGGAATTACGGTGGACGATTTTGAACTTCTCACAGATTCCTCACCATGAGGTCACTATTGAGGTTAGCATCATTTTCAGTAATGATAGACTCCGGTATCCCAAACTACAGACGATGCTATTGCAGAAGAAATAAGCGTAAGTAGATGCCTTGACACATTTAGTGAAATGGTAGAAAGCTACCAACACGAAACGATGTATGTTTGATGCGGCGGGCTCTATAATTCTGATCACGTCCATGCCCCAAGTGGCGAACGGGCAGGGTGAATGTCATGATCCAAAATCCACTATAGGTCGTGATGACGCCTAACGCCGCTGTCAGGCAAGCCAATGTTGATTTATCAATTTATTTACTCACTTTATTACTTTCATAATTCATAATCTTCACTACTTAAATAGTATAAAATAGAATTTACAGTGTAATATGATAATAACTACGTGAAGTACAATAATGAACAACCAGTACGAACCCCCAAAAAACCCGGTGTCAGAAGTGCATGAGCATTTTCTAAGGAGTACCATAATAATACAACCTCTGTCCCAAATGTAATAAGACCGAACACAATAAATAGTACAATGGAGACTCGGTGGACTATGAGGAGGAAACTATCCCCTAGGTGTTAATTATTGTTATGTGCAACTAGTTGTGATAGCATGTTTATGTCCGGGTAGACTTAGGATCTTATCATGTAATACTTGAAATACTTGAACTCATTCTGCTGGCTTACTTAATCGAAGTTATAAATGTAATTTATGTAGAAATAAAAATATGTATACTAGGCCAAGCCTTAACACTTGAGTGGTGGGCGAGTTATTTGAGAAGTGGTAAAGGTTATATTCATTTTATGCTCATGTGCTGTAATGTAAACGCGTGACTCGTTTAATATAAAATGAAATATAACCTTTGCCACTTCTCAAATAACTCGCCAACCACTCAAGTGTTAAGGCTCGGCCTAGTATACATATTTTTATTTCTAAATCAATTACATTTATAACTTTGATTAAGTAATCCAGCACAATGAGTTCAAGTATTTTAAATATTACATGATAAGATCCTAAGTCTACTCGGACATAAACATGATATCACAACTATTTGCACATAACAATAATTAACACCTAGGGGGTAGTTTCCTCCTTACAGGGTTAGACAAGAGACTTACCTTGCTTCGAAGTTCCATAGTCGGCTCCAACGTCATTCTAACACCTCAAACCAATGCTTGTCGATCCAAAACTATGCAAACAATGTGCAAACCAATCAAAATGTATTCTAATACCCATAAGTAATCAATTTAAACCATTTCCAATTTCGCTCGAAAATTCGATAAAATCAACCCTCGGTCCAACGTGCCCAGATTTCGAGAATTTTCAAAGATAAACTTTACCTATAACACTACGAACTCAAATAAATATTTTTTTTCTTAGTTCCATGTCCAATTTTGTGGTATAATTCCAAATACCAATTTCTAGGTTTTCTCTTAACATCTTAAAATTTCTACAAATTTCATTATTTAAATCCATGTACAAACCATGTATTTAACTCACAATGAGTGAAAATAACTTACCCTAGAATAGATGATGAAATATCCTCTTCAAAAGCTCCAAAAATGGCCCAACCAAGTGAAAAATGAGAGAAAAAAAGCCTAATCTCATATTAAATCAAATCCGCCCTGGCCCGCTCTTCTTCGCGATCGCGGAAAGACCATCGCGACCGTGAAGGCCAAAGATTACAGTCCCAAAATTTCCTCTATGCGTTTGCAACCTCCTCGTCGCGTTCGCGAAGCCTTCCGACCTCTGCCCTCCGCGTTCGCGAGCCACAAGCCGCTTTCGCGAACGCTTAACGCCTGGCAGGCCCCAGCTCCCCTTCCTCTTCGCATTCGCGTCCGCCCACATGCGTTAGCATAATCTTCCCCAGCCTCTGCTCCGCGTTCTTCAATCACGTTCGCCATGGGAAAAATCCCAGCATCCCAAAAATCCTTCTTCGTGAACGCGTGAATCGCTTCACGTTCGTAAAGAAGAAAACCAGACACCAGCACCAGTAGTTATTAGCCAAACTTGGTCCGAAACCACTTCGGAACACACCCGAGGCCCCTAGAACCTCGTCCAATCACACCAACCAGTCTGAATACATAGCTTGAACCTGCTCGCGGCCTCAAATCACATCAAACAATGTTAAAACCACAAATCGCACCCCAATTCAAGCTTAGTGAACTTTAGAACTTCAACCTTCTAAATTCGATGCCGAAACCTATCAAATCAAGTCCGATTGAACTCAAATTTTACACACAAGTCATAATGGACATTACGGACCTACTCCCACTTTCGGTATCGAAATCCGACCCCGATATTAAAAAGTCCATTCCTGGTCAAACTTCCCAAAAATCAGCAAATTTCCATCTTTCGACAATTGACGGCGAAATGAACTACAAACCTCCAAATCAACGTCTAGAGACGTTCCTAAGACCAAAATCACCAAACGGAACTACTCCCGGGCTTGGAAACTCAAACGGACATCGATAACATCAAAATCCACTTCAACCCAAACTTAGAAAATTCTTAAACCTTCAAAATACCAACCTTCCGTAATAAGCACCGAAATACTCCCGGGCCACCCATACTCAACCGGAACATACGCCCAAGTTCGAAATCACCATACGAACCTATTGGAACCTTCAAATCCTGATTCTGAGGTCGTTTGCTCAAAATTTAAACCTTGGTCAACTTTTCCAACTTAAAGCTTCCGAAATTAGAATTTTCTTTCCAAATAAACTCCAAACTTCCCAAAATTTAGTGCCGACCATGCGTACAAGTCATAATACCTGAACTGAAGCTACTCAAGGCCTCAAACCGCCGAACAACGCGCTAGAGTTAAAAACAACCGATCAGGTCGTTACATTCTCCCCCACTTAAACATACGTTCGTCCTCGAACGTGCTAGGGACTGCTCTGGAGTTTCCCAAAATTATTGTTCAACACTGTTGCACCTACCCGTGCCACCACAACCCAGTTGGGCACCTTAGCTCGAGCCATACTGAAGGTCCTCCCCTTTACCTAGCCAGTAAGCCTTAGAATCAAATTACAACTTCGGAATTTCTTTACAAGACCTAATTCTAACATATGAACACCGTAAAAATCTCCACACGCTGAATCCACACATAATCATGCACCCATGATGACATCATACAATGCACTGCATAACTCATTTGCCCAAGACAACCTCCTCCGAGCACAACAGCTGAAATTTCACTGACCTAATGCCCGAAGCATACTTCACAACACATATGAGCCCGGTTTTCAATTCCCCAATACTGTCACAACAGAAGAGATGTGTAGAACTCATAACCACCTGCTGAATCAACAAATCCTAGAGCCTCCCCTATTGACAGGAACCACTACCTCATTCTGAACTGAATAACGATATTTTTTCTTTAATGTTCTTTGTATAGATCTAATTGCATTGATTTCAGGCCCAAAAACCTCATCTCACCCAGTACAAGCTGCTCAGGAGATAAGCCCTCTCAAACACTAACCATAATCCCATATGACACCATCAATGCACCCACAAGACACAAATTCATTATGATGTATAAGGAAAAATGAACTCTAGAAAAGAACTAACCAACCCACGGAACTAATCAAACAACTAAAAAGATGTTACGAAACTTTCTCAAGGAATGAGAAACAAAATGCACAAGAATAGATATAGGGAACCATACTCAACATCTCACTGTTGCGGCATGCTACCCGATCCACACATAATACCGTTGCATCGTGCAACCCGATCCAAACAACATGCCCCTGGCGACGTGCCATCGATTCACACATAACAATAAATAAGGAAATACCCATCAAGCAACAATGCTTATACCTATTAAACACCCGAGTATCAACCACAAGCACGCCAAGTGCCCAATACAAATACCTGGGGAGACGGATAGCGCCATAATGCAACAAAACCTAAGAACAACTAAGGTGCAATAAATGATTTTCATCTCAAGAGCCTTCCTTATCCCATAACACCACAAACTACACGAGACCTCAACACGTGTGTGAATAATCAAGCCGTCTCAATCCAAAACAACTCCCACAGCTCATAACCAAAGGAATAGAACATCTATCAGGCACAAACTCTCACATTAACGATAGTACCAAAAATCTTCGTACTCGGTTTTAATCTTTATCAATCAAGTGACTAATATGCCATACTTATACAAATCTCTCCATGGGGTACGCTCCCACGATCGTCCGCTCAGCACATCCATACCACCAACCGTTCTAATTCTACAAATCAAATCAAGAATCCGCAGCCCAATACACAATGCCTCTTCTGCAGGAAACCATTCTCAAGTGACACTAAAGGAAATGCCAGCTTACTCTGAACATTTGAATTTTTCCCCTGCTCATCGAGCCCGTTACATTATTGTCTACACCGAACTGCAACCTTGATTCCTCAATTTTCAGATTCCCATGCCGCTCAATTTACCTATCATATCGCTACGCGAGAATACCCGAATTCATCACAATCCCTGAATTACCATTAGAATAAACACTTCATTGGCTAGAAGACTTTTCACTTAGCTCGTTTCAGAAGGACCAAAGCAACACGCAACTGAGTTCCCAAACTGCAGAAAAATTAAATACCTTGACTCGTGATCTAAACTACCATGACTCTTCCAGAAATCCGTCTACACATAACGATGCCATTTAGAATCACTTACCTCCCAATTGAGTCAAGTTGTGGTGGCTGTCAAGCCCGCACATACAACCACAAACCACATGTATAACTTCACACGCTGAAGGAACTGATCACTGTCACAATTTAGCTAATTCAACTATTACTAACCGACCCAACTTCTTCCAATTCACCCTTGACTTGCCTTAGAAATAATAGTAGCTCCACTCAATAACATAACGAACTAAGTCTGCACTTATCCTGAGTAACCCGCATCACGAAACCACATCGTCTCAATACTCATGAACCATCTCATATTCTCCTTATACGCACAATAGCATCTCCAACTAGTACACCCATTCTGAGGGACCTTCTGCGAATCCGAGACTATTTCTCCCATTCTTCCAATACTGCCCCACAGACCCGATGGTAACATAGAAAATTCCCCAAGTATTCTTCACACTCTGCTGCAAAAATCCTGGTCTCCAGCCACATCATGAACCCATCAGAACCACTGTTGAGAGTCACCCGCTCTGACTTGGTCCCGAATATGAGCGCGGTCAGCACATGCGCACTCCCAAAGAAGTAATTGGAAGAATTATTTTTTTCCTTGTACCTCACCTCTACCGGAAGCATAAACTCTGAGTCTTCCCAAAAATCTGAACCGATAAGGTCAAATATAGCACACATTCATCAAATCCTTTGCTCGAATTACCCCTGATGTTTTCTTTCCTTAGTCATAAATAATCCACTAATGCATCGATAACCAGAAGCTACACAAGCAGACAACTACGCGATCTGATCGTAGACGGTGGGGCTCCCCCACTTAGCCTTAAGCTACAATCGCATAAATCTAGAACCCACAAAGATTCCTCCTTCTCGATCATCATGATATTGCACCGTTAACCCGCCAAATTCTCGAAACCTCCTGTTAAACTTTTCATACAACATTTCAAATTATCAGCCACAATTGCCTGTTCGACCTTCCGTTGGGTAGTAAGTAGAACTCTTCGTAGAAACTTCATCAAAATCACACAACCGCTAACCTGCTCACAGGAGATAACCTACCTGCAGAATTCCATACCGACATCTTCCAACAATGCTGCACTAGTTACAACTACTACGAAATCAGTAGGCCCTCCTGAGTTGTGCTCATCCACCAGCTATACAAGTCTGTTCATTCCCCATTGACATCAACTGAAAGTCCGATAGTACATTTCAACCCGAAATCACATTGCATCCAAATCGATAATCAAGCATTCACACCCTCTTCATTTCAAGCAAACTCTATTCTGCTATATTAAATGTTCCTCAGTACATTAGCCACCATCCCAAATACAGTTTTTAGACCTAGTCACTATCCACCGTGATTCCCAAATTTCTCTAAACTCTTCTCAAGTCGCGTGGCTATCCTGCCACGAAATCTATATGCTAATCGGCCACTCTTACTAGGTTAGACCATCTGCTAGTAATTCAACCACCGCGAGACACCTCCCGCCATGTCCTTCATCATACTTCGTTACCCAATTATTGTATCAAATCAAAATCCATCCCTGTAGCACCTAAACTAATAAATTGCTTCCAATTCTAGACCTCCTAGAAGGTCATCTTTCTCGAGCCATCAATATTAGAAACACTGATTCGATCCAGAAACTGCTACACACTGCTATCTCTGACAATCGCTTTTCAGGCACCATTTCACTACACCCTGCCCCGAAGGCAAATCAAAGAAGACCATAACACCGGCGAACCTTAATACATTCAAACAAGGACAACGACACCACATCACAGATGAAAATTCCACCACGCTCGAAAATACCAAGTCTCATTACTCCATCAACCCAAACCTGATCATTTATAGTTTGATTGCCTTTCCCTTGCTGGAATTAAATGTTGAACCTCTAAATCATGTGCTGAGAAATCTTCCTTTCAAGTCATTCATTGCCTTGCACATAAACAAGCACCCTACCATTACACCAACACAGTGCGATAACAACGTGTGAACATCATACCAATCTATGCATAGCCTCAACGCCCTAGGAAGTGTAGATACTGAGCTAAAATGATAGAACACCATTCCGCAAGGCGATGATAATAGCATACCGAACATGCAGAGAAAAACATCCCGCACCACGTTTGTAGTACCGTTACAACTCCTCAATTCCCAATTGATAACAAGAGCTTCACGTCGCATTAGATTGATTAGGAAGGAAATAAAGGCACAAGCCTCAATGGTATCAAATCGCATGATGAGGAAATCAAGAAGGGAAGTGCTCCTAACAGCCCTGTAGCCTCTCGAAGATAAGAACAGACGTCTCCGTACCTATATGCATGACTCTACTAGACTTGCTCATGACTCTGAGACTTAAGTGAACCTAACACTCTGATACCAAGATATCACAACCCAAAATCCACTGTAGGTCGTGATTGCGCCTAATGCAGCCGTTAGACTAGCCAATGTTTATTTATCAATTTTTTTACTCATTTTATTACTTTTGTAATTCATAATCTCCATTACTTAAATAGCATAAAATGGAATTTACAAGGTAAAATGATAATAACTACATGAACTACAATAAAGAACAACCAGTACGAACCCCCAAAAAACCCAGTGTCACAAGTACATGAGCATTTTCTAACGAGTACCATAATAATACAACATATGTCCCAAATGTAATAAGACAGAACAAAATAAATAGTACAATGGAGATTCCGTGGACTGTGATGCATAGCCTGGAATGCAGCTCACATAAAGTCTCCTCAACAGGTGGGCCTACGCGCCAAGGTGATCATCAAATGAACATGTCAGATCCTGCACATTTAGTGCAGAAGTGCAGCATGAGTACGTAAATCAATGTGTACCCAATAAGTATCTAACCTAACCCTAGAGAAGTGGTGACGAGGGGTCAACATCAACACTTACTAAAGGTCCAATAAAGCAATATAATAAAACATAAGCAGATATGAAGCATACAACAATGATGGGGTAAATCTGTAAGTTACATAATCTTCCAAATATTTCTTTCAAAGTATAAATTTCTCGCCCTTGTATTCTACCTTAACAGCTCAGAAAATGCCAAGTGCTAGTATCAAATAAATAAGGAAAACCGTAAAAAAATGTCGGGCATTAATGGAAGGTTTATCTCGTGAATATTCGGACTACTAACGATATAACGCACGATTCTACCGAGGTCGTTCGCCCGATCCAGAATAATATTTACACTGTCGAGGGCTGAGCACACGAATCATAGATGCACTTATATAATGCCGAGGCATTCGACCCACTCCACAAGAAAGGGAAGGAAGTTCCCGGAATTAAGAGACACGCGTTTATATTATAGCACATGAGCATAAAATGAATATAACCTTTACCACTTCTCAAATAACTCGCCCACCACTCAAGTGTTAAGGCTTGGCCTAGTATACATATTTTTATTTCTAAATCAATTACATTTATAACTTCGATTAAGTAAGCCAGCACAGTGAGTTCAAGTATTTCAAGTATTACATGATAAGATCCTAATTCTTCTCGGACATAAACATGCTATAGCTACGTACATACTCTCGTCACCTCATGCATACATAGCACCCACAACTAGTTGCACATAACAATAATTAACACCTATGCAGTACCTTTCCCCTTCACACGGTTAGACAAGAGACTTACCTCGCTCCGAAGTTCCATAGTCGGCTCCAACGCCACTCTAATACCTCAAACCAATGCTTGTCGATCCAAAAAAATGCAAACAATGTGCAAATCAAATCAAAATGTGTTCTAATACCCAACTTCTAGGTTTTCTCTTAAAATCTCAAAATTTCTAGAAATGTCAATGTTTAAATCCATATACAAACCATGTATTTAACTCACATTGAGTGGAAATAACTTACCCCCGAATAGATGATGAAATCTCCTCTTCAAAAGCTCCAAATATCGCCCAACCAAGTGAAAAATGAGAGAAAATGAGCCAAATCACATTACATAGCACACCAACCAGTTCCCATACATTGCACGAACCTGCTCGTGACCTCGAATCATATTAAACAATGCTAAAACCATGAGTAGCACCCTAATTCAAGCTTAGTGAACTTTAGAACTTCAACCTTCTACATTCGACACAGAAACCTATCAAATCAAGTCCGATTGACCTCAAATTTTGCACACAAGTCATAATCAACATTACAGATCTACTCCCACTTCTAAATCAGAATCCGGCCCCGCTATCAAAAAGTTCATTCCCGGTCAAACTTCCCAAAAATCATCAAATTTCTAACTTTTGCGAATTGACGCTGAAATGACCTGCAGACCTCCAAATCAACGTTCGAACATGCTCCTAAGACCAAAATTACCGTACAGAACTATTTCGAAGCTCGGAATCTCAAACGGACATTAATAACATCAAAATCCACTTCAACCCAAACTTAGGGAATTCTTAAACCTTTAAAATGCCAACCTTCCGTAATAAGCGCCGAAATACTCCCGGGCCACCCGATACTCGATCCGAACATACGCCCAAGTCCGAAATCACCATACAAATCTATTAGAACCTTCAAATCCCGATTTTAATATCGTTTACTCAAAATTTAAACCTTGATCAACTTTTCCAACTTAAAGCTTCCGAAATTAGAATTTTCTTTCCAAATCAACTTTGAACTTTGCAAACTTCAATGCCAACCACGTGTACAAGATAACACCTGAATTGAGGCTGCTCAAGGCCTCAAACCGTAGAACGATGTGCTAGAGCTCAAAACGACCGGTCGGGTCGTTACAGTGAACCCATTACATTTAACTCATTCTGTAGAACCTAGATGAAATCCCTGTGAATTTGGCACTGGTGATACTTCTGCACGTAGCGGATACTGTCGCTTTCCATAGTCATCCAATAGTATCCAGCTCTCAAGATCTTCTTGGATAATATGAACCCGTTCGTGTGGGGTCCGCACGTTCCTGCATGTATTTCCTCCAATAATCTGGTTGACTCTGCGGCGTCTACACATCTCAACAAACCTAAGCCTAGGGTCCTCCTGTACAGGACTTCCTCGTTGAGGAAAAAGTGGTTTGCCATCCTCCTGAGGGCTCATTTTGGCCATTAGTAGCATTCTCCACGTATTCTATGGTTGCAAGGAATTTCTTGATGTCGTGATACCATGGTTTACCATCTGGTTATGCAAGGAAGCAATAAGCATTTTGACCCCTGATCTTTACTTCAGTAGGGTCGAGGTAGTTCTTGTCTGGATGCTGAATCACAAATGATAGGGTTGCAAGGGCGTCGGTGAATTTGTTTTGAATCCTGGGGACGTGCTTGAACTCAATCTTCGTTAACTTCTTGCATAGCTCCTTTATGCAGTGCAGGTATGGAAGTATCTTGACATTCTTGGTGGACCATTTCCCTTGGACTTGGTGTATCAACAAATCGGAATCTCCTATGACCAAAAGTTCTTTGACGTTCATGTAGATTGCTATTCCGACCCCAAGGATGCATGCTTCATATTCGGCCATATTATTGGTACAAGGGAATCTTATCTTTGTCGATGCTAGCTAATGCTATCCAGATTCTGAAATCAGGACTATCCCAATTCCGACTCCTTTGAAGTTTGCTGCTCCATCAAAAAACATCCTCCACCCAGGGTACGATTCTACAATATCTTCTCCAGAAAATAGCACTTCTTCGTTGGGAAAATATATAGTAAGAAGCTCAAAATCCCTATCCACCGAGTTCTCTGCGAGGTAGTCGGCTAAAGCTTGTCCTTTGATAGCCTTCTGAGTTATGTACACAATGTCAAATTCGCTGAGGAGAATTTGCCATTTAGCTAGCTTTCTAATAGGAATCCGCTTTTGGAAGATGTACATGAGCGGGTCGAGCTGAGATATCAGATGCATAGTGTATGCTGACATGTAATGCCTTAGTTTCTGGGCAATCCAAGTCAAAGCACAACAAGTGCATTCTATAAAAGTATACTTGGCCTCGCATGGTGTGAACTTCTTAGTTAGGTAGTAGATGCATGCTCCTTTCTCCTAGTTTCGTCATGTTGTCCCAACACACAGTCAAAGGTGTTATCCAAGACTGACAAGCAGAGCAACAATGGCTTCCCGAGTTCTGGGGAACCAGTACTAGCGGATTTAACAGATACTCCTTAATTCAGTACACTCTTCTGTCCATTTTGTGGCAGCATCCTTCTTTAGCAACTTGAAAATGGGTTCCCAGATTACTATGGACTGGGCTATGAAGAGACTGATATAATTCAATCTACCCAGGAAACTCATGACATCTTTCTTGCTCTTCGATAATGGTAATTTATGATGGCCTTGATTTTTGATGGGTCCAATTCTATCCCCTTCCTGCTTATAATGAAGCCCAACAATTTTCCAGCGATGACTCCAAACGTGCACTTTGCTGGGTTCACCTTTATATTATACATTCGCAAGCATTCGAAAATTTCCTCAACTTGTCCAAGTTCTCCAAACTCTTTCGAGACTTTATGATGATGTCATCCACATAAACTTCAATGTCCTAATGAATCATGTCGTGAAAGAGGGTTGCCATGGCCCTCATGTAGGTGGTGCTGGCGTTCTTGAGACCGAACGGCATGACTCTATAATAATAAACCGCCCAAGAATTGGTGAAGGCCGTCTTCTCTGCATCTTCCTCGTGCATCAAGATTTGATGATACCCAACGAACTAATCCACAAACGACTGCAGTTCGTGCTTCGCATAGTTGTTGATGAGGATGTGGATATTTGGCAAAGGGAAATCATCCTTTGGACTAGCTTTGTTGAGATCCTGGTAGTCCACACAAATTCTGATCTTTCCATCTTTCTTGGGTACTGGAACAATGTTTTCCAACCATCTTGGATAGTTGGTAACCCTTATCACATTCACTTCTATCTGTTAGGTCGCTTCTTCCTTTATCCTCAGACTTAAATCAAGTTTGAATTTTCTGGGCTTCTGCTTGACCCGCGGCCTGGTAGGATCGGTAGGTGGTCTTTGCGAGACAATGTCAGTACTTAATCCAGGCATGTCATCATAGGACCAGGCGAATAAATCAATGTACTATCGGAGGAGCTCAATCAGTTTTTCCTTCTACTCGGCTTCTAGGTGAATGATGATTCTGGTTTCTTTTACATCCTTTTCACTTCCAAGATTGACCACTTTCGTTTCTTTGAGGTTGGGCTTTTACTGACTCTCCCGCTGCTCGATTTCCTGTGGGAGATAGTCGGTCATTATGCTCTCGTCATACTCCTCATAATTCGGGTCGTTGCGCTCGACGGTTTAATTACATGTCATAATCACGGATCACGGGTTTTTAGCAGTTTGACTAATGAAAAAGAAAAGCTAAGAATAAATAAAGAGGTAAATAAAGTTGCAACATTTGAGAAAATGAATCTTTTTATTTCATCAAAAGAGGAACATCTTAAGCGTTCAAAAGAGGCAAATGACAAAAAGGTACAGACACAGTGCATGCCTCAAATGACCATGCGCTTTTCAAAAGAAAACTTTTACAGTTCCATACTACCAAGACTCTCGGCAAACCAAAGATGGACTAGCAGTACAATTTCACAGCTCTTCCCCTGGTTTGGCATCCTTGATAGTCGGTGTATTGATATCGGTCCCTTCACAGCATTCTTCAATCATATTCACGAACAGCTTTCCCATCCCCTCGATGATATCATCTTCGGGTGCTGAACTCCGTCCCAGACATGCAACATGATTTGGCACAAAAACCTTTTTCTCGGAGCTAACAATACGAGTTGTCCCTTCTGGAGGATGGTAAGTTATGCCAGCCCTTCCTTTCTGCCCATTATGTTCAATTGGCTCTTTGATTCTGTCCAACCTAGCCCCCAGCCCTATTCCTCGCATGTATCCATATTTCATCATCTCCCTCATAGACATCTTGGATCTATATGTCGACTGCATGCCCAAGTTTTGTTCAGTCTCCTCTATCTCGGTAGTCTGCATGATTTCCACTACATATAAAGCAACTTCGTCTAGCCCTTCAATGAACGGAACAACATGCTCCAAATAGGCGGTGTGACCCCACTCGCCATGAATCACGATCTCCTGACATCCCCACTCAAATTTCATGCATTAGTGCAACGTGGATGGCATGGCCCTTGCAATATGTATCCAAGGCCTGCCCAGCAGCAAGTTGTAGGAAGAGGAGATGTCCATTACTTGAAACAATATCAGAAATTCGACCGGCCCGATCTACAAGGCCAAATAAATTTCTCCAATAACATCCTTTTGCGGACCATCAAAGGCTCTCACCCTTATGTGGCATTCCTTGAGTTCCCTCAAATGAATTACCACTCGAGTAGGGTGGAGAGCGGACAAATATTGACTCCTGACCCTCCATCGACCAATACCCGAGATACCACTTTGTTCCCGCATTTGATAGTGATATGAAGAGCCTTATTGTGACTTGCTCTATCGATAGGAAGCTTGTCTCTTCTGAAAGTGATCATGTTTGCTTTGACTTTTTCCTAATTGTCGCAGCCAGCGATTCACTAGTGGTGTTACTTGGTATACTTACCCCACTTAGTACTTTCAATAGGGTGTCCTTATGACTGCCTGAACTCATTAACAGATCCATGATCGATATTTATGCTGGAGTTTTCTTCGTTGTCGTCCAGAGGAGGTTGCGCCCTGGCGGCCTCTGACCTCCACCGACGTGCATATTCTTGAATGGTATTTTCTGCAAGTTCACCAGTGCGAATTGATCGGGAGTGATCTCTCTATTGAATAGAAAGCGATTCATGAAGTCCTCTGCCATATCTTGCCAAGTTCTCCAATTTTGCGGATCCTGTCAAGTGTACCAGGTGAGTGCTTCTCCCATCAAACTTCTTATGAATAACTTCATTCTTAGCTTCTCATTCTTCCCACTCCGACTAACTTGTCACAATATTCCCTTAAATGTGTGTGAGGATCGCCCGTGCCGTCGAAGATATTGAACTTTGGGGGTTTGTACCCTGCCGGCATATCCACATATAGATGAATACACAGATCCTCGTAGTTCAAACTTTCACTTCCTTGGGCAACTCCGAGGCTCTTTATTTGCCTTCTCAACATTTGTGACTACTCAGATACTGACTCTTCTTTCTTACGCCTGGCTTACCTCTCCATCTCAGCATATTGGTCAATCTCATACGGTACCCTGACCATGACGTGTGCTGTAAAGGTAGTTCAGAAATGGCATATACGGGGGGAACGTACCACTCATGGGTTGTGGCATGTTCCACAGGTATGTACTGGTTAGTAGTGAAAGTAAATCAGTCACGGGGAGTGGTATGAGTTGCATTTATGGTGACAGACGGGTTTTGTAGTTTATGAATGTATTGTGGTACATAGGGAGTGTGGAAAGGGGGTTTGGTGGGTTTGCGGGAGTCACTGGAGGTATGACTTGAGTGGTACGAGCTGAAGTGGGGCGTTGTTGTTTTGGCGTGATGCGGACGAAAAGTGGATAGGGAGTGAATCCAAAGAAGGGAATCGAGGTGGTAGAGGAAGTGTTGTCACGACCAGGTGCGCTAGTTCCCTGATATGTTGTACCTCCTCCCTTAGAGATTCCATCTCCTAGGGCATCCTGGCCAGGGCATGTTCTGTTGGGTCTTCTACGGCTGACATCTTTCCTTTTGACCTTAGATTGTATGGTGGTTCCGCCAGTTTTGGTCGACACAAACCAACTTTCTTTCTTTTTACGGATAATACCAAAGCAAAAGAAAAAAAATAAAAAATAAAAGAAAAAGGAAAAAGAGTCAGTTTCTTCATTTATACAAGTAGGAAATCACATAAAGCAATTAATTTATGCATTACAACTAGCGTGTTTCCTAGAATTTGCAGGGACCTCTCATTGCCGGAGGTAGGCCTAAATCGCAAATATTTGACAACATTTAGATTTGACACCTTTAGATCTGAAGCAATTTGTTTTCATTTATAATTTTGATTGATACAAGTGGGAATAAAGATTACATCACTGTTTCATAGAACTGCATGGGCTTGGACAACTCGCCCTTTTGGAAAGTAAAAGAGAGAACTGGGGATAAAGTTACAAATTGGGAAAGAAAGAGAAATCAATCGACTCTAATAACCATCCCCTAGCCGTTTCCCACATCCTCCTCTTCTTCTGACTCCTCTTCCGGATCCTCCTCCGGGTCTTCCTGAAACTCCTCCTCGTCATCGTTGAACTCTGACTTCTCCTCTAGATCTTCTTCTAGCTCTGTGCTAGACTCTATTTGGATGCACTCCACTACCCGGTCATCGTCTTTAGCAGGTGGCAACATGTGGTCAATGGATCCTGGGACTACTTGACGGTGCATTTAATTGGTCATACGGTAATGTGGAAGGATCTCATGGTAAATTTGCAAAGCAGCCACCATGTCCTCTAACAAGGCTATACCCTCTCTACTTGGCCGGGCCAGCTCTTCTTCCTCGTTGATCTAGACGTAATACTCAGGAGTACACCACGAGTTTTGACCCATAGGCATTGTGACTAGGTCATTCTACTCTTCTTGTCGCTTTCTTTTCCTGGGAATTAGAATCTGCCCATTGTGCTCATCCTCGTATAGTGTTGTCCTTGTTCACAGAGGCACATCTTGGATCATCCCGAACTGCCTGAGAACCCGTAGGGGTGAGTATGGTTGAATACCTTCAAGTCCAATCAACTCAATGAAGTATTTCTTAGGAGTCACCAAGATTGCCCTTCCACCTAACCAGGATAGCTTCCGATTGATCCATTCCCCATTCAGGTTGGTCAGTGTTTCCCTCCACTCTTCTTGCCCATGTGGGGAGACCCAATGTCTCATTCTTTTGCTGTGGTTGCGGATCATATTGTTGATGCCCACGAAGTAGTCGATGGTGGCCTCTCGCTGGAAGAAATGCTCAGTAGCCTAGAGCTGAAGCAGCAAGTTACAACCTTTAAGGAAATCATACCTTCATGCACATGCAGACAAAGCCTTCAGCATCTCCGCTAACACCATCGGCACCAAAGTAGCTTGAAGATTACCATGGAAGGTCACCAAAACCACAGGTAATAGGTTGATGTTGATCCGACCCCTTCATTGTGAGAAGACCAATAGTCCCAATAGTGCCATTGAGAAAGTGATAGGCCTGAGACTCTCCCACGTCGCTTGGTCACATTGAAATTCTCCTGAATACCACTCGTAGCTTTCACGGTGCCCAAATCTGTCGAACAGCTGGTCAAGGCTCACCTATTCGTTCTCGATACTTTTGAGACTCCTACTATTGGCTAGGCCTAAAGCGTCCAAGAACCGGTAATAGGGCATAGTAACTGGCAAAATCAGCTTCCTTCTGTAAAACGGTAGCTCCGTAAAACTCGTAACTTCCTCCAATGTCGGTACTAACTCACAGTCGGCAAATTTGGACACCACCTTAGCCGGATCCCAAAATTCTATCAATAGGCGAGTGAGCACCTTGTGTGTTTCAATATTTGGCAAAGTGTTTAATGCTCCCAGGTGCGTCCAAACCTCATCTCCGTGCTTCCGATGAATATTCTTCCACCACTATTTCAATTCATGTGGTGCTCCCATTACCATGCTAATCTCAGGGATGTTTCGATCGATTTCCTTTTTCTGAGGTGGGTAAAAGAAAGATTCTTCGGTAATTGTTTTCTTGGATCTTTAAGTGTCTTGTCAGATTTGTTTGTACTTCCACAGAAGTCATGGCCTTTGGCTGTATGACCCGTTGACATTACGCTGGATTTCCTAATTGTGCATCGGTGCCAAGGACCAAATCACCTATGGTTTATCCAGTATGACCTTTTTTAATAGAGCAGAGTGTTTCCTATTTTTGAATTGGACTGAAGGCTGCGAGAAGTTATGTCAGTTGACCTGACAAAGACATTCTCTGAGACTAGAGAGTTTTGAAAAGAACGTTCGGAGGGGTGTAAAAGACAACTCTCGCATGCCATTGTGTGTGATAGGGTACGGCCAAGACTCAATAGGAAGAAGTGTGATGATAGTGTATATAAGTAGTAACTAACAATAGTGTAGCAGCACTAAGCATGATAATAAGCACAGAGAGAAAATAAAGCAGTTAAGCATGTAATTGCAATTTTATATATAATTGAATTATTTTACAAATAAATCTAGATGCCAAATTAGTCTAAGATTGCTAAAGTCAGGAACTAAGTGGGTTGCCCCAGCAGAGTCGCCATGTTGTTGCACCCCATTTTGCGCTAGTCAAAACAAGATTCAGCTTGTGGTTTCTCTATTGTTGATAAAAGAGAGTCGCCACCTAATATTTAAAGGTATACTACGGTACCTATTTAATTGCTAATTCACTTTTATTATTGGTCTGCTAACTGGTGAGATTATGGATAAGGGTTCTTGTTCTTCTAAAAGAAGTTCTAAAAGAAGGTGTTAGGCACCTCTTAAGTCTACCTGAGGTAGCTCCATAGGACTTAGACAAATTTTAAGGGATCAGTTATTTGTGCTATGCTTAATTACTATTAAAGAGTATGACTTATTGTATATCTAAGAGAGAGCATGATGTTAATAAAAGGAACATGAGACCCTTAAAAGCTTGTGAATTTATAAAGGAGACTATGTTGGTGGATATAGTTGAAAGACTTTTGAAATATGTATGTAATGGTCTATATTTTATAAAACTTGTGAAAAGAGGCTAAGTTATGAAAATAGTTGATTTAGGGGGGTAGGTGTTCATGCAATTCTAAAAGGTGTTTGTAAAAGTGAGCTTAACATATACCTTGATTTGAAGATTTAAAGAAAGATCATTTTGTTGAAAATTCTTTAGGGCGACAGTTCTTCATTTTTGCAAAATTCAGATTTGCCTCATGATAGTAAAGCTTGCGATTCAGTTCTGATTTCATTTTGAAAATGAGTCACTGTTTAAACTAAATTGTGGGCTTCAAAATCTTTTAAGAAAAGGAAAGTGAGCAAGAACATAGTAATGATATGAATAAATTATAATTAGCGAAATGAGGATTAATTACTTAAGTAATCTTTTTAATCCTATATTGTTTAAGGCTTGCCTATGTTTCCTATGATATTAGAGCATGAAAATAAAATATGTAATATAATGTATAAGTGTTGTATACATGCGATATAGAACAACAACAAAGAGGTAACAAAAATGCAACAAGTAGTGGACTAAACTAGTGAAGCAATAGACAAATAATAAAGAGGTTGAGGGAAAGAGGACTGGACTCTGGTACTTGGGCCTTAAGAAGGCAGGCCAGCAGCAAAGAGATGCAGCCAAAGCTGATTGGTACTCTTTAGAAAAATGCAACAAGGCTGCGATTGGGCCTGAGTTTCCTTAGGAACTCAATAGGCCCAAACGATGTACATGTCAAAATAAAAGAGAAAATCATTAGATGCCCACTCCATATTTTCAGCATATTTAATCATGTATGAAACATATATAAGCAGATGAGTGGAACCAAATATATTAAAACATCAATACTCTAACACTATGAGAAATTATACTAATGTGGTGGTCATACATGGCAAATGATTTACATTGAAAACCCTTCGTTGTCATTAAACACTAAACCCCTAAAGAACCAAAAGCGTCAATGAATTAAAGGCTAAGGAGGGAGCTCTACTCAAGGTCGATGCCCCCTTTGAATCCCCCAACACTTCAAAGTTTCTAAGGGACTCAAGACCCAGGCAATGCTTGTGCCGAGGAGAGCAGCCCAACCTAGAGTTAAACTCCACTCCCAAATACACCTAACCACTAACAACATATTTTTTCTTATGGGTTTAAATGCCAATGACGCCCTTTCAATGTAAACTAAATGCTATAGTATCACTTACCCCAAAAGTATACTCTCTTTTCTAACAGAATAACATAAGGGCACACAGACCATATTTGATACCAAATGAACAGTACATATATCAGGTAAACCTAAAGGTCAGACTTCGAGCACATATAGGAAAGAAACAGAAACAATGTAACATACTGTTAAACATCTAAACATTAGGGAGAACACATTCAAAAGAAAATGCAAAGAGCAATCTGTTTAGGAATGCAACAACATAAGAAATACAGACGCTCTTGCCTTGGAAAACTAGTTATGGATTGATTAGATTTCTACCAACACATGCATGGATCAATTACCCTACTTGGTGAGGGACTTCCCCAGACTCAGGAGGGGTGCACCTCCATAGACTACTCAGGCTCCACTGATTCAGTCGGGTCCACAATTTTCACATGCCATGGTTGCTACTCCAGTTGTCGCTCCACCCGCACAGCCAGCTAGGGATAGGGCACGACGGGTAGAGGTCACCCTAGAGAGGAAGGCTAGGCCAGATTCTATGCTTTTCTGGGTGGACGGAGGTAGTCGCTTCAAACGCAGTCATCACATATATGGTTCCTATTTTTCATAGAGATGCATCAGTCTTATTTGATCCGGGATCCACTTATTCATATATGTCATCTTACTTTGCTCCATATTTGGATATATCTTGTGATTCTTTGAGTTCTCCTATTTATGTGTCCACGCTTGTGGGAGATTCTATTGTTGTGGACCGTATGTATCAGTCGTGTTTAGTTGTTATTGGTTTTTTTGATTCTAGCGTTGATCTATTGTTGCTCAGTATGGTAGACATAGATGTGATCTTGGGCATGGACTGGTTGTCACCCTATCATGCTATTCTATATTGTCACACCAAGACTGTGACATTGGTTATGCCTAGTTTGCCATGGTTAGAGTGGAGGGGTACATTGGACTATGTTCCTAGCAGGGTTGTGTCATTTCAAAAGGCTCAGTGGATGGTTGAGAAGGTGTGTGATGCATATCTAGCCTTTGTGAGAGATGTCAATGCAGATACTCCTAGCGTTAAGTCAGTTTCGGTAGTGAGAGACTTCCCAGATGTATTTCCAACAGATCTTTCGGGCATGTCGTTCGATAGGGATTTCGATTTTTGTATTGACTTGTTGTCGGGCACTCAACCCATTTCTATCCCACAATATCATATCGCCCCAGCAGTTGCAAGAGTTGCTTCATAACAGTTTCATTCGGCCTAATGTATCGCCTTGGGGTGCGCCGGTTTTGTTTTTGAAGAAAAAGGATGGTTCTATGCGCATGGGTATTGATCGTTGGCAGTTGAACAAGGTAACAGTGAAGAACAGATATCCATTGTCACGCATTGATGGCTTATTTAATCAGCTATAGGGTGCCAGAGTGTTCTCGAAGATTGATTTGCAGTCAGGGTATCATCAGCTAAAGACTCAGGATCCAGATATTATAAAGATGCTTTTAGGATTTGGTATGGTCACTATGAGTGCTTTGTGATGTCATTTGGGCTGACCAACGCCCCAGCAGCATTTACGCACCCGCTGAATAGTGTATTCCAGCCATATCTTGATTCATTCAACTTTGTGTTTATTGACGACATCTTGGTGTACTCACGCTGTCAGGAGGATCATGAGGAGCATCTGAGGATCGTGCTCCAGACCTTGAGAGAGAAAAATTTGTATGCAAAATTCTCAAAGTGTGAATTCTTGCTTGATTCAGTGGCGATTTTGGGTCATGTTGTATCGAGTGAGGGGATCAAGCTAGACCTGAAGGAGATTGAAGTAGTTCAGAATTGGCCCAGCCCGTCTTTGGCTACTGAGAATCGGAGTTTTCTTGGTTTGGCCGGGTATTATCGTCGTTTCGTAGAGGGTTTCTCATCCATTGCTACACCTATGACCAGATTAATCCGAAAGGGTGCTCCTTTCCGATGGTCCGAGGAGTGTGAGGCAAGCTTTCAAAAGCTAAAGACTGCTTTGACTACAGTCCTGGTATTAGTATTGCCTACGAGTTCGAGGTCTTACACTGTGTATTATGGCTACCTATTCTCCAGAGTAGCTGGCTCAGATCTATATCCACGAGATTGTCCGGCTTCGAGGCATGCCTGTATCCATCATCTCAGACTAGGGACTGTAGTTTACATCGCATTTCTGGAGAGCTGTGCAACGAGAGTTAGGCACACCGGTTGAGTTGAGTACATCATTTCACCCCCAGATGGACGGATAGTCCGAGCGCACCATTCAGGTATTAGAGGATATGCTCCGTGCTTATGTTATGGATTTCGAGGGTTCTTGGGATCAGTTCTTGCTACTTGCGGAGTTTGCCTACAAAAACATCTACCAATCGAGTATTCAGATGGCTCCTTATGAGGTCCTATATGGGAGATGGTGTCGTTCTCCAGTTGGTTGGTTTGAGCCGGGAGAGGCTAAGTTATTGGGCACGGATTTGGTTCGAGATGCCTTGGAGAAGGTCAAGTTGATTCAGGATTGGCTTCATATAGCCTAGTCTAGATAGAAGAGTTATGCTGATCGGAGAGTTATTGATGTAGCATTCATGGTTGAAGAGTGAGTTTTGCTCCGGGTTTCACCCATGAAGGGTGTGATGAGGTTCGGGAAGAAGGGCAAGTTAAGCCCTATGTATATCGGAACTTTTGAGTTCCTTGAGAGGATTTATGAGGTGGCCTTCAAGCTTGCATTGCCACCTAGCTTATCTCTAGTTCATCTGGTGTTCCCAGTTTCTATGCTCCGAAAATATTATGGTGATCTGTCTCATGTATTAGACTTCGGCTCAGTCCAATTTGACAAGGATTTGACTTATATTGAGGAGTCGGTGGCTATCTTGGACAGACAAGTCTGAAAGTTGAGATCAATGAACATTGCTTCGGTGAAGGTTCAATCGAGGGTTCATCTGGTCGAGGAGGTGACTTGGGAAACTTAGCACGACACGCCGAGTCATTATCCTCATCCATTCATCATTTCAGATATGTCCTTATGCACGTTCGAGGATGAAAATTTGTTTTAAGATGGGGAAAATGTAATGACTTGACCGGTCGTTTTGTCTAATTGCGCCCCGTTTCCCCTTTTAATGCTTCACACATTTTTGTTTATTGTTTTATAACTTACGAGGTTGATTAGTTTCGTTCCTGAAAAATTTCGAGTTAATTATTGGTTCTTGACTTAGAAACTTAAGTTAGAAATATTGAACAAACTTTGACTTTTGTAAAAATGACCCTGGAATAGTGTTTTGATGGATCTGATAGCTTCGTATCGCTATTTTGGACTTGGGCGTATGCCCGAAATCAAATTCGGAAGTTCGTAGGTCGATTTGTGTCGATTTGCCAAAATTTGGCAATTTGACGTTGAAAAGTTTGGCCATAGGTTGACTTTTATTTATCGGGTTTGGAATTTAATTTTGGGAATTGGAATAGGTATGTTATGTTTTTTAGAACTTGTCTTCAAAATTTGGTATCATTTGGAATTGAATTCAAAGGATTCGAACGCTTAGTTGCAATTCTAGAAGTTCTTGAAATATACTTTGAAATTCATGCATTTTGGTGTCCGATTCGTAGTTCTAGATGTAATTCTTGTGTTTTGATCACGCGAGTGAGTTTTTATAATGTTTTTAGACTTGTGTGGATGTTTTTTTTGGAGCCCGAGGGCTCGGATGAGTTTCAAACATGTTACAGAATGTTTTGGACTGGAAAACAGGATCTTGTGTGATGATGCCTCTGGTGTCGCATTTGCGAACATCAAGTTCGCAATTGTGAGCTTAGTAGGGGGGCCTCAGGTATTGCAATTGCGATACCTGGCTCACAATTGCGAAGTAGCTCAGGATATGGGTTGTTTGCATTTGCGACAAATTAGTCGCATTTGCGATGAGGATAGGTTTTGCAGTTGCAAACTCCTCTTAGGCTGTTAGTGGCTGCTTTTGCGATGTTTTATTCTCAATTGCGAGGGTGCAATTGTGAACCCATGTCGCAATTGCGACATCTGCAATTTATCAAAAAGGCTGGGACTCGGGACTTTTCAACATATTCTCTCATTTTAGAACCCTAGACTCGGTAGGAAGCGATTTAGAGAGGGTATTTTCATCTACAAATATTGGGTAAGTGATTCTAATCAATTTGCAACTATTTTTCATCAATATATCTTAGAATTAACACCAAAATCATGTGAATCAAAGTGAAAATTTGTGAAGCTTTGTCAAGTTTTTGGAAAATAAGAATTTGAGTCTTGAGAGTCGATTTGAACTCAGATTTTTAAACTGATCACATATATGGACTTGTGGGGTTATAGATAGTCGAAATCTACCCTTGGACCCTGGTTTTTACCAGGCGAGCCCCTGGTTGATTTTTGTGACTTTTTGGGAAAAGTATAAATATCATAGCTTTATCTATTGTAATTGTTTTCCCTTGCATTGGTTGATGATATTAAGTCAATTTTGGTTAGATTTGAGCCGTGTGGAGGCGAATTTAGGGGAAAATCTATTTTCGAGATTGAGTTGGCCTAGTTGAGGTAAGTATCTTGCCTAACTTTGTGCGGGGAACTAACCCTTGGGAATTGGTTTTTTTGTGCAAATTCTGTTATGCTAAAGCCGTGTACGCAAGGTGATGAGTGGGTACACGAGTAATATTTTGTATTTGACCGGTTTAAGTTATTTAGACTCTTTCCATGCCTTTAATTGAATTGTCACATTATGTTTTAGTTTCATAGTCAATCTACTCTTACTGGTGTTAGTCTATTCTTACATGCCTTATTTGACTTTGTTAACACTTGTTTTAAATCTTACTTGATACTTTGTTCTTATGTTTTAGTTGAAGTTATCGCTTTCCTTATTGCCTTGCTACATCTTTAATTGTTGATTTACTTGTAATTGAAGTTATTATTTCATGAAATATCTTCTTGTTGAGTTATTGGTGTTGAAGTTATGAAAGTCGTTATCATATTGAGGCGAAGTTGTTAATTGTTGAGATATCTCCCATGTTCAGCAATTCACGTTCATTGTTATTGTTGATATTCCATTGTTATTGTTGACGTTGATACTCCTGCACACATTGTGGTTGAGCCATGGGCTATGTTCTAGAAACATTGATATTGTTGATTATTGGCAAGTTGTGGCATATGGGCTCTTGTGGTGAGAGTTTTGATTATGTTGTGATATTGATACACATGCGGTGGTATAAGGCTTGGGGTTGATACGCATGCGGTGAGATAAGGTGGGCTTGATATGCGTGTTGCTAGTTGGGGTTCTACTTGAAGCCACGCGGTGTGATAAGGTGGGCTAAAACGCGGGTAGCTATTTGGGAAAAATAATTATTTAAACTATATGTAAGGCTCCCGCGGTGATATAAGGAAAGATTGGGATTGAAATTGAGAAATGTGAACACGAGGCGGTACCTCAGTTTTGATTCATAATGTATATGAGGCGGTACCTCGGTTATGATTCTTGTTGTATACGAGGCGGTACCTCGGTTGTGATTCTTGTAGTATTCGAGGAGGTACCTCGGTTATGATTCTTATTGTGTACGAGCCGATACCTCGGTTGTGATTCTTGTTATGCGATCATATAAGGAAGACCGAGAAACCACACAAGCTAGAACCCGGCTGGGCTCCAAAACATCCAATCTCATGAACTGGTTGGCCAAAGCCTAAACATTAACTACAAGAGGTCTCTCTCCCAAGGGAATGAATGCAAGACTACCCATACTCACCGCATTTCTACTCAAGGCATCGGCCACCATATTGGCCTTCCTGGGATGATACAGGATAGTGATATCATAGTCCTTTAGCAGATCCACCCATCTCCCATGTCTCAAATTTAGATTCTTCTGTTTGAACAAGTGTTGGAGGCTCCAATTATCCATAAACACCTCACAATACACACCGTAGAGATAATGCCTCCAAATCTTCAATGCATGAACGATGGCAACTAACTCCAAATCATGAACAGGGTAGTTCTTCTCATGAGGCTTCAACTAGCGCGAAGCATACGCAATCTCTCTACCCCCTGCATCAAGACACACCCAATACCGATCCGAGAAGCATCACAATATACTGTATAAGAGCGTGAAGCTGAAGGCAAAACTAGAACTAGAGCTGTGGTCAAAGCAGTCTTGAGCTTCTGAAAGCTCTCCTCACACCCATCTGCCACCTGAAAGGAGCACCCTTTTGGGTCAATATGGTCAAGGGCGATGCAATAGACGAGAAGCCCTCCACGAAGCGACGATAATAATCGGCCAAGCCAAGAAATATCCGAATCTCCGTAGCTGAGAATGGTCTAGGCTAACTCTGACCCTCACTGGACACCTAGTGCTCAAAGAATGCCACTGAGCTGAACCAAAAAATCATACTTGGAAAACTTGGCGTAAAGCTTCTCCTCCCTCAACCATTGCAACACAATCCTCAAATGTTGGGCATGCTCCTCCTGGCTACGAGAGTACACCAGGATATCATCAATTAACACTATAACAAACGAGTCGAGATAAGGTTTGAAACACACTGTTCATCAGATGCATGAATGCTGCTGGGGCTTTGGTCAGTCCAAAAGACATCACAAGGAACTCATAATGACCATAACGGGTCCTGAATGCTGTCTTTAGAATATCCGAGTCCCGAATCTTCAATTGGTGATACCCAGACATCAAATCGATCTTGGAGAACACCCTCGCTCCCTGAAGCTGGTCAAACAGATCATCAATATGCGGCAAAGGATACTTGTTCTTGATTGTAACTTTGTTCAACTACCTGTAAGCAATGCACATCCTTATAGTACCATCCTTCTTCTTGACAAACAGAACTGGTGCAACCCAAGGTAACACGCTAGGCCAAATAAACCCTTTATCAAGGAGTCCCTGAAGCTGCCCCTTTAAATCTTTCAACTCAGTTGGTGCCATACGATACGGTGGGGTAGAAATAGGCTGAGTGCCCGGCACCAAGTCAATACCGAAGTCAATGTCCCTGTCAAGCGGAAACACATCCAGAAACTCCCGCTCCACCGGAGTAGAATCAATGGTGGGAGCATCAACACTAACATCCCTCAGAAAGGCCAGATAAGATATACAACCTTTCCCAACCATCCGCTAGGCCTTCATATATGAAAGCACTCTGCTGGGAACATAGTCTAGAGAAACTCTCCACTTAATCCTTGTCAATACCGGAATCGCCAATATCACGGTCTTAGCGTGACAATCTAGAACAGCATGATAGGGAGACAACCAATCCATACCCAAAATCACGTCAAAGTCCACCATACTAAGCAGCAAAAGATCAACTCTGGTCTCTAATCTCCCAATAGTCACCACACACGACCGATATACACAGTCCACAGTAATGGTATTGCCCACGGGCGTAGAGACATGAACATATGAAGCTAAGGTCACAGGGAATATCCAAATGATGAGCAAAATACGATGATACATATGAATAAGTGGAATCAGGGTAAAATAATACCGAGGCATCCCTGTGGCAAACTGAGAAAATGCCTGTGATCACTGCATCTGAAGCAACAACATATGGTCTAGCAGGAATAGTATAGAATCGGTCCTGACCTCCACTTGATCGGCCTCCCCCTTTAGGGCAACCTCTAGCTGACTAGGCCCCACCCCGATTTGGCTGAGCGGGTGGTGAAGTAACAGGTGCTGAAGATGTAGGCTGACTCCTCTACTGAGTTGGACCTCTCATAAGGCGGGGACAATAACTCTTGATGTGACCCATATCTCCACACTCGAAACAACACCTCCCTATGAATGGTAGTGGGGACTGTAGGGAGCCCCGAGCACTAGAATACTCGCTAGAAGAACCTGGTGCCAATAAGCCCTGAATTGAAGGTGCATGGGGCGAACTTTGAGCTGGAAGGGCATTGAGAGATGAATGACCCTTATGTGTATTGTATGAACCATGATCGGATGATGCGCCATGGTGAACTGGATGAGCCGTCTGAGCATGCCTATAAGAACGACCCCTACCGTGGTGGAACTGACCCCCAGAAGAAACACCACTGAAATCACTCAATCCTTGAGGCCTCTTGGCCTCCCTCTCACCCCGCTCCTGGCTGTGGACCATCTCTATTTGCCAAGCAATGTCGACTACCTCATCAAAAATAGCACCAGATACCCTCTCCCGAGTCGTAAGCAATCGCAACTGATATGTGAGGCCATGAATGAACTTCCTGATCCTCTCCTAATCAGTGGGAACCATCCAAACTGTGTGACGAGCCAACTCAAAAAAACTCATCTCCTACTGTGTCACAGACATACCATCCTGACGAAGCTGCTCAAACTGTCTGCGCAGCTCCTCTCTCGAGACTCCGGCACGAACTTCTCCAAGAAAAGAACGGAGAACTCTAGCCATGTAAGTGGTGATGCACCGACCGTCCTGCGCCTCTCATAAGCCTCCTACCATCTAAAGGCAGCCCCAAAAAATTGAAAAGTGGTGAATGAGACCCCGTTGATCTCCAGAATACCCGTTGTCTGAAGCATCCGCTCACACTTATCCAGAAAGCCCTGAGCATCCTCTAACTCAGCACCGCTAAATGATGGAAGTAGAAGTCTCCCAAATCCCTCAAATCTCCTATGCTCATCATCAACCATAATCGGGACTACCAGGGCCTGAGCAGCTGCAGTCGGTTGGGCTAGTAGTTCCCCCGGGGTCTGGAGTCCCTGCATCACCTACTCGGGTGTACAGGCGGTGGAAGTCTGAGTACCTCTCCAGGCCTGAGAAATGGCTACTACAGCCGGAATGGAGACCGCCTGAGCAAGACTGGTACACACGGTAAAAATCTGAGCTATGACCTCCTCAAGGTCTGGAATCACGATGGGCACAACTAGTGCCTGAGCTGACCCTACTGGCTCAATTGTATCTGGTACCTGCTCCGAAGCTGGAGCGACTGGTGGGTTTGCAGGTGCTACCCTAGCTGTTGTACGAGCTGCACCCCTGCCTTTACCACGACCTCAGCCTCCCGCGGCCCTAGCTGGTGGTACTGGTGGTTGTCCATCCTGTCCAGTAGTACGTGTCCTCACCATCTATGAGAGAATAGAATAACAAGAATTTAGTTACCGGATTCAACAAATTCGCACGACAAGATTACAAGAATGTGAAATTTCCTAAGGGTTCGGTAGCCTCTCGAAGATAAGTACAGACGTCTCCGTACCGATCCGCAAGACTCTACTAAACCTGCTCATGACTCGTGAGACCTATGTAACCTAGACTTTGATACCAATTTGTCATGACCCAAAACCAACCGTCATGATGGCGCTATCATGGAACTAGGCAAGACAATTACTCAACTTTTCAACATAACCAAAAGCTTTGAAAAAAATATGGAAGCAGTTATATTTAAGGAAAACCTACGAAAACAGAAACAAATACTCAACCCAATACAATCTTCCCAAAATGGGGGTGTCACCGAGTACATGAGCATCTACAATGGAAGATAGTCTAATACAATGTCTAAAGAGTAAAAACTAAAATACAAGTAAAGATAACAAAAGAGGGTCAAGGTCTGCGAATGCCATGCAACTACCTCGATAGTCTTCCGAGATCCTAACTCCACACTCAGCAATCGCCGTGACCGGGAGCACCTAGATCTGCACACGAGGTACAGGGTGTAACGTGAGTATAACCAACTCAGTAAGTAACAAATCCAAACTGTGGACTGAAAGTAGTGACGAACTCAACCAGCACAGTTCAAAATAGAAGTAACAGTGCAAAAACGTAGGCATGCTTTCAAGATCAGTAGATAAACTCAAAACAGTAAATAGATCAAATCTGAATGATAAGAAGAATATAACTTCTCTACTTCTACATGCCAATGCACATGCTATATGTGATGCACCTTGCTGTTAGCCTCATGTGCTCACACTCTGAATAGCTTACTCACTCAGTACTGTATATGGCCAATCCGGCCCAGGGAAGATCCATCCCGGAATACATAATCGACTGACCATCAGTCGCCCAGTACTTAGTATGGCCAATCTAGCCTGTGGGAAAGATCCATCCCCAGGTATATAATGCTTCAGACAAGATCCATGTCCAGGGAAGATCCATCCCTCAATATAATCAACCGCGCTCACTGGGGTGTGTGCAGACTCCGAAGGGGCTCCTTCAGCCCAAGTGCTATAATAAATCAGTATACCGCTGCGGCGTGCAGCCCGATCCCATAAATGTCACTCATAGTCAGGCCCTCAGCCTCACTCAGTCATCAATCTCTCCAGTCTCTCTCTCACGGGCTCACCATGTCAATGAAACTAGCGCGAAAATAATGATATGATGCATCAATAAATAACAACAGAGACTGAGATATGATGTGAAATGAATGAATGTGACTGGTATGAAATATCAATAAAATCAATAAGACAACAGCAAGTAACGACCACTATGGCTCCAACAGCACCGGCATATAGCCTAAACATGATCTCTAGCATGTTTAACATCTTAATTACTTTATCACATGATGAAAACACGGACATTAACAAGATAAGTCCACTATACAGTGCCATGGAATCGACCGGGTCACAATTTTCACGGTGCACGCCCTCACGCCCCTCACTTGGCATGTGCGTCACCTCAACACCAATCATATAATATATATTTCAGGGTTTCGAACCCTCAGAGCCAAGTTTAGAAGTGTTACTTACCTCAATCCAAGCAAAACTCTACTCCAACACGCCTTTGCCCCAAAAATCGGACTCCAAATGCCTCGAATATAGCCATAAACAGTATGATACAATCAATACGGGGTAAAGAAATCAATTCTACAAGAAATTGCGAAGTTATAACTCAAAACCCGATATCGATTCAAAACCGTCCCCCCCTCCCCAGCCCACTTCTCGGAACCAAAAATTTAACCCGAAAGCCTATTTCACCCTCGAGTCTAACCATATAAAATTTACTCAAATACGATAAAAAAATCCCACTCAAAATCTCAAAAATCTAGCCCAAGAACTCTTCTTCACTTTCCTCAATTTTCCATCCCAAATCATAAATTTAATGGTGGAATCAAAGGCATAATCATGGAAATTAACCAAAACTAGGTACGAATCACTTACCCCAAACACCCACGTGAAAATCCCTCCAAAAGTCACCTTCTACTGAGCTCCCAAATCAATTTTGTGATATCAACTCGAAACCCTCGTCTTTGAATCTTTTATTCTTCCCAGTTACGCCTTCATCGCAAACGCGACAATCTTCCCGCGTTCGCAAAACGCAAAGCAGTCTGCCCCTCTATTTTGCATTACGCGATCGCAGAGTCATCCATGCAAACGCAACCTAATGCTTCCTCAGACCTACACAATCGCGAAGAACAAACCCGTGACCCAGTTTCTGCCTCCTATACCCTGTGCGAACGCGGCCTTAGCTACGCGTTCACGAATCACAACATCCCACAACTACGTGATTGCAACCTCCTCCTTGCGAACCATACAACAAAGTCCTCCACTGCCTAGCTAAGCCTACGGGATCGCGGACCTTCCCACGCGATCGCGTATAAGGAAACAAAATTAATGCACCAGAAAATCTGCAGCTATAACACCAAGTCCAAAATCGATCCGTTAACCATTCCGAAACTCACCCAAAACCCCCGGGACCCCAACAAAACATAACATCAAGTCCCAAAACATCATACGAACTTAATCAAACACTCAAATCACCTCGAACAACATCAAAAACACGAATTGCACATAGATTCAAGCCTACTGAACTTTGATTTCCAAATTTCTACAAGCGGGGCCTAAACCTATCAAATCACGTCCGATTAGCCCCAAAATTTTGCACACAAGTCCCAAATGACACCATGGACCTGCTCCAACTTTCGGAATCAAAATTCGATCCCGATATCAAAAAGTCTACTCCAGGTCAAACTTCCCACAAATTCAATTTTTTTCATTTCAAGCCTAATTCAACTACAGACCTCCAAATCACAATCCGAACACACTCCTAAATCTAAAATCACCTAACGGGGCTAACTAAACCATCTAAATTCACATCCCGGGTCGTTTACACATAAGTCAACATCCAGTCAATTTTTTCAATTTAAGCTTTCCATTATGAGACTAAGTGTCTCAATTCATTCTAAAATCTCTCTGAACCCGAACCAACTAACCCAATAAGTCATATAACAGCTATAAAGCACAAAAGGAGCAGTAAATAGGGGAATGGGGCTACAACTCTCGAAACGACCGTCCGGATCGTTACAGTATGCTTTGTGGGTAATGCAAATCAAGGCAAGGCAAATCAGTATGGGAGAACCTACAACTCGAACTGGAGGAACCACCCAAACTTCTCATGGGGTGGAAATCAAGGTACTCAGAATCAATGCAGGCCACAAGCTCCTCAATATCGACCACCACAGATTGAAAAACCAACAAACCTAATGGGCAATATTTAAGAGATGCTAAAGAAGATAATGGCTGACATTCGAAATTTAGAATGACAAGTGAGTCAACTGGTTAGTGCGCAATATACTTGGCCAGTTGGGGCTTTCCAAGTGACACCGAGGCAAATCCTAAAGCTCATGTTAATGTTGTGACAATGTGAAATAGAAGAGAGTTGGTGGAAGTGACCTTCAAAAAGAGAAAACAAGTCACTTTTGTTGAAAAATATTTCAACATGGAAGACGAGGTACTAGAAGAGATTGTTGAAGAAAGACCGGAAAAATAGGTGGTGGGAAAGCCACAATCACCTATAGTAGCTAAGCTACCACCTCCTTTCTTGTAAAGATTACAAATAGGACAATGCTACTTACAAGACATTCAGTTAAGGACAATGCTGCTTACAAGAAATTCCCGGACATTTTAAAGCAAGTACAAATTAATAATCTGTTGGTGGACATCTTGTAGGAAGTGCCCAAATATGCAAAGTATATCAAAGACATAATGGAAAATAAAATAAGGTTAGCCGAGTTCAAAACATTGACACTCACGGAAGAACACAGTTCACGAATTCAAAGCAAGCTACCTTAGAAGTTGAAGGATCCAGTGAGTTTTACGATTCAGATCTCGAATGGTAAACACACAGTCGGTCGAGCCTTGTGTGATCTTGGAGCGATCATAAATTTAATGTCGATATCTGTGTTCAAATAATTGGGATTCGGCGAACCTTGACTCACCATAGTGATATTGCAAGTGGTAGATCGATCTCTTGCTATCCCAAAAGGGGTGATTGAAGATGTGTTCATCCAAGTGGTGTCTTTCATATTTCTTGTTGAATTCATTATCTTCGACTATGATCCAGATCAGGAAGTCCCATTTATTTTGGGACGTCCATTCCTAGCCACTGGCCGAGTTATTATTGATATTTGTGAGGGGGAAACGGAAATATGAGTGGGTGATTAAGTAGAGTTTTTCTATGTTAGCAAAGCGCTCAAGTTGCCAGTCCACTATGAAGAGCTATCCATAATTTCTGTGGTGGAAAATAATGTGACCTCGGTGATGTCTTATATGAGCCCCACACACCCCCTTGAACGAGCCTTATTGGGGGATGAAGAAGAAAGTGAAGATGAGCTTATGGAAGAGATTGAGCAAGTTCTTAACAGGGCTTGTAAGTATGTTCATGGGCTTGGAATATTTGAGGAGATAGATCGACCAATGACATTGGCTCCTCCGAAACCATCTATTGAAGAAGCCGCAAAATTGGAGCTCAAGCCTCTACCAACATACTTATGCTATGCCTACTTGGGACGTGCTGAAACACTGCAGTGCTTATCTCATCTAGCATGACTACTTTGCAAGAAGAAAGCTACTACGAGAGCTTCGTAAGCACAAGAGGGCTATTGGGTGGACAATTGTTGATATCAAGGGAATCATTCCATCATTTTGCATGCAAAAATATTTTACAGAAGATGGACACCGCCTAAGTGTCGAGCAACAAAGAAGGTTGAATACCATCATGAAAGAGGTCGTGAAGAAGGAAATAATCAAGTAGCTTAATATGGGTATCATCTTTCCTATTTTTGACAGTAATTGGGTAAGTCCAGTGCAATGTGTACCTAAAGGGTCGGAATGACTGTTGTAAAGAATGATAAAAATGAGCTAATTTCAACTCGCACCGTGACGGGGTGAAGAGTCTGAATTGATTATAGAAAGCTCAACAAAGCAACCTGCAAGGATCACTTCCTTCTCCTATTCATTGACTAGATGTTGGATAGGTTGGCTGGACATGAGTAGTACTGCTTCCTTGATGGATATATAGGGTACAGCCAGATTTGTATAGCCTCAGAAAATCAAGATAAAACAACTTACATATGCCCTTATGGTACTTTCTATCACACCCCAACCAAGGTAAGGTGGAAAGGAACCTAGTACCTCACTTACATGGCGACTCATTTTGTGCGGTCACTGATCTACTTAAACTCGAGCTCCTACACGCAGAAAAGTCCCAAAACACATGCGCGCACGCACGCACACGCACACACGCACGCACACACACACACACATACTTACCTTAGAAAGATCAACCATCTTTAAGGCTACACTGAAACATAAAAGTGGCACTTACGCATTTCAACAGAGATCGTCCGTAAGGCTCACTCAATAATAGACCGTCTGTACGGCTCACAACAATCATGAGTAGCTGGTGGCTCTACGCATAGCATAGTAGACCATTTGCACAACTCACAATACTGAGGTCTGGATATGCGTGCAACTGATACCCACTATAGCTATCCCTCATTATACGGACACTATGTTGCTTCTAATTCGTTAGACCATTCATATGTAATCTTTAATTGACATCTAGATGTCTTATCACATATAGAAGACAAGGACCTTTTAAAAGTCACTATTTACTCCTTAAGAATACATGAACCTGTGACCAACACAATCCATTTCAACATTCGTATGACTATACATGTGAACAGACCTTAATCATCGAAATAATGCGTATACAAAGACTCGTCCCCTTGAATTCCTTATACGGGCGACGTAACTTAAGGAGTCAAGCCAAATAAAAGAAAGGAAGACCTTACACACCTCATAATATCCCGTCCAATCCTCAAGCTAACTTATCTTGCAGCTCCTATGTCTACAAGCAATGAACAATACTATCGTCATAATACGAATGCAATAACTTATTGCATTTGAAGGACACACTTTATTCTAGGATAATACAGACAGCACCTCCCCTATTTATAAGACTTCCCACATGTCACAACAGCCAACAATAGCCCAAACAACATCAATAATACTCATAATAAGCCTTTCAAAACAGTTTAACAATCCCGACGAGCGACAAGCTCGGTATATGATCAACAAAATAGAGTTTGAATCCAATTTCTTCTTCATGAATCTACTTAAATATCAATAATATTTTACTTATGTTTACCACATCATTTCCAGCCCAAAACATCATAAGAGTAATCTTCAAAATTATCCACACGCCTAGCACCTTAACTTTTATCGTCAATCGCTTATTTTTTTCATGCTTTCTTCTTCAATCAACTAAATTAAAAACAACATAAACTTAACAACATCAGCCATAAAATTTTCAAATTATTTCTCATAATTTCCAGCCACCACAAACCATATATGTAGCCACAAAATAGCCCAACAAAAGATAACCATTTCTCATGTTCTTTCAAGTTCTATCTTATGGTTTTTCACTCAAACAACAGAACCAACACAAGATTAACCTTAGGAACAATCAAAAAGATATTATATGTGCCTTGGACAATAGCTACAACTTGAAACCTCATCACAACTTAGCTCACAATAGCCCTCAATCACACTACAGCATCATAGAAGCATTTATTGTAGTCTTTAATACTTTTGATGATTATTTGAGTTGATTTCCCTTAAGTTTGGTTCTTGGATCTTGGAGATATGTGAGGGAGGGTTTCGGAGAGCTTATGGAAGAAATTTGGGTGAGAAATGACCAGAAGAGAGGCTGAAACATCTTTTAAAAGAAGTAAAGTTGGTAGCCACCTCAAGTGGGTCCCAATGGGGGCTGCCTGTGCAGTCTCAAAAAAACGCGAATATCAGGAAAAAAATCTTAGTGACATTAGACCCAAATTTTACTATAATTAATGAATGTAACTTGTGACGACTTTCGTCGACTTTTGTTTCACAACTCACTTGACTTCAAAACTTAACACATGACTAAAATATCCCATAAAATCACCTTCTTATCATGTTAAGAAATGTAGTCTCACCCCAAAAGTACGAGTTATAACATTCCTAACTTGTCGATTTTCGACAAAACTTATTTTCTTCGATCGTTTAGCTTCTAAACCCTCCAACCCTCTTGGTATATGGAGTTCATGATCTTAAATATTTGTAAACTTCAAGATAACATGATTAACTTACTTTATGTACTTTCAAGGATGCTCTCTTTTTCGAGCTTACATCAATTGACTTACGACGTACTTTTACGTATGAAAACATGGGGTGTAACATCATTCTCCCCCCCCCCCCCCCC
>MCJB01011097.1:36918-57376 GCA_002018475.1 Nicotiana obtusifolia | reverse complement strand
CCCCCGAACATTTGTCCTTGAATGTTGGCTTATGCACTTATCACTCTCATAACTTATGTCTCATATGAATACTTTATTATTGTGCTTGTCATCTAGACAACTATTCTGTGAATAAATCCAATGACCAGGGCATTTCCCCCTTTAGGCCTCTTTCTCACACCAAGACCAATGGTTGGAATTCTTCCAATCTCGTAACTGTTGCAACCTTCTATCATGCAGCATGGACGACTACGTCCTTGTATGCGCGCCTACACGACTCTTCTCTTCTTTTTCCTCCGGCATTTAGCCAATCTCGAGGCCTCACTTTCCGAACATATACGGAAGTATGACAAGTTGTTCCTCTAGGCATCTACAGGTGTACTGAAGTTCTTCGTTTGGTACTTTATTGAACTTATGACTATTGATATATTCTGCTTCATAGCCTCGGTTATCTATCCTTATGGATTTACTGCATCTAGGTAGGTCATACTTTACAATAGGACTTACTTCTATTTATTATTACTGAGGTCTGCTACCCAACTCGAGGTTACTCTCTCGTTGGTTCTCCTATTTGTATAAATCTAAGTCATTTAATGCTTCCACATTATTTTTCATCTTAAGAATGACAACCTAATATCATCTCATACTTTGGAACTTTTATCCATCTATTGTTGATTCACCTTAATGTTGATCTATAATCCACCTTTGAGAACTTGAAACCTCTTACGTAGTGTCACTAGAGCTCATCTCTCATCGGCAAACATCTGAAGTTATTTTCTTGATCCACCTTAGGGATGATACTATGCTTCAATAACCTTATCTCATAGCATCTCAATGTGATTCATCTTATGGGTTCCGTGCAATTTATGAAATCGCTTCTCTTTGAATCATTATCGAATGCCAAAACGTCATCCTCTTATCATTTATCACAATTACACTATTATTCTACTACCAATGCAGCATTCCATCTCTTCTAAATGCTACTAATCTTAAACTCCTTCGAGTTCATTCAGGCTTTACTAAGCTTTCTATAACCTATGGAAACCATCAGCTCTCTTGTTTTGAGGCTTAATCTCGAGGCCTTACCTATTCTCGTCACCTTCTCACTCACCTTTACCTTACTTATCTTTAAATCTCGCAACATATCTTCTGTCGCTTTCATAACCTCCCTTCCACATATGTGGAATGCAGATCCACACCTTAAAGCTCTACTATAATTCTTGCACCTTTGGTGCATACACAATCCCGCGGAAGCTTCATACTGACTTCTTATGGCTCAGCTCTATGGCACGTTCTGAAAACGAAAGAAGGTTAACATTTCCTAAATGCCCTGTATACTCTCAATTATAAGTGTGGCGCACAACACACCCATAAGTGAGACTCTACTAGACACCGCTTTGTAGACTCCCTAGGACACGACCTGATCTGGTACCACTTTGTCACACCCCAATCTAGGTGGACAGGCAAACAGTACCTCATTTACATGGTGACTCATTCTGTATGGTCACTTATTTACTTAAACTCGAGCTCCTGCGTGCAGAAAAGTCCATATATATATATATATAAAACTAACCATAAGCCTATACATCACGCTGCTAATAGCGACATAACTGACCATAGGTGACCATGCATCTACAAAAGCCTCTAAGAATATCTTACTGACATAAAATAGTCGGGACAGGGCTCCAACCTACCCATAAATATATATATATACATAGGACTGTCTCATAACCTCTAGACTCGGCTATACTCCGGATGAAATGGAGCATCGCCAATCTTCAGTGAGATATCAACTTCGTCTATGATAAGAGCTCATCAAACTAGATACCTGAATATGCAGGCATGATTGCGCAGTGCCCCAACGATGGGAAGTTAGTACAAAGAAATGTACTAAGTATGTAAGGCAGATAACATATGAATAATTGAATTAAAACTGAACTGGTATGTATATATGATATATGGAAAGTAATCAGGAGGGCCAATGAAATCCGAAAAGCATATATACCTTATTCTGACTCGAAACATATCTACAGTACTGAATTATCCAACTTACCTTACAAATGATTTAGACTGAATGGGAAGGCTTCACTGGCCGAGAGCATCTAATGTCGTGATCCTCGTATATACATCCAATTCGCGCCATGATACCTGAACATGCTCCCATAAACTATCTATACTGAAAACGACGTATTATGCAACTTTATCTATTACATTGTTCTAGCCATCCTACCTTATATCTTAATACTACCTCAAACAGATCAAACATATCTGGGGCTACACTAAAACATAAAAGTGGCACTTACGTGTTTCAATAGAGACCGTCCGTAAGGCTCACTCAATCATGAATAACTAGTGGCTCATACACACAACATAGCAAACCATCTGTATGGCTCACAACAATCATGAGTAGCTGGTGGCTCGTACACATAACATTGTATACCATCTGTACGGCTCACAATACTAAGGTCTAACTATGCGTGCAACTGAGGCCATACATAACCAACCTTCATTAGGCACCTATGCGTTCATAGACCATCTATAGGGCTTCACTGTACACCTATGCATTCATAGAATGTCTGTAGGGATCATGTCTTATACATATTCATTTCATATCACTCATGCAGAAATCATTCAATCATGAATAGATAAACTTATATTCATAAACATACAAGTTCGTGAGTAACTCGTTACAATAACAAATCCTTAATCCTTAGCCACTTGCTATATCATCCTTCGTAACCTATATTATTTAGTCGTAAAGAACGTTGTAACTATTTTGAAACCGCACTTCTATCCTTATTTCACGTCGCAACTTGTTTCTGGACATTACATTATTTTGTCTACTTATAGCTATGTAATATGCTTAGCTTGCAAGGTTACTCATTATACATATCCATACATATATATACATACATACATATATATATATATATATCCATTCCTCAATACGTAACAAGAGTTGCGGGATTTACGCTCTATCAACTTATATTCTTATTGTTAAACTTATCCTATTATGTATTTTACGACTCCATAGGTAAATGTATATCGTCTGTTAACATCACCCTCATATATAATCAACTTTACTTAACTTCAGAGCAAAGTAACTATCTTCGTGGGTCTTTATCAGTTTCGTGAACACAAACGTGTAAGTATTGGAAGTCGTGGCATTCTCTAGGTCGAATCATTCTTATCATTCTTTAAACTATAATTATGCTACCTAGTTGAACTACTCATGTATAACCATCCCTCATTATACGGACATTACTTTCTTCTGATTCGTTAGACCATTCGTACGTAATCTGTAATTGGCATCTAGACATGTTGTTACATATAGAAGACAAGGACCTTCCGGGAGGCTCTATTTACTCCTTAAGAATACATGAACCTATGACCAATACAATCCATTTCAACATTCGTATGACTATACTCGTGCATGGGCCTTAATCATCGAAATAGTGCATATAAAAAGACTCACCCCCTTGAATTTCTTATAAGGGCAACATAACTTATGGAATCATGCCAAAGAAAAGAAAGGAAGACCTTACATCCCTCATAATATCTTGTCCAAGCCTCACGAAAGGAAGACCTTACATCCCTCATAATATCTCGTCCAAGCCTCAAGCTAACTTAACCTGCAGCTCATGTGTCTACAAGCAATGAACAATGCTATCGTCATAATATGAATGTCTTAACTTATCGCATTTGAACGACACACTATAGTCTAAGATAAGACGAACATAAGACGGACAGCACCTACCCTGTTTATATGACTTCCCACAAGTCCCAACAACCAACAACAGCCCAAACAACATCAACAATACTCATAATAAACCTTTCAAAATAGTTTAACAATCCCGACGAGCTGCAAGCTCGGTTTAACATCAACAAAATAAAGTTTGAATCCGGTTTCTTCTTCATAAATCTTTTTAAAATATCACTATTATTATACTTATGTTTACCACATCATTTCAGCCCAAAACATCATAAGAATAATGTTCAAAATAGTCCATATGCCTAGCACCTTAACTTTTATCGCCAATCACTTGTTTTTTTCAAGTTTTCTTCTTCAATCAACTTAATTAACACCTAGATAAACATAAAAACAGCAGCCATAACATTATCAAATTATTTTTTATAATTTTCAGCCAACACAAACCATATATGTAGCCACAAGACAGCCTAACAAAAAGATAACCATGTCTCATGTTCTTTCAAGTGTTATCTTATAGTTTTTCACTCAAACAACAAAAGCAACACAAGATTTACCTTAAGAACAATAGAAAAGATATTATACATACCTTGGAAAGAAGCTACAACTTGAAAACGCATCACAACTTAGCTCACAATAGCCCTCAATCACACCACAACATGATAGAAGCATTCTCTTGTATTCTTTAACACTTTAGATGATGATTTCAGGTTATCCCTTGAGTTTGGTTCTTGGATATTGGATATATGTAAGAGAGGGATTTGAAGAGCCTATGGACGAAATTTGAGTGATAAATGACCAGAAGTGAGGCTAAAACGTCTTTTAAAAAATGTAAAATTGGTAGCCGCCTCAAGTGGGTCCCAACGGGGCTGCCTGTGCAGTCACGTAAAAATGCAAATATCTCTCTTCTCCGATATTGTATCGACCAAAGGTTTAATGCGTTAGATGCTAGAGTTGTAGATATTCATGGTTGGTGTTTTACCCAGTAACTCCAGGTACATTGGGAGAAAAGCTCAGTGACGTTATATCCAAATTTCAGTATAATTTATGAATGTAACTTGTGACGACTTTCGTCGACTTTTATTTCACAACTCGCTTGACTTAAAACCTTAACACACAACTATCATATTAATAAAATACCTCATAAAATCACCTTCTTATCATGTTAAGAACCTTAGTTTCACCCCAAAAGTACGGGTTATAAAATTCCCACTTGTCAACTTTCAACGAAACTTATTTTCTTCAATTAGTTTAGCTTCTAAACCTTCCAATCCTCTTGGTACTTGCAGTTTGTGATCTTAAATATTTGTAACCTCCAAGATAACATGATTAAATTACTTTATGTACTTTCAAGAATGATCTCATTTTCGAACTTACATCAATTGACTTACGACGTACGTTTACGTATAAAAACATGGGGTGTGATACCTTCGCTTTCAAGTGAATGCCAGTTAGTCTTTGCAGTGCACCACCCACTCTCCGTAGGTGCATGATAGCCATTTTTACCGATATAATGGAAAAATTTGTAGAAGTCTTCATGGATGACTTTTCAGTATTTGGGTCTTCTTATGATGATTGTTTGAAAAATTTGGCCAAGGTACTGGCATGATGTGAAGAAATGAATTTGGTACTGAATTGGGAAAAGTGCCATTCAATGGTTTAAAAAGGGATTGTTCTAGGAGAAAAAGCCTCAAGGAGCGGTATTGAAGTTGATAAGTCAAAGGTGGAGGCAGTTACAAAATTGCCACCACCCATTTCTGTAAAGGGTGTCCGGAGTTTCTTAGGGCACTGAGGTTTTGATAGATGCTTAATTAAAGATTTTTCTAAAATTGCTACTCCTTTGTGCAGGTTGATCAAAAAGGATGTGACATTCAAATTTAATGAGACCTCTTTGAAGGCGTTTGATTTACTCAAAGAGAAGTTAGTGGCTGCACCAATTAATGTGGCACCGGATTGGTCCTTGCTATTTAAAATCATGTATGATGCAAGTAACCATGCTATTGGCGCGATGTTGGGCCAGAGAAAAGACAAAATGTTTTAATCCATATACTATGCGTATAAGACTCTTGATGATGAATAGTTAAATTACACCACCACTGAGAAGGAGTTGTTGGCAGTTGTGAGGGCATTCGAGAAATTTTGAGCCTCCTTGGTAGGAACAAAAGTTATAGTCCATACCAATCATGCAGCAATTAGGTATCTGTTTTCGAAAAAAGAATTCAAAGCTAGATTGATGCGCTGGGTTCTATTGTTGCAGGAATTTGACATAGAAATACGAGATTGAAAGGGCACATAAAATCAAGTGGTGGACCATCTGTCTCGGCTAGAGAACCATGAGCACGTGGAAGAAGGTGGAAAAATTAAAGAGACATTCCCCAATGAGAAATCTTTTGCCATCACACATTATCCTGCCCCATAGTACGCGGATTATGAGAATTACCTTGTAAGTGGAGTTTCTCCCTCCAAAAATTCAATCTGAGGCCAGGAAAAGGTCCCTACATGATGTGATCTTTTACTACTGAGATGAGTCATTCTTGTACAGACAATGCACGAGTCGGTTGATAAGGAGGTACATTCCTGAAAAGGAGATAGAACAAGTGTTTTATGATCGTCATGCCTCACCTTATGGGGGTCATCAGTGAGGCGATAGGAAAGCTGCGAAGGTCTTGCAGTCGGGGTTCTATTGGCCAACATTATTCAAAGATGCTCATGTGTTTGTTAAGAAGCGCGGCCAGTGCCAAAGAATAGGAACAATCACAAGGAGGCATGAGATGCCTTTGACTAATATCCAGGAGGTAGAGAGTTTCTATGTGTGGGGCATCGATTTCATAGGACCATTCCCATTGTCAAGAGGAAACAAGTACGTCTTGCTAGCAATGGACTACGTGTCCAAATGGGTGGATACCATTGCATTGCCGACCAATTATGCCAAGGTGGTGGCCACTTTTATGAAAAGAACATATTTTCGAGGATTGGGACTCCACGTGCTTTGATTAGTGATGAAAGAACACAATTTTGCATTCGATTGCTGAATAACCTTCTATCCAAATATAGAGTCCGTCATAGAGTTGCCCGGTGCCATAGCCACCCTATGCCAAGGGTGGTCAAGCGCACATCCTTCGCCAAAATATTATATCGTGTATATAAATTAAATACTATTTTATATAGCTATATATTATATTTTGAACATCCTTAACACAGTTGAGTAAGGTAGTCCAGTGATTCAGGATGTTCAAAGTGATGTGTTGTTCACGAGTTCAAAGTTCTGCCATTTTATTTGCCAAAATTAAATGGAGACCACCATGTATGGTCTATTTGGTTCTTTTTCAATACACAAAATTCCTAATTGAATAACTCTTCACAAATTTATGTAGAAATAAACAACTAATCTTAAAGTAATTTTTAACTAAAAATTTATTTCTTAAATAAATTTAATAATTTAAAAGTTAAGCTCTACAAAAATTTCTTCAACAAACGCTCTCTACAAACTACAAATCCTCTTGACTTTCCGTTTCCTTTGCTTTTATGCTTACTTTTATAAGTAAAATTACTAATGTTGTCTTTTTGTTATTTTAATTTTGATTTATAAAATTATAGTTCTATTAAAAGTTTTTAAACTATTTAGCTAAATATTGCGCAGTTTGATCTAAAAATTTTGGTACACTATTCATCGACAAAAAGATTATTGACTTGTTTAAAGTTTGAACACTCTTGACGAAATTCCTGGCTACGCTACTAGAGTCGCAATTGCGTATCATCAGCGAACAAGCGAACAATTTAAAGTGTCGGATATAGAATCAAGCAAATATTAGAGAAAACTGTGAGTGTGAACAGGAAGGATTGGGCAGCGAAATTAGATGATGCCTTATGGGGCATTTAAAACTTCATACAAAATGCCAATTAGAGCATCTTCATACAAGCTCGTGTACGGGAAGGCATGTCACTTGCCAGTCGAACGTGAACATAAGGCGTACTGGGTAGTCAAAAGTTGAACATGGACTTGGAATTTGTGGGCAAGGGGAGGCTCTTGCAATTGAATGAGTTAGACGAATTCAGGCTGCATGCTAATGAAAATGCCAAGCCTCACAAGGAGAAAACCAAGAGATGGAATGACAAGCGTATCCAACCCCTTCATTTTGAACCAGGACAAAGGGTATTATTGTTCATTTCCAGGCTCAAGTTGTTTCCTAAAAAGTTAAAATCGAGGTGGTAGGGTCCGTTTGAGGTGGTGAAGGTCACCCCATATGGTGTAACTGAGCTGCGCACTTTAATGGAGAAAGACACTTTTTGGTGAATGGGCAGAGCCAAGCACTATTAGGGAGGTGTTATTGATCATCAAAAGACTAAAGTGCTACTCGCCGATGAGTAAGCGAGGCCCCGCAATGTGTCCCGACGTTAAATCTGGCGCTTGTGGGGAGGCAACCCAATTTTTATTGCTTTCACAAATTTGTTTTTCTCTTTTTAGTTAGAGTGTAGAGTATTGTTTTTGTTTTCCTTGTAGTCGTAGAAATCGTAGATAGGAGTGGTATTGGGACGTGCAAGTGATTTATAAAATATTCGTGTGGAATGAGAGCAATTAAAAAAAGAGGTGACCCAGCGTCCAGGCCAGCATTTTCCGCTACACTGGCGCTGGGACCAGACGCGGAAAGCCAACCCAGCACATGGCCAGCGGGTCGCGCTGGTCTGTTTCCAAGTAAGTTTTATTTTTTTTATTTTTTGTTTTTTATTGTATATTTTTCTTAACCTATTGACCCCTTGACCCCGACCCGTGTAACCGTTTTTATTCACATACTAACCCACCCACTATCCATTACCCTTTCACACTTCAATTAAAATAAACCTAAATCCTTTTTCCCCTCTCTCTCCCCCTGTACCCCTCTCAAACTCCCAGCTCTCTCTCTCTCTCGTTCTCATCTCCATCTTTCCAGGTATCTTCGATCTTCTCTTCTTTTCTTTTGCTTTTATTGTCTTTTATTTGTTTTGTTTTGTTTTGCTCTCCCTCCCCCATTCCCCCCATTGTTTTACCCCCACCCCAATGAATCCCTACCTCAGCCCCTCCCNCCCCCTGTTTAGCACTTGAAATACTATGGTGGGTAATCTTTAATGTGAAAAAGTTGGTTGGTGTAATTATTGTGAATGTGTTATACAAGGTAGTAAACTATAAGTCTCACTACCTCGTTCAAATTTGGGAGATTAATCTTGATGCCCCATTGTTAAAATATAATGAACACACTTGATGCCCACCGCATGTTTGATGAATTGTTTGAATGAAAAATTTGTGAGCCGATGAAGTCTGAGTAGTCGAGCGTGTATGTATGATATTTCGGGCTAAGTGTGGGATGTTTTGGGGGTGTTTTGGCAATGCCCAATGATTGTTAGCTAGGAATGCCATGCCATAACCCGCCTACCCAAAATTTTTGTATATCTTGTATGTTGTAGTGTATGACATCTTTGAGGATAGGTTATTGTATCATATTACTACTTAGTAGTTGGGGCCGCACTTCTCACGATTGAATTCCTACGAGCCCCATTGTGCTTTATTCGAATAATTGCTCTGGTAGCGTGTGTGATACGTGACATATGCTTGAGTGGTATGGGGAAGTCTTGACTACCCATTGCCTTTGTTGTACAACACTTGTGGGTTTGTTACGCAACCAATGTAAGTATTTTGTATAGGGCCTTCGATTCTAAGTGTGGGGTCATCCTGTACTTTCACTTTGACCTTAGGCGAATTTCTTGATCATTTCTCATATGCGAGGCAATTCTTTTACAGGTTGCAATGGCTCGTGATGGTCTCGCAAAAGCAAAGAGTGTGGGAAAGTCCTCAACTACTGCTCCTCCTCCCAAGAAGCGAAAGCAAGGCGAGGGCACTTATAGGCAAGCAAGTTGCTGAGGGGTCCGAAAACACACCTTCGGGACTGGGACCTAATTGATTCACGAGGATGCTATCAATGGTACCACTCATTAGTACCATATGGGAGGTATTCTCGGAAATGGGGATTAATGTAATTGCTTTGGGTAAGAACTTCCCACATGTGCTGGAGCAGTTGAAAAGCTTTAAGATAGACAAATTGCTGGAGTGTCATGGGCATGCAAACTTGAGCATGGTCAAGGAGTTATACGCAAATTGGAATGACAAAATGTACATGTCCCTGCTAAGGGGAAAGGAAGTACCACTTGACAGGGAGTCTTTGTGCAATTTCTGGGGGTAGACTGTCCGAACCCTAAGATTTTGTCGAGGTTTGTGAAAAGCCCAACATACACTACCATTTGTTACACTCTTTGTGGCGAGGATTCTAATGCCAAGTGGACGAGGACCAAGGCTCGCACCCACAATGAGCTTCTAAGGGTGGATTTCAACAGGACTGCCAAGTTGTGACAGAATTTTTTGCAAGCAAGGCAAATGCCGGTGGAACACAATACGGGCTGCACTCGGGCTCGGGTGTGCTTGATCTATTTTCTGATGATTAGGAGACCGGTCAATGTTGGTGATATTAGTCTTGGAGAGATGTCCTGCACTCGGTTTGGGTGCAAGATAAAGAGGTATTTTATGGCAACCTTCTAACCAAATATATGTTATCTCTTGAGGTGCCTGAGTACCCAGGGTACGATGAGGTGGAGAAAGCTCATAAGGATTTGATGGACATCACGGCGTTGTTGGATACCACTACCAAGCTGAGCATTGCAGCTAGGAATGAGCGCGAGAAGAACTTTAACAAGTACATCTATGGGTTGTTGAACTTGATGATGCACCGACTTGGAGTGACAGATGATGAGAGAACGCAGCTGAACACCAAGTACCTGCTGTCTAGAGCCACAAAAGGAGATGTTTGGGATCGCGCTTGGAAGTCCCATTCACCTTTCTGAAGATTAAAATATGAATGTTGGTTCGAATGCTAAGAGTGATGTTGATGATAAGGTTGTTGGGCTGCTGGCATTGGTGCCTCTTGGCGCAGATGAGACCGAAGCTTCATCCGGTGTGCAATCTAAGGATGAGCAGTCTAAGTATTACTCGGAGGGGTCGGATTAGCAGGGAGTTATTCTTTCCACCCTACATTTATTTCACTATTTTATTATGCATCAAGGTGTCACGACCCGAGTCTCAACATGTCGTGATAGCGCCTTTCACGTTACTAGGCAAGCCGACAATCACAAAATAGCTACTCGTTTTAAATTAAAAACATGATGTAATAAGTTTAACAATGAAAATCTAATAAATAACCGACAAGGACAACTGCGACTCAACTGTAAAATCCCAAAAATCTGGGTGTCACCATGTACATGAGCTACTAAGTGGCAACACAGTCTAAATCTCTAATACAACTGTCTGAAAGACGGAATAATACTAAATAAACTGAAAAGAAGGAGAGTCGAGGCCTGCGGGTGTCATAGCAGCTACCTAGATAATGTCCAAGCAGTGCACCAAGCCTAGCACCCGCCATGTCCAGATGCACATGGATCTGCACACGAAGTGCAGAGTGTAGTATGAGTACAACCGACCTAATATCCTCAATAAGTAACAGGACTAACCTTGGGCTAAAAGTAGTGACGAGCTCAGAAAGGTACAGTCCAAAGTCAGATAATAACCGTACAGATATAATAGGGAAATGACAGTAATAACTTAGAGAAATCCCATAATCAAATTGTGCAGTATAGCTAATGTAGACATGCTTTCAAGTTCAATAATTTAAGCTCAATACTGATAAAATATGCCAACTATAGATAGCATGAGGAATGTTACATCTTTATGCCTACACGTCAAATATGCATGTCACATGTAATGCATCACAGTAATAAACTCATGTACTCACACTCTCAGACTCACTGTCTCACACACCCACTCATCACTCTCAGTCACTCAACAAGCTCAATCACTCAACATTGTACGGTACCTGTGCTCACTGCTGGTATGTCAAACTCCAGAGGGGCGGATCCTACCCAAGCGCGAATATAAGCAAACATGGCATGCTACGACATGCAGCCCGATCACATAATGAATTAATAAAGCCTGAAGCAGCATGCAGCCCTATCCCATAAATATCACTCACAATCCGGCCCTCAGGCCCCAACTCAATCATCAATCTCTTCGGTCTCTCAGGCTCAAAAATATCATGCAAATCAACCCAAACAATGATAACACGATGTAACAATAAATGATAATCGAGATGGAGATATGATATGCAAGCGATGAATGTGACTGAGTACATAATTGCAATTGAAGCAAATAACTCAACAGAAGAAATGACCTCAGTAGGTCCCAACAAAATAAGCACATAGCCTAAACATGATTTCTAACATGGATCGCAACCCAATTACTCTAACACGTAGGGATTACATGTATAGCAACAAGATTTAATAACTACACAGTACCACAGAATCAACCGAGTCACAACTACCACGGTGCACGCCTACACGCCCGTCCTTAGCATGTGCTTCCCTCATCACCAACCACATGATACGTATTTTAGGGATTCATACCCTTAGTGCCAAGTTTAGAAGTGTTACTTACCTCAGAGTGTGCCACTCAATGCTCCAACAACCATTGCCTCGCGAATCGGCCTCCGAATGACTCGGATCTAGCCACAAACAACTTAATATGATCAATACAAGCTAAAGGAATCAATCCCATACGATAAAGCTAAGTTCTTTAACCACATTCAAGAAGTCAACCCGGGGCCCACACCTCAAAACCCGACAAAATTCATAAAATCTAAACACCCATTCAACAACGAGTCCAACCATACTAAAATTATCCAATTCCGACCACAAATCAACCCTCAACCCCTAAATCTTATTCTCCAATACATGGGTCAAAAATCCCCAAATTATAACTTAGATTCATGATAAATAGATAAATTAATCAATAGGTATTCAAAATACATGAACAAAAGTGATCAAAAATCACTTACCTCTTCAATCTAGGTGAAAACCCCTCCAAAAATCGCCTCAATCTGAGCTCCCAAAGTTCAAAAATGAAGAAAATACTCTAACCTTAATTCTTATAACTCTATCCAGCATTTTTGCTTCTGCGGTCCATATCACCGCTGCTGCGGTAAAAAATCTTCATCTTCGGAATTCACTTAAAGATGACCAACTGCATCTGTGGTCCCAAGCACGCACCTACGGATGTGCTTCTGCGCACAAAAGTCCGCTTCTGCAAAAACACCTTACCAGCTCACCTCTTGCTCAATTCCACTTATGTGGTCTCCTCCCCACAAAAGCGACAAGTTTTATGTGGATCCCCTCTTACATCTGTGATCCAACAGTCCCCAACTCACCTCTGCATCTACGCTTTGCCAGACGCATCTGCGGCTCCGCACCTGCAGCCAAATTCACGCATGTACGGTGGTACCAGAATTGAACACACCAGCAATTACACAAGTCTAAAATTCAATCCGATTTCGATTTGTATCACATCCGAGGCCCCCGGGACCTTATCCTAACATACTAACCCATCCTAAAACAATGTACGAACTTAGTCGAGGCTTGAAGTCACATCAAATGACATCAAAAACATGAATCGCACCCCAATTCAAGCTTATTGAAACTAATGAATTTCCAACTTCTACAATCGATGTCGAAACCTATCAAACCAACTGCGATTGTCCTCAAATTTTGTACACAAGTCATAAATGATACAAGGGACCTATTCCAACTTCTACAACCAAAATTCAAGCCCGATATCAACAAAGCCAACTATCGGTCAAACTTCTCAACTCTCCAAACCTTCAACTTTCCAACTTTCGACAATTCAAGCCAAAATGACCTACGGACCTCCAAATCAAAATCTGGACATGCTCCTAAGTCCAAAATCACCATATAGAGCTATTGAAACCATCAAAACTCCATTCAAAAGTCGTTTACACATAGGTCAACATCCTATCAACTCTTACGACTTAGGTGTCCAACATTAGGACTAAGTGTCCCAATTCATTCCGAAAAATCGCCGAAACCACCCTGCAAGTCGCATAACAACAAACGGACATCGAACAAGCAATAAATGGGGAACGGGGCTACATACTCAAAACGACCATCCGGGTCATTACATTCTCCCCCTCTTAAATAAATGTTCGTCCTATAACGGGGTCTAGAGTCATACCTGGAGTCTCAAATAGGTGCGGATAGCTGCTTCATATCTCCCGCTCGGTCTCCCAAGTAGCCTCATCTACTAGCTGACTTCTCCACTATGGTTTCACTGAAGCTATATTCTTTGATCTCAACTTTCGAACCGGCCAATCCAAAATAGCCACCAGCTCCACATTATAAGTCAAATCGTCATCTAACTGAACTGTGTTGAAGTCCAAAACATGAGACGGATCACCGAAATACTTCCGGAGCATGGATACATGAAACACTAGGTGAAAACTCAATAGACTAGGTGGCAATGCAAGCTTGTAGGCCACTTCTCCAATCCTCTCAAGCACCTCAAAAGGGAAAATATACCGAGGACTCAAATTGCCCTTCTTCCCGAACCTCACAACACCCTTCATGGGTGAAATTCTAAGTAATACCTTCTCTCCCACCATGTAGGCAACATCATGGACCTTCCTATCAGCATAACTCTTCAGTCTGGACTACGTCATGCGAAACCGATCCTGAATCAACTTGACCTTTTCCAAGGCATCCTGAACCAAATAAGTACCCAATAGCCTAGCGTCACCTGGCTCAAACCAATCAACCAAAGACCGACACCGCCTCCTATATGGAGCCATCTGAATACTCGATTGGTAATTGTTGTTGTAGGCAAACTCTACAAGTGGTAGAAACTGATCCCAAGAACCCCGAAATCCATAACACAAGCGCGTAGCATATCCTCCAATATCTGAATGGTGCACTCTGACTGTCCATCCATCTGAGGGTGGAATGCTGTACTCAACTCAACCCGTGTGCCTAACTCTTGCGGCATTGCTCTCCAAAGCTACGATGTGAACTGCGTACCCCGATCAGAAATAATGGACACCGGCATACCATAAAGGCGAACAACCTTGCAGATATAGATCTCAGCCAACCGATCCGAAGAATAGGTAGTCCCAACTGGAATGAAATGTGCGGACTTAGTCAACCGGTCCACAATCACCCAAATAGCATCAAATTGCTACAAAGTTAGTGGGAGTCTAGCAACGAAGTTATACGTTCCTATTTCCACCCATGAATCTCAAGCCTCTGCAGCAAACCACCCGGCCTCTAATGCTCGTACTTCACATGCTTACAGCTCAAGCACCCAGCTACAAACTCCACTATATCTTTCTTCATTCTCCTCTACCAATAATGCTGCCTCAAGTCCTGCTATATCTTTACGGCACCCGATGAATAGAATACTGTAAATTGTGGGCCTCCTCAAGAATCAACTCACGTAATCCATCCACATTGGGCACACAAATCTGACCTTTCATCCGCAAAACCCCCATCATCTCCAATAGAAACCTCCTTGGCATCACCGTGCTGAACCAAGTCCTTAAGGACAATCAAAAAGGGGACTTCATACTGACTCTCTCTGATGCGATTATATAACGAAGACCGAGAAACCACACATAAGCTAGAACCAGGATAGGCTCCGAAACATCTAACCTCATGAACTAATTGGACAAGTCCTGAACATCTGATGAAAGCGGTCTCTCACTAACAGGAATATACACAAGGCTACCCATACTCACCTCATTTCCACTCAAGGCATCGACCACCACATTGGCCTTCCCAGAATGATACAAAATGGTAATATCATAGTCTTTTAACAGCTCCAACCATCTCCGCTACCTCAAATTTAGATTCTTTCGCTTGAACAAGTATTGTAGACTTCAATGCATGGACAATGGCTGTCAACTCTAAATCATGAATGTGGTAGTTCTTCTCATGGGGTTTCAACTGGCGTGAAGCATAAGCAATCACTCTACCCTCCTGCTTCAAGACACACCCAATACCAATCTAAGAAGCATCACAATACACTATATAAGAACCCGATATTGAAGCCAAAACTAAATTGGAGATGTGGTCAAGGCAGTCTTGAGCTTTTGTAAGATCTCCTCACACTCATCAGACCACCTGAATAGGGCACCCTTCTGGGTCAACCTGGTCAAAGGCGCTGCAATGGATGAGAAACCCTCCATGAAGTGGCGATAGTATCCGGCCAAGCTAAGAAAACTTCGAATCTCAGTAGTTAAAGATGGTTTGGGTCATCTCTTCACCGCCTCAATCTTCTTTGATCTACCTTGATCCCCTCACTAGACACCACGTGCCCCAAGAACGTCACGAACTGAGCCAAAACTCATACTTAAAGAATTTAGCATAAAGTCCCTCAACGTCTGTAGTACAATCCTCAGATGTTGTGCATACTCCTCCTGGCTACGTGAGTACACTGGGATATCATCAATGGATAATATGACAAACAAATCAAGATATGGCTAGAAGACACTATTCATCATATGCATAAATGTTGTTGGGGCATTGGTCAGCCCAAAAGACATCACAAGGAACGCGTAGTGACCATATGGGGTCCTGAATGTTGTCTTCAGAATATTAGAGTCCCGAATATTCAACTAGTGATTCTCATACCTCAAATCAATCTTAGAGAACACTCAAGCTCCCCGAAGCTGGTCAAATAAGCCATAAATGTGCGGCAAAGGATACTTGTTCTTAATTGTAACTTTGTCCAACTACCTATAGTCAATGCACAACCGTATAGTACCATCATTCTTCTTCACAGACGTAATCGGTCCACCTAAAGCACACTAGACCTAATGAACCCCTTATCAAGAAGCTCCTGAAGCTGCTCTTTCAATCCCTTCAATTCTTCTGGTGCCATATGATATGGAGGAATAGAAATGGGTTGAGCGCCCGGCACCAGGTCAGTACAAAAATCAATATCCCTGTAGTGGCCTGCCCGGCAGATCTGCAGAAAACACATCCAAAAAGTCTCGCACTACTGGAACAGAATCAATAGTAGGAGTATCAGCAACAACATCCCTCACAAAAGCCAAATATGCCAAACACTTCTGCCAACCATCCGTTGAGCCTTTAGATATGAAATCACCCTACTGGGAACATAGTCCAGAGAACCTCTCCACTTGATCCTAAGTAACCCCCGCATCGCCAACGTCACGTTCTTAGTTTGACAATCCAGAATAGCATGACATGGGGACAACCAATCCATGCCCAAAATCACGTCAAAATCAATCACACTAAGCAACAAAAGATCAGCTCTCGTCTCTAATCTCCCAATGGTCACCACACACGATCGATACACACGGTCCACAATAATAGAATTGGCCACCGGCATAGATACAGAATAGGTGAAACTAAGGACTCACGAGGCATATCCAAATAACAAGCAAAATACGATGACACAAATGAATAAATGGAACCGGGTTCAAATAATATGGAAGCATCCATGTGGCACACTGAAAACAATACATGTGATCACTGCGTCTGAAGCAACAGCATCTGGCTTGGCAGGAAAAGCATAGAATCGAGCCTGACCGCCACTTGATTAGCCTCCCCCTCTAGGGCGACCTCTAGCTGCCTGAGCCCCACCCCTAGTTAGATGAGTGAGTGGTGAAATAACTGGTGCAGAAGTCATAACCCGACCCCTCTAATGAGATGGACTTCTAAAATGATGGGGACAATGCCTCCACATATGTCCAAACTCCCCGCTTTGAAGCAACTCCGATCCATCAATAGTGGTGGAGACTGAATCGGACCTTGAGAACGAGAATAACTACTAGAAGGACCTGGTGCCAATGACCCCTGAACTGATGGAGCACGGGATGATCTTTGAGTTGGAAGGGCGTTGAGAGATGACTGACCTCGACGAGCACTGTATGGACCATGGCTAGCTGATGCACCACGATGAACCGCACGAGCCATCTGAGCGGGCCTATAAGGATGACCCCTGCTGTGGTGGGACTATCCTCCAGATGAGGCACTGCTGAAACTACCCGAACCACGAGGCCTCTTGGCCTCCCTGTCCTCACGCTCCTGACTATGAACCTGCTCTAGACGCCTAGCAATATCAACCACCTCGTCGAACCTAGCACCTAATGCAATCTCCTGAGTCATGAGGAAGCGTAGTCCATAGTTGAGGCCAGCAATAAACCTCTTAATCCTCTCCCTCTTTGTGGGAACCAACCAGATCGCGTGATGAGCCAACTTTGAAAATCTCATCTCATATTGGGTCACTGACATACCCTACTGGCATAGCTACTCAAACTGCCTACGCAACTCCCCACTACGAGTCTTTGGAACAAACTTGTCTAAGAAGAGAACTGAGAACTCGTGCCACGTAAATGGTGCAGCGTCGACTGGACTGCTCAACTCATAGGCCTCCCACTATCTGAAGGCTACCCCTGATAGTTGAAAAATAGTAAATGAGACTCCACTAGTCTCCAGAATACCCGTCGTGCCAAGGATCCGCTGGCACCTGTCTAGGAAATTCTGAGCATCCTCTGACTCAGCCCCACTGAACGTTGGAGGCCTAAGCCTCCCAAACCGCTCTAGCCTCTTCCGCTCCTGGTCAATCATAGGTGGACCAACCTGGGCCTGAGCAGTTGCAACCAGTTGGGCTGGTAGAAACCCTGGTGTCTGAAGTCCCTGAACCACCTGCTCTGGAGTACGGGCGGCGGGAGTCTGAGCACCTCCCCCGGCCTAAGAAATCACTAGTGCATCATGAACTGGAACTGCCTAAGCAAGGCTAGTGCATACAGTCAATATCTGGGCCAAAGATTTTTAAGGCCTTGTACGAGCTGCACCTCAGCCTCTACCGCGACCCTAGCCTCTTGCAGCCCTAGCTGGTGGTACTGGTGGCTATCTACCCGATCCCGTCACGGGTGTCCTCACCATTTGTGAGAGAATAAAATGATAGAATTTTAGTTTCCGGGATCAACAAATCCGCACGATAAGAATACAAGAAAGTGAAGTTTCCTAATGGTTCGGTAGCCTCTCAAAGATAAGTACAGATGTCTCCATATCGATCCGTAAGACTCTACTAAACCTGATTATGACTCGTGAGACCTACGTAACCTAGGCTCTGATACCAACTAGTCACGACCCAAATCTCAACATGTTATGATAGCGCTTATCATGTTACTAGTCAAGCTGACAATCATAATACAACTACGCATTTTAAATTAAAAGCATGATGTAATAAGTTTAACAGTGAAAATCTATTAAATAACTGATAAGAACAATTGTGACTCAACTACAAAATCCACAAAATTCGGGTGTCACCGAGTACATGAGCTACTAAGTGTCAACATAGTCTAAATCTCTAATACAATTGTCTGGAAGATAGAATAGTACTAAATAAACTGAAAGGAAGGAGAGTCGAGGTATGCGGGAATCATAGCAGCTACCTCAATAATCTCCAAGGAGATACTACACCAACCCTAGCAACCGTCGTGTCCAGATGTTCCTGGATCTGCACATGAAGTACAAAATGTAGAATGACTACAACCGACCTAATATACCCAATAAGTAACAGGACTAACCTTGGGCTAAAATTAGTGAGGAGCTCAAAAAGGTACAGCCCAAATGCGGATAACAACAGTACAGATATAATAGGGAAATGACAGTAATAACTCAGAGAAATGCCATAATCAGTTCATACACAGTACAGAAACATAGACATGCTTTCAAGTTCAATAATTTAAGCTCAATACTGATAAAATATGCCAAGTATAGCTAGTATGAGGAATATTACATCTCTATGTCTACATGTCAAATATGCATGTCACATATAATGCATCACAGTGATAAACTCATGTATTCGCACTATTAGAGTACTCAATCTCACTATCTCACACTCCCAATCATCACTCTCAGTCACTCAGCATACTCAATCACTCAACACACTCAATCACTCAGCACTATACGGTGCCTACGCTCACTGCTAGTATGTCAGACTCCGAAGGGGCGGATCCTGCCCAAGCACGAATATAAGCCAACATGGCATGTTGCAGAATGCAGCCTGATCCCATAATGAATCAATAAAGCTTGTTATGGTGTGCAATTCGATCCCATAAATATAACTCACAATCTGGCCCTCGGGCCCTAACTCAGTCCTCAATCTCTCCAGTCTCTCAGGCTCCAAACCTCTTTCCAATCAACCCAAATAATGATAACACGATGTACCAATAAATGATAATAGAGACTGAAATATGATAAGAAAGTGATGAATTTGACTAAGTACATAATTGCAATTAAAGCAAATAACTCGATAGAAGAAATGACCTCAGTGGGTCCCAACAGAATAAGCATATAGCCTAAACATAATTTCTAACATAGATCGCAGCTCAATCACTCTAACACGTAAGGATTACATGTATAGAAATAAGATTTGATAACTACATAGTACCATGTAATCAACCGAGTCACAATTACCATGGTGCACGCCCACATGCCCGTCACCTAGCATATGCGTCACCTCATCACCAACCACATGACACGTATTTTAGGGATTCATACCCTCACTACAAGGTTTAGAAGTGTCACTTACCTCAAAGTGCGCAACTCAATGCTCCAACAAACCCTTACCTCGCGAATCGGCCTCCGAGCGACTCGAATATAGCCTCAAACAACTTAATATGATTGATACAAGCTATAGGAATTAATCCCATACGATAAAGCTAATTTCTTTAACCACATTCAAAAATCCAACGCTAGGCCCACACCTCGGAACCTAACAAAATTCACAAAATCCAAACACCCATTCAACAACGAGTCCAACCATACTAAAATCATCCAATTCTGACCACAAATCGACCCTCAACCCCCCCCCCC
>MCJB01011097.1:0-36898 GCA_002018475.1 Nicotiana obtusifolia | reverse complement strand
CAACCCCCCCCCCCCAAAATCTTACTCTCCAATACATGGGTCAAAAATTCCCAAATACTAACTTAGATTCATGATAAATAGATGAAATAATCAGTGGGTATTCAAAATACATGGACAAAAGTGATCAAAAATCACTTACCTCTTCAATCTAGGTGAAAACCCCTCCAAAATATCGCCTCAATCCGAGCTCCAAAATTTAGAAAATGAAGAAAATACTCTAACCCTCGTTCTTATACTCTGTCCAACATTTTTGCTACTGTGATCCATACCACCGCTTCTGCGGTGAAAAATTCGCATATGCGGAAGTCACTTAAAGCCGACCAACTGCATCTATGATCCCAAGCCCGCACCTTCGAATGCGCTTCTGAGCACAAAAGTCCGCTTCTGCAGAAACACCTTACCAGCTCACCTCTTGCTCAATTCCTCTTCGGCGATCTCCTCCCGCAGAAGCGACTCCGCTTCTAAGAATCCCCTCTTATATCTGCGATCCAACAGTCCCCAACTCACCTACGCATCTGTACATTGCCAACCGCATCTGCGGCTCTGCACCTGCGGCCAAATTCGCGCAAGTGCAATGGCACCAGAACTGAACACACCAGTAATTACACAAGTCCAAAATTCAATCTGATTTTGATCTGAATCATACCCGAGGCCCTCGGTACCCCATCCAAACATACCAAACCATCCTAAAACATCGTACAAATTAGTTTAGGCTTCAAGTCACATCAAATAACATCAAAAACATGAATCATACCCCAATTCAAGCCCATTGAAACTAATGGATTTCCAACTTCTACAATCGATGTCGACACCTATCAAACCAACTCCGATTGACCTCAAATTTTTCATACAAGTTATAAATGACACAACAGATCTATTCCGAATTTTGGAACTAAAATACGAGCCCGGTATTAACAAAGTCAACTCTCGGTCAAACTTCTCAACTCTCCAAACCTTCAACTTTCCAACTTTCGCCAATTCAAGCCAAAACGACCTACGGACTTCCAAAATAAAATTCGGACATACTCCTATGTCCAAAAATACCATATGAAGCTATAGGAACCATCAAAACTCTATTTCGCAGTTGTTTACACATAAGTCAACATCCGGTCAACTCTTACAACTTACGCTTCCAACCTTTTGGACTAAGTGTCCCAATTCATTCCGAAACATCTCCGGAACTAAACCAACCACCCCGACAAGTCACATAACAATAAACGAATTTAGAACAAGTAATAAATGGGAGAACGGGGCTACAATACCCAAGACGATCGGCCGGGTCGTTAAACGAGGACTATGCATGCTTTAAGTGTGGGGTGAGGGAATAACTTTCTATGTACTGAAATTGTGAATAATGTATTATTTTTGTTTTAATAGTTATAATTTTTCGTTTGGTATTAGTCTAGTGTTTAAAGTTAGTAGAAAAATATGAAAAATAAAAAAATGGAAAAAATTTTTTTAAAAAAAGGGGAAAAAATCAGAAAAGTTTGGACTTTTCCTGATGATGGATCTCTTGGACAGCTTTCTTGAGGGATTAAGGTCCAATTAAAAACAAAAATACCAAAAAGATTGTATGTTGTTTTTACTAGTGGTAGTTAGGTAGTAATTCCTTTAGTTTTTTTTTTGGGCACCGGTTCTTTTCCAAGGGGTGTAATTTGAAACGGATATTTTTATCTTTGTAGGAGTAGGATAGAAAATGAAACTGAGTTGCTCTAGATACCTCTTGATGTGTTTGATGCTGGCACATTTAGGCTATGACATATGATTTGTCTTCCTATTGTATTGGTGTGGAATTTGATGCCTTAGTTAAAAATAAATAGCCTATTTTGTGACCTCTTCTCAGTTTCTTTGCTCGTGGGACATCTAGTGCCTCTTTGCTTTAATTTCTCAACTATGTATGTACTTGCTTTGACTTGAAAGTTAAACAGAGACGTTTTGATTGAGCCGTGGGCAATGAGTGTGTAATGTGAGGATTTGTTGATATTTTGTGCTATTCTGTGTAGTCTAGAACTTGCCCCGTGTGTTAATCAAAGCGTAATCATTAAGTTGTGCTAGTCTAAGAGGTGATATAGGCATTTCTTTTGTTTGATTATGGAGTTACTTGCCGATTACAAATAAAATTTCCGTTATTAGCCTATTTGAGTCTGTAGACCTTTCTTTGGCACTCACATTACAAGTCGTATCCCCATTCTTTATTCTTGACTGAAGCTTTGTTGAACCTTTACCTTCGAAGGCACTTAGTCGCTAGAAGAAGTAAGGTGAGATCTTGGAAGGTAGCTTTTGAGTGGAACCATGGAAGGGCTTAAGGGTGCACTAATGTTATAAAATACTATTTGCCAAGAACTTTAATGTGAGGAGTGTGTTAGAGAAAAAAAAGAAGAAAAAGAAAAAGAGAAATATAACAGAAAGAAATGAGAAAAATGTTGATATGCCAAAAAAAGGGAAAACACACCTCTAGATATTCTTAATTCGTGCTACTGGAGATATAGAAGTGCCTAAACGAAATAGGGCTAAGTTGTGTATGGTTTTGTGGCAAGGTGTTGAATTGGTTGAGAAGAATATGTGTTTAAGAGTTGAGTGTAGTGTATTAAAGTGCTTAGGAGGGTTAGTCACTAATATCCAAACTTATCCTACCCGTCCGTTAGCTTATAGTACAACCCGAAAAGACCTAATTGATCCTAGACTTGACTAACTTAGATTAGTAGAGATATACACTACGGGAAAGCCTATGGTATAACCATGTGTACACAGGAATTTCTTTGCGAGAATGAGTCATTTTGGTTCAATTGTGTGATGTCCTTAATTTATGTTCAAAGTCAACTTGAATGTGTGGACTATCTTTATATTCAGTCTCTTATTTATTAGTGAGGGCACATAGTCTCATGACGGATAGGTAATATTGTTAACTTCTCTTGTTGGGTGAATGCGCGAGTTGAGGATGCTTAGTGGTAACGCGCCGGCTTTTGAGGTAAGGTGGTTATGGGTAGGTCGTTTGAATTATTTGAATGAGGATGCTTATACTTTTGCATGCTAAGGATGGGAAGGATGTGAATTTCATATGCCGATGCTTAATTGCCAATATCAATCATATTCAAGAGTAGAGTGTATGATTGAAGGTGATTTGCTCCTCCATAATTGATGTGTGAAGTTGTTAGGGTGTCATAAGGAGTTACATTACTCGAGGGCGAGCAAGAGTTTAAGTGTGGGGGTGTTGATATTTGGCTTAAAGTATGTATATTTATATGTATGTCGCTTCATAATTTACTCGAGTTTCATGTATTTGCAAGTATATTGTGATTATTGGAGCTAATTTGTGGAGTTCTTATGTGTAGGAGTCACCCGGAAGCGATATAGAACGAAAGGGCACAAGTTGGAGAAAAAATTCCCAGGCTAGTGTCCAAGCTAGAGCATCGCGCTGCCTGGGATGCAGAAGTCAGACGCGGATTATTTTGGCTTTTAGCCCAGCACAGGGCAAGCGCGTCGTGCTGCCCTGGATGCTGAGGCGGGACTTCTCCTATTTCGCTCGGGACTTGATTTTGACGGACCTACACGACCCCAACTTGTATAAAAGGATTTAGAAACCTAATTTGGAGGAAGAGACGCCACTCTGAGAGAAGAATACAAGCACGGGACACTCGAGAGCAAGGATTCACGGTTTTTCTTCATTCTTCTCAGTATTTTCAATCATTCAACCACTTGTGAAATTGTTTAGTATTATCGTGAGTAGCTAAGACCCATTAGCTCTGGGATTGTAATTTAGCCATGAATATTATTGGTTGACCTTAACTTCTCCTTGATATAATTTGCTATTATATGGTTATTTCATTAATTATGTGTTTAATTGCTTGTCTGTCGGGCCAACGGTCAAGTTCTATCAACTATCTGGATTATGCTCGGGAAAGCTACGTTTAGATTAGAGAAACTCTAAAGTAGGGGCGGATTTGTGGTTAGGAAAGGAGTATACCTAATCACCATGCTTAATTAAATATCAAGACCTTAATGTGTTCTTGATAGATTTATTTCATAGGAATATAGGCGTTAATCTATTTTGTACAGGCGCATAGTTATTTCGGAGAATATTATGAGTACACTTTACTCGATTAATTAACAATCATAAGCGAATTTCATGAAAAAAGGAGTTAGCTAAAACACAATATGATTGGTGAATCAATCACAACCTAGAATATTTATCTCTATCGAATTTACGACACAGTCAACTTTCTTCTTGCTAATTTAGTTAATTGTTAAATTTTGCTGCTTAGTTATTAATAACAAAAACTCAACCTTCATCGACTTGAATGAGTACAAGTTGAGTTGAAATTAGTAGGTAGTCAATACAAGTCTCTGTGGGTTCGACACTCTACTCATTATTATATTACTTGTTGATCACGTATACTTGTGTGTGCATTTGGGAGCAACACAAGGCAATATAAGATCGTGCAATAATTCTTGTTTTGAATATAAAATAAAAATATATGGCAATGTAAGATCGTACAATAATTCTTGTTCTGAACATAAAAAATAAAAAATATTCACAAAGTAAAAGATAACTATCTTCACCATGTCATCATCAGGTTTTTTTCTTCATAAAATAATCTTTTAATTGGCTCCATGTCATAGATGGTTTCCCAAAATACTTTTCCATTAACCTATTCTTTGATGGATTTTCTATCTTTGTATCATCCTGATATTTCGACTTAGTAATAATTACAAATTCACCCAAATCAAAATACAGCCTAGAACCTCTCACTAAAAATTGCATTTCATCTTTCACCTTATGATATGCTTTTCTTAATGGTGAATAACTCGGATCTGGACAATGACTAGTGAAAGATTCAAAAAGTAACCAAATCATATTTTCCTAAACATGCCAATGTGCTTCTTTGATAATTTGTCCTTCAACTAAAGAATGATGTTACGGTTGGTATCCCAGTCTAACTTTGGTTTGTAATCTATATCCACCCCACCAATTCCCTTTGCTCGTTTAATTTATCTAATGGACGCATTTTTGAAACCCAAATGTTCCCTTCCTCATTGAAAACCACATAGCTTTGTCTTCTCCATGAACAATAAAATCCAATATACTCATGTATTTCACGTTGCTTTTTTTTAGAGTTTTCTACATAAATTTTAGATTAGAGGTTTTTACATTATTTTACATCAGTATCTGTCCAAAATTCTATTTATGTATTAATACAATGCAAAATCCTCTTTTCATAACAATTTTTTTTCTTCAAAATTCTCAATTTTTTTGTGGAATTTACTAACCATTTTTGTCGTTGCTGTATTTTAGTATGGGTAGAAAACATGTTGTTAGAAGTGATGGTGGGGTCATCATCCATATAACCTCATTGTTGTAGATAATTCTTCTTCACACTGAGAAGTTGCTGAATCAATTGCACCTTTTATGTCATGACCTAATTTTTTTTGTTTGATGATTCTCAATTAATGGGTAGTTCGTAGGTATGGACTTTGAGTTAGAGAAAACCCCTGTGAATAAGTGTCTGTGATAGATTTCGAACCTATTATAGCGCGTGAGTAAAAATGAATAATAAGAGAAAAGCTAAAACCATTTATGATTCTCCATTAGAGGGGACTCCTCATGAATTAGTGCCTTAAATAGATTCTGAACCAAATATAGCAGGCTTTGCAAATATGAAGGACAATAGAAACGCCAAAATCATTGATAATCCTGGATTAGAGAGATCTCCCCATAAATCAATGCCTAAAACATATTCTTAACTAGTTGTAGTGGGTGACGATGAAGATCATATTGATTGCTCCCCAGAGAAGAGGAAGAGAAAAGTTGGTATTGATGTTGTAGCACCCAATGTGATTTTTAAATATCTGGTACACTATTTTGATGTTTCTTGTATGCATCCGTGTTATATAACAGTAGTGTATCATATGTAGTTACGGGAATGACCTATTAAAATTGTATATTCTGTTGGTATACTTATATATTATATTGGTATCATATAGCACTGGGGTACCTTTTTTGTTATTTAACTGCATTATATTTTCAAATACTTTAGTATATGAACATATTTTCACTTTTTACTTTTGCTTTTTTATGCATTTGTGTTATATAATAATAGTATAATCAATATAGTTATAAGACTGACCAGTACTATATACCACATTGGTATACTTATATACCATATTAGTATCATATTGTACTGAGAAACCTTTGTTGATGTTTAACTGCATTTAATTGGATTCTATTTTTGAAATACTTTAGTTTATGAGCATGTTTTTACTTTTGACTTTTTTTTTTTTTTAAAATGTATTTGTATTATATAATAATAGTATAGTCATATAAGTTGCTGGAGTGATCCACTATAACTATATACCCTATTAGTATACTTATATATCATATAGGTATCATATGGTACTGAAGAAACCTTTTGTTGGTTAACTTTATTTAATTAAATTTAATTTTGAAATACTTTAGTATATGAATATGTTTTACAAATAGGCAGAAATTAAGTTTCGATTGCGCAAAAACGGGTAATAAGTTTAGGTCTGATAGGTATTTGTGTCATTTTATCTATTTTTTTCCATTACTATGCTTTACTAAGGCCCAGACAAGAGTTGAGTTGAGCTAGCTAGACGGTATTATATCTCGATTCTAATTGATTCGGCTCAGTTACAATCAAAGTTCGACTTAACTCGACTCAACTCGATTTGCATCAAAGTTTGGTTTGACTAGGCTCGACTCACTCAAACTTTGGTGTAGCCAAATTCAGGCTTTATTGAGCCGGGTCAGCTCAATGACTCACTTTAGTCGTGTAACAATTACTTTAAAACTAAAATTCATAATTAGACCTATTTAAGTAATTCGGTAATATTCTAATTTAGTAACAAATAATTACGAAAGTTGTAATCTTGTACTTCTTAATTAATTTGACGTAATTAAATTTTTAATACACATGGTTACTTAAGACTACTTTGGCGATATGAAATATAATTAAAAATTTTAAATTTCAGAATTCAAAAATTAAAGAAATTTTTTGAACTATACAAACTTTGAATTATTATTATTATTATCATTATTATTAAGCTTGAGATTTTTATTTGATGTTCAACATTGAATTAACCTCATTTGAGTTTGAATTCTAATTAAACTTAGTAATATATATATATATATTAATTCAATCACATTTGAATGCAAATACCAGTTTAAACCAGTAATGCTTATGTAATCTTTAATCAACCACCAATTTTTTTATGATTTAATTTACTAATTTTGTTATGAATTTAATTTTTTCTAATGGTGTAGCATTATACATGAAACAACATTAATGAGTTGACTCAGGCTCGGCTCGGCTCTAGCTAGATCATACTTTAATAAAGCTCGTTTGAACTCGTTTTAGCTTCGGCTCAGCTCGATACTATAATAAGCTGGATTAACGATATTGCTGTAAGCTCGGCGGGACTCGATTTGGGCTTGGCTCGATGCCTTGACCGAGCTTTACCATATGGATAAGCATTAACTTTTTGGTAAAAATAAAAAATTTCTCATTCTCCAATAATTGGGAAAACTTAAATTGAAGTGGTAAAAGCACATACCAATCCCTCCATCCAACAACGGTAAGGACCTGAACATGAGGAAGTTGCCACTTTTGCGGCTTTTTGTTTGGGAATTGGGAAATGAGAAATACGTTTACTCCGCGACTTAATCAAACATCCAACAATTGTAGATCCACACAAGTGATGCAAGCATGTTCCGAGAGAGAGTCAGGCGAGTGATACTGCCCCCAGCTCAGGAGGTAGGTACATTACAATGTCACTGCCACCATTGCACTTATTTTTTCTCAGTAATTTGAATAAGTGGTAATTGCAGAATATCGATAAGTTGGAGAAGGTTATCAAAGAGGGAAATTACTATGGAGCTCAACAGATGTATAAGTCCACTAGTGCCAGGTTGGTACGAGATTTATATATATATATATGATTAAATTCCTGTGTCTATGGAAAGCAGTCTCCGGGCAAGGCAGCATATATCCTACCCTCGCCGGGCCCACTTGTGAAATTATACTGAGTGGTTGTCGTTGTTGATTGAACTCCCTGTATTTTGTTAATAATATCCTCCCTGCACTATATTTCTTCTCAGATATGTGTCTGCTGAGAGATACTCTGACGCCTTGAATGTTCTTCAGTCTGGTGCTTGTTTGCAATTAGACAAAGCCCAGGTTATATTTTTGTTCTCTTCTACGTGTACCATTTAATTTTGACCACGACCACTTCTCGAATAATTTAACCTAATCAGGATTCTTCTACCCTTCTTGACTTTTTGCAGATTACCTGTGGAGCAGAGCTTTCTTTGCTGTTTGCTGAAACACTTGCAAAAGCAAAAGTTTCATATGACGAAGACACTCTAGGTTAGTCTTTTCTATATGTTACGGTTAATTTTCCTGCATTATGCATTTATCTTTGTATTGTCACAATCTTTTTCTCCTAATTTTGTCATTGTACAACGGAAGAAAAATAGAACAAATGAAAGAAAAAGATCCATTGGGATTAAGGTTTAGTCATGTTGGCATGTTCATTTTTGGTCCAATGCTAGGAGAATTTTTTTAGTCCCAGTAGAAAAATGTAGAGAATTTCTAATGTTAGAGATCCTGAACTATTGAACATTGGAATAAAATCAGTTCAAATTGAGCAAAATGGATAGTGAGGATTCATATAGCTGCACCCTTCTATTTTGAGACTAAGGCATAGACTAAGGCATAGTATTAGTAGTAGTAGTTGTTATTGCTGTAACCTAAGCACAAAGAATTAATCTAGAACATTTTAACAGACAACTTCATACAGAACATCCTAACATATAACTGCATTAATTCTCTTAATTTTCAGCATATAACATCTACTGCTTCATTGCCATATAGACTATATGGTGTATGGGGTAGAATATGTTTGAAGTTGAATTGGCGAATGGGTGATGCCAGGAGCTCTTTGTGATCTGTTGCTGATGTGGAAATTCATAAGAGGAAGATTCAAACAGGAGTGCACGGAGTTCCTCATTTAGAATTTACGTGGACAATATGACATGGAAGCAATGGAAGAGAATTGAAGGAGTAGATGGATGGGTGAAAGTGGAGTAATTATTAGTCTTTCAAATCTACCTTATCTGCCACCATGACATTACAAGTTTGTATCTTATCCATCTTTAAATTCTTTGAGGTTGGAGAAGTTTAAGAGGGATTCTCAGTGGAAAGGTGAGGAGGGAAAAAGGAAATATTGCTTAATTGGATGGAAGAATATGGTTGTCTCTCACCGATGTGGGTGAATTGGGAGTCTTACAATTATTCAATGTTCAATCAATCCTTAGGAAAATGATGTGGAGTTTTCAAGTGCTGAAGTAGCTTCATGGATGATATTGCAAGGAAATATGGATGCCATGGTCATGTGTGCTAGTCGATTGGTATTGCATATGTAAAAGGAATGGAAAAGACGCAGATCATTTACTTCTTCATTGTGAATTTATGGTCGGGCTTCTGAGTTTGGTATATTCACTGTTTAATGTCACTTGAGTACTCTAACTATATGGAGGTAAATTTTGTGATCTGGAGATCAGTAGGATAGAGAGAGAAGGAAGGTAGCAAAGAGCTCCTTTTTGTCTCTCTTGGATTATCCGGAGGAAAAGGATGATGTTTACTTAAATAGATGATCAAGAGCTTCTGCTTATGTTACTATATTCTGGTGTAAAGAGAATGTTCCCACTTTGTATAGACAGTTTGATTGATTGTTCAGAAGCTGAATGTGAAACACCCATAAACCTTCATATCATCTTGGTGCATATTATGAGATGATTTTTTCGACTTATCAAATAATGTTAGACAAAACCCAGGATGCCTCTAAAGAGTAGTTATTCACTTTGCTAAATTTTGGCACAAAAGCTAAGTAGAACTGAACTAAAAATTATTCCAAAGAATTTCTGCTCCGGATGGTACTTATGTCTGGATAGAATGCAAAACTGTCAGACTCCTATTTCTACTTTGCACTGTTGCTAAGGAATTTTGGAACTTGTTCATAAATCTATTTGGCTTGCAATGGGTACTCCTAATGGTTTAAGGGATCCCTTCAGCTGCTGGTACATGTGAAAGGTGCGGACAGACAAAAGAACGCAGTGGCACTCCATTCCCGGCTGAAATTTTTGGACTCTATGGAGCATAAGAAACAAGAGGTACTTTCAGGGAGAGGCCTCCTCTGTTTCAGCTTCGAAAGCAAGAAGTTTGTTAAATGTACATAGTTGGGAAAAGTTTTTGGATGTCGACAATGTAACAAATTTTTGGATTTTTTTTATTACACAAGAGTCAATTCATTGTATAGATTTACATCCTGTGGATGCCTTTAAGTGCAAGCTTTACTTTATTAGAAAAGAAAAATCCAAAATAAGTCCATAAGTAAAAAATTCGTATTCAGAAGTGTAACTTATACAATGAGACACCAGGAAGAAAACAAACTAAATAGATTCTGGTAATAAAACGTGATAGCCTTTTAGATATTAGAACTGAAAGAAGAGTACTGTTTCCTTAGAATGGCAAGGAAGAGATACTAGCTCTGCTAAAACTGAAGTAGCCAATTAAATCATAACTTGATTGTGTTGCTATAGTTTGAAAGCTAAATCGAGCTATGATGCCTCTGTTTTTGTTGTAATTGTTTTTCCCTTTTTTTGGGTTTCCGTTTTCTAATGTTAATTGAGGATACATATAGCCGACCCTGACTTGTTTGGGCTGAGGTATAGTAGTTGTGGTTGCTGCTAATTTAATAAGGGGTTTTAAGTGTTGAGTTGGTTTATAATCAATTTTCCTTAGATCGTGTCAGGAAAATTTACAAGAAGTTTCCTCAGCTTTCTGTGCCACAACGTTTGGACCTTACAGATGACGATGACTTGCAAAAACTTTCTGAAGCCATTGCTGCAGCAAAAACACGAGTAGAAGGCTGTTCTTCCTTTCTGAAATCAGCGATCAAGTTAGATACTCTTTCTTTTGTTGCAGCCAATCCACAGATCTTATCCCATTTTATGCTCTTCTTTGAAAACACGGCTGTGTCAGTTGTTGAAGGAGTTGTATACTAGCAGTATTTGACTATGTAAAATGAGATACTCTTACACATATACCTCTAAATTCAAAGGGAGATGGATTGAAGTTAATATGTCGTTATGTGAATAAAATTTAAAGGAACTGAACATAATACTACAGAATCCTGGAGTAGCACTGTCTATAATTAGATATTAATGGAGCTGTTGTATAATTTTCATTTATACTTTTGATGCAGCAACTTTTTCCTGTTCTTGTGGGATATTCCCTTTGACTCACTAATCATGCTTATTTTCGTCCAGAGACACCATTTTGACTAACATCCTTGACGCACGTGTTTGTCCTTCTGCAAGCCTTTTATCTTGTCAGAAGTACTTATTCCTTTTATCATGCAGGAAGGGATAAAAAATGAACTATGCCTTGTTTGTAGGTGGTCAGCAGAATTTGGTGCACATAGATATGGATCTCCAGAGCTGCATGACATGCTAGCAGATTATATGTATTCAGAGTCTCCTGAAGTGGTACATTATAGAAGCTTATGCTCTCTAGTTCTTGGTACAACAAAGAAAAAGTGCTGTGGTTCTGTTTCATAGGTCATTATTTTTTGATTCTTAAGGGGGGTAATTACCCCTCAGATGACAAAGATGACTTGTAAAATTAATAGCTGCTAATAAAACTTATTATCTTGTTTAACTGCCTTGTGGCACATCATTTGGTAGCTTAAGGAAATCCACTCTTTACTTTTTTTCTTTTTCAAACTGTGAACAAATATGGGTTTCCATTGATTAATGAACCTGAATTTGATGGGGATTTTCCTGAAACTTAAGTTATTATGACTGAATTGCAGTCAACATTGTTGCATCCCTGCTTTGCAGGACATTGGTAAAGTATCTTTTCACTTTGTGAGGGGAAGGAATCCGAAGAAATTTGCTTCAGCTCTTGTAAATTTCATGGGCAAGGTAAGGTTTGGCTGTTCTTGCTAGTATAATTTTTCTGATATATATCTATCACTGGACTCATATTAAAAGCTCAAAAAGCTGGAATTACATTTTCACTATTGACTGCAAGAAAGATCTTCTTGTCTACCAGGAATTTGCTTAAGAAAACAGTTTTTTCTAAGTTTTGTTGCTTTTTGTCAACAGTGGCCTATTAACCCACCTGTATGATTTAATTTCAAACCGAGTATAACTCATAATGTTTAACATGCAGTGCTATCCAGGAGAGGATGATTTGGCTATTGTACGGGCTATTTTGATGTGAGTATCTTGCAATATAGTGTTTAGTACCTTGTATTTGGTGGTCCTAACTAAGTTATCCAACTTCTGTTGGTGGACATTCTGAACTTTACACTTCGACAAACTTATGTTCAGCCTCCCAAGTCTGTATTCTCCATAAAATTTCTGGGCATTTACAACTATCTGTGACTACTACACATTTAGACTACTGCACACATATAGTAGATGCCTGTATTGCTTCTGTCTCTCCCCCTCTTCTCCTGATATCCCATGAACAGCAGATTGCATGTACTCTGTTATCTGGCTTGAGTTTCTAACCTTTTATCAGAATACTGAAATGGAAAGTTAATATAACAGTGACATGACTGTAAAAGAAAAATTGAGCATAGACCTGCATCCTCAATGAAATGTTACAAACAGGTCCTCGAACACAATGCTAAAGTGTAATATCCAGATCTAGTAAAAGCAGTATGTGATAGCACAGAATGAGTTGAAAGAACATTAAAAACAAGAATAAAAGGAGAAAGAAAGAGATACAAAAGGGTTGCGGGTGGGGATTAGCACCAACTTTGAACCAGCAGAGCATCTGCAGCTTCTTCTTTGAAGTTCAAACCAGGCTTTTCCTTCCCCTGTTCTTCCACACTTTCTTCTTTTTCATCTTCATATACTACTTGTCCTTTAAACAAGGTTCTCTACTCCTTCGAACCAGATTCTCCTACTTCAAAAATTCAAGTATCAGTTCTTAGTCGTACTATTGAGTTACTAAATCAATGGCGATAAAAGTTAGTGTCACTTCATAGTCGTGGCATATGTTTCTTACTAAAGCAATAATAATGTTTCTACTAAATAAAAATAACACAATCAAAAAGAAAAATAGTAAACCAGTGGCAATATTTCTAAGGTTTAGGTTTTTATCTCTGTATTTCTCTCTATTTATTCTAAAGCCGCAAATTTTTATTCTTTTGTATTTGGTGCTAGTGTTGCACAATCGTGCCAATTCAAAAGATAAAAAATGAAAAAAAAATTCTATTACACAGATGTAGCACCATTTTTCCTGGCCGTGGTTGTGTGCGAGAAATGTCTGAGTCAAACAGGTACCTTAAATTTGGAGTCTGTGGTGCTTCGCGCAGCTCCAACAGTAATTTGCCCCATTCTAGTAAAGAATGCAGTGAGAAGCCTTTGGGTTGCCTGGTAGTGCAGCTACCTGCATGCTCTCTTCGTTTTAAAGTAGGGGTGGGCATAATAACGATCGAACCGAAAAAACCAGCCGAACTGTAAATTTTGGTTTTTCGGTGTCGGTTTAATCAGTTATTCGGTCAGTATACGGTTTATATATTTTTAAATTTCGGCATTCGGTGCGGTTTTGGTGTTTCGGTTAACCGAAAAATCAAAGTTTTGGGTAATATTTAAGTTATTTATAATTTTATACTAAAGAAAAGAGGGACTAGGGAGGCCCATCAGCCACTGCCAGCAAGTTTTAAGTTATTAATTATTAACCATTGGGCTCAAACCGACCTCCTCTTTAGCCCAATTTGTATTACCCAATACCCACAAATCTGAAGCCCAAAATTCACAAGTCTTATTTCTATCTTACGGATTCCTACTTCCGTAGTTCCATTTCACTATTTCTAATTAGGGTTCTTGACTGGCGGACTTCCTTCCTCCTCTTGCTGGCTGCTGCGCTTGCTGCCTAATGCCGAGTGCTGACTGCCGACTGCCGACGCCTTCTTCCTCTTCTGCCTCTCGTCGCCTCAACGCCTTGTCCTCTGTCGTTCTTCCTCAGGTTACCAGGTATGTAGGAAGTAACCTTTTCCCTGGTTCCCTCCTTCTTCTGAGTTCTGGTGTGCATAAATTTGCAGTGCATAAAAAGAAAATTGCAATGTGTTGAGAGTATTTTAGAGGCAATTGCATTAGCTTTTTTGAGAAAGGTAAAGAAGCCAATGCATATTTGCATTAGCCATTAGCTGCTGCCTGCTTCTGTATAATGGGGCACCACAAGACTTATTCCAAATTTCCAATGTAACAGAAAGCTTATTCCAATATTTAAATGTAACATAAAGTTTATTCCAATGTTACAATGTAACAGAAAGCGAGCAGTCATGAGTCAACACATAAAAATTTTGCACCGTTAATAACCGAAAAACTAAACCGGAAATAACCGAACTGAACTTTGAAAAAACCGAACCGAACGGTAAATACTTTGGTTTGGTTTCGGTATTAATATTACAAAACCGAAAATCAATAGACCGAACCGTACTTTTATACTAACCGACCAAACTGACCGATGCCCACCCCTATTTTAAATAAACTATTAGTTCAGTTAAGCTGTACATCTCCATGAAAATAAATTGGGATGAAATGATATTCAAACTGGCCTAGGTATTAACACGTTGTTATAAGAACGTATATCCACACCTTGTTTCAAAATGGGACCAATACAAGTGCTGGTGAGTGGTGACACGTGATTTTTGTCTTTGATATGAAGGTTGATCCAATGGTTCTATAGTTATCTGTTCGCTTTGGCAGGTACTTGTCTCTGGGAAACCTAAGAGATGCTAACAAGCTCATGGATGAGGTGAAAATGGAAGTGGAATTGAAGAATCTTAATTTTCCTAGCTCAGAATTAACCCAGTTTGTGAACTATCTCCTCCTGACGTAAGTTCCAATCATGCTTTGATCACTAATCGATTTTTCGTGTGTTGAAAGTAAAATTTCTTTTCTGCTTCCTTTTAACATTATTAAGCTGTGTCATTCACAGTTCACAAACTCAATTCATGATACAGGTTGCAGAGGGATGCTTTACCTCTGTTTAATATGTTGAGACAAGCCTACAAGTCTAATATAGATAGAGAATCTACATTTAATGAAGTGAGTTGCTACCACTTATTGAGATATTTCCGTACTTTGTTATATCTTTTCACATGTTTCTCTTTGTAACTAATGTGATGCATAAAAATAAGACTTTTCTCTGTCATATTAATGTGATGGTTTTCCTCCTAATGTTTAGTGTTTTTGTGGTTTAGTTACTAGATGAAATTGCAGAGAAGTTCTATGGCGTTCGACGTAGAAATCCTCTCGAGGGAATTGGAGATTTCTTCAAGGTAATGGTATTCTCACATTAGGAAGTTTGGTAAAATCCTAATAGTTCGTCTCTAAAAAGTATGTGGTTTTTTTTGCGGAACACAATCCCCCAATTACACTTGAAACACTTCCTTGAAATATACACATCTTCCCTGAAAAAATTTACTAACGTGAATTGGTTAGGTTTTCCTTACTTATAATTGAGGAGTGAACTTCACTTGCTCAAATATGGTAAATGTGATCAAAATCCATTACACCTCCAAACCACTAACCCTATGACAAATTAAAGTGATCTCCCCCCCTCCCTCCCTCCCTCAACCCTTTCAACGTGAGTGGCTTCCTCATTTATTCTCTCATCACTTAATTTGAGTTCTCTAAACGAATTAAGAATGGGGGTTGCTTATTTTGAAGCCCCTTAGGTCATCTTTGTCATCATATAGATGGATTTGGAGGAAAGAGTGTTTTGACCAGCATTGGCGATAGTTCTACCTAAGTGAAGCATATATTAGTTTGGTGGAAAGCAAACAGTTATTTTTGGTCCATATATTTAGAGGTATTGCTTTGTAATGAAAACACAATGTGACTAGCCTGATGGTGAAATACCATTTAATTTTCATGTCTGAATTCAAAATTTTCATTGGTGTGTGAAACGATTTTAATGTTGCAGATGATGGGAGGCGAATAGGATGCGACACAGATATCTTCAATGTGATGGGAGCTCCATCTAAATTGTGCATTCTGCTCCTTTGCGTTCAGAAGGAAGACTCAAACTCAATTATGCGTTCTTCTGGTTGGCTTAGTAATGGAGCAAATTTCTTTTTCAAATTAATATTCTACTTTTGACGATGCACTATCCGAATAACAAAACGAACTTGAAATCAGAATGTGCTCAGCTTCGTGCTCTATTTCCTCAACTATCTGGAGTTAGTAGTGTGTGTTTATGAAGGGAATGAAGAGCAGTACTAAAATATTAAGTCATCTGCAATATTACATGTGATATCTCAAATTTAGACCTTTTGTATGGCATTACTTTGATTACTAAAGTGAACAGCTGCGACGGTTTGTTTTCCATATGATATTAGATCGTTTGGAAAGGACTAAAACGTTCTTAGGTGATCAAAATAGAAAGGGAAGAAATGAGTTTGATAATTGAAACCTTGAATGAAGACGGAATAAATGTGCATAGAACAATAAAAGAAATCAATAGTTGAGTGCATGTAAATTTACGAGGCAAGTAAATGCGAACTTGATTAGGATAAGAACTACTATTAGCTATCTATTGCTCTGCAAGATTGTGAAAAGATATACTGACCTTATTAGCAGTATTCTGAAAAATTCAAATTGCCAAGTTGAGAAAAGTAGAAGAAGGAACCTATATTTTACCCTAAGCTCAAAGAAATGAACAAAAAGGATAAAAAATCGATGAGAATTTATTTTGGACCATTCCGAGTGCTTTTCATTGCTCCAAATGAATTTATAAATACCGGGTTATTTCATTTTATTTCGCTTTATTTTATGCAATGAAGACGGAAAAATTGTATTTCAAAATAGTTGTTTCAGAATAATGGAAAAAGCTAGACAAGATATTTTGGAAGAAATACGTAAGTTTCTCGGCTCTATTCTAAAAACACTTTTCTTTTGTTGGAGATTTGAGGTGTTTGGAAAAAAGCAAAAGTGATTTTCAGTTGCAGTTAGAAATATCTTTTCTGCTATTAGGGATAATAAGGCTGTAAAAATTTTTGGTAGAACAAAAGACAAAAGTAAAAGATTAATTCGTTTAATATTTTTATTTTTCTTATTATTTATTTATTTATCTTTTTTTTTATATATATATATATAGTACTATAATTTTTCGACGAACCGCTTGAGACAAGGTATGTCTGCCCTCGTGTGGGGTTGAACGCCACGATAAAGTTTAATTAAATAGGGATAAGCTAGTCAAAAAGAGTAAACTTGATGTTATTTGCTTATTTAGTCCTTTTAAGCATAGAGCAGAGTAATAACGTGAATTCTGAAGCCTCTTATGGTATTTGAAAATTTGCCGGGGTTTCTTGATTCTATTTCTATTTAGTCACCAATATTTTTAATATTTCATTAACTTGTGCTTCTTTTTTATACTTAAACAAACAAGAAAAATAAAGGGATGTTTATAGGGAAAAGTGAAAGCATTAGCTTTTTGGTAGTGTTAGAATTTGCATTTGGAGAACGTCGTTGGCTAAGGTGGTCAGAACTCAGAAGAAAGTAAACCAGAGGCTTGTTCTTTTAGGTAGTCGGATAGATGTTGGAAGATCTAATTTGTGAGATTACACTAGCTATGTTATTATTTGTTAAGTTTTTAATTTTGATTTTTATACATAATAGAGTTTTCGTTCTTTTCTTTGCCTAGTATTATTAATAATAAAGCTCTAACGCATATTGAAAAGAAAATGAGTAAGAACGTGATACAAAATAGCAAATTTTGAGAAGCCTAAATGGAGGGGAGAAAACGTATCATAGTTTTTAGATTTATGTGTGGAAGAAATTATGGTTAAAAATCCTCTTAAAACTTACTTCAACAAATTAGGATGGTCTAACTTCGTGCAAAAATTTAATGACAAAATCAGAAAAGATTATGACAAAGTCAAATTGAAGAACAAATTGGATAGCCTTAAAAAGACAAAGAATAAGATGCTATAGGTGGTAATGAAATTGTCTTAGGAAATGGTTGTGAGAAAAGACATTCAAGCGAGTACAAAATGGTGGGTTAACAAGATAAAAGTATTTATAATTCACTTGTTTATTTTTCACTTTAATTTGTCTTTTTACAATTACAAATATATCTTTATCTTCCTATCCACCACCATATTTATTTGAATTATATTTTTCTTGCAGATCCATTTTAAGTCGAACTTCTTTTCCAACTAGAGTATCCCATTATTTCCATGTATTATGAAGGCTATTCAATTTGAACTTTAACTTGATTTTATTATAGTTCTTCTGATTCTGTCTTTGAACTTTTACACCAAGTTAGACCAACCTAATTTGTTGAAGTGGGTTCCATGACAATTTCTCGTCATGATATATTTCATACGTAAATCTAATAATTCTATGTTTTTGCACTCCATTTAGCCTTTTCAAAATTGCTATCTCGTGTTACTTTCTTACTTATCTTCTTTTTAATATACATTAAAAATGTGCAATTAATAATACTATTAATAAAGAAGAGAACTAAAAATTTGTTATGTCTAAAAAAATAAATTATAAAAAGAAAAAATAAACAATGTTTTCTTTCAAAGAGAATAATTATTATCAGTTGTAAGTGTCACCCATATCTATCCAACTATCTAAATGGTTATATTAAGTACCTAATTAAAGATTTGGACAAGAAAAAGGAGAAGAAAAGATATTAGCATGACACAAAGAGGAGATTAGCTATTATTTGGTCACTCAACTAGTATGTGACACAAACAAACTTATTTTTTGCATGAATTTCTCTTACAGACTGTAATTGGTATTGGAAAAAAGTTTACTCAATCAAATATAAATTTGTGGGAAAATTTATGAATAATGAGTGATTAACACAAAATGGGAAATACACCATCAACAGTGGTTGTATAGACGAAGAAAGTGAAGTTTTCTAATGGTCCGATAGCCTCTCGAAGTTAAGTACAGACGTTTCCTACTACTCATGATTCGTGAGACTTAAGTAATCTAGTACTCTGATACCAACTTGTCATGACCCAAAATTTTAACCTGTCGCGATGACACCTAACCCACTTGCTAGAAAAGTTGACAATCATATAACAACTAAACATTTGAATAAAACATGTTTTAATAAGCTCAACAACAGAAAATCTCATAAACATCTGATAAAAGTATCTGAAACTCTACTACAACCATCCCAAAACCTGGTGTCAACGAGTAAACGAGCACCACTAAGTATCAGCATAAAACACAACTCTAGTACAACTGTTTGAGAAATAGAACAGTACAAGAAGATAATAAAAGGAAAGAGAGCCAAGGTATGCGGAGGCCATAGCAGCTACCTTGAAGTCTCCAAGCAAGTAGTGGCAACGATCTAGCAATCACCGCGTCCAGATGTACCTGGACCTGCACACGAAGTGCAGAGTGTAGTATGAGTACAACCGACCCAATATACTCAATAAGTAATAGGACTAACCTTGGACTGAAAGCTGTGACGAGCTCAAAAGGATATAGTCAGAAACAATATAATGACAACAAAGGTAAGATAATGATAATGACAGTAAATAACTCAGAGAAACTATTATATTCAGCTCGTTCATGGTATATAATTTAGACATGCTTTGAAGCTCACAATTTATGACCGACACTGATAATATCATGTTAAGTATAGCTAGCATGAGGCATGGTACATATCTATGCTTACATGTCAAATATGCATGTCAAATGTAAGGTATCACAATGATATTTCCAGGTACTCACACTTTCAAAGTACTCAATGCCCACTCATCACACATACTATCACTCAGCGTTGTACGGGTTCCTGGCGTCAATGCCCCTCAACAAAGCACGTGTATATATCACTGTGCCTGTGCTCACTGCTGGTGTGTCAGACTCCGAAGGGGAGGATCCTGCCCAAGCACTAATATAAAGCCTATAAGGCATGCTGCTGCGTCCAACCCGATCCACAATAATAAATAAGCCTATAAGGCCTGCTGCGGCATGCAGCTCGATCCACAATAAAACTCACAATTCGGCTCTCAGGCCCACCTCAGTCATCAATCTCTCAAATCTCAAGGGCTCATAAATCTCGTACCACTCAACCCAAACAATGATAACATCTGATGTAATGGTAAATGATAACAGAGATTGAGATATGATATGCAATGAAGAATCATGACTGAGTACATACTTGTAATTAAAGTAGATAACTCAAAACAACAGAAATAACCTCACTAGGTCTCAACATAATAAGCATATAGCCTAAACATGATTTCCTACATGAATCACAGTTCAATTATTTTAACAAGTAAGCATTGCATGGATAAAATAAAACTTAATAACAACACAGTATAAAAGAATCAATCGGATCATAATTGCCACGTTGCACGCCCATACGTCCATCACTTAGCATATACGTCACCCCAACACAACACAAATAACACGTTTCCTTGGGATTTATACCCTCAATTTCAAGTTTAAAAGTGTTACTTACCTCAAAGTGCATAACTCAGCGCTCCAACAAACCCTTGCCCCGCGAATCGGCCTCTGAAAGACTCGAGTCTAGTCACAAACAATTTAATATAATCAATGCAAGCTATAGGAATCGATTCCATAGGATAAAACTAAGATTTTTAACAAAATTCAAAAAGTCAACCCAAAAAGTCAATCCCGAGCCCATGCCTCGAAACTCGATAAAATTTATAAAATCCAAACACCTATTCAATTACGAGTCCAACCATACCAAAATCACACATTTCCAACCACAAATCGACCCTCAAATCCCCAAATCTTACACTCCAATACTTAGACCAAAAATCCCCCAAATTTCACCTCAAACACACATAATCTAGATATAAAAATCAATGGGTATTCTATATTTAAGGATAAAATTAATCAAAAGTCACTTACATCTTGAATTGTAGTAAAATCCCTCTCAAAAATCGCCCCTGCCCGAGTTCTACAAGTCCAAAAATGAGATAAAACTCAAAACCCTTCGAAATATAACACTGCTAGGCATTACGCATCTGCGATCCATTCTTCACTATTGTGGAACTGCTTCTGCGGTCCAATTTACGCATCTGCAGAACTCACTTAAACTCCGCCCCACCGCATTTGCGGTCTAAATCTCGCACTTGTAGGACCGCACCTGCGGAACTTCTCCGCTTCAGTGAATCATGCTCCCCAGTCGCCTTCCGCTTCTGCGGACCATCCATCGCACCTGCGGACGCACTTCTGCGCACCTATGTCCGCTTCTGCGAACTCCCCATTCAAGCTCCTCATCTGCTTTTGCGGAAACAACACGCATATGCGGGCTCGCAGATGCGAAATAATCTTCGCACCTGTGACCCACCACCAGCCTAGCCAAACATGCATCTGCAACCCCTGGGCGCTTCTACAGCGTCGCACCTGTGGAAAATCCCTCGCAGGTGCAATTGCACCAGAACTGAAGCTCTAGCTTTTTTCCTAAGTCCAATTCTCAACTCGAATTCAATCCGAATCAAACTCGAGGTCCTCGGGACCCCATCCAAACATACCAACACATCCTAAAGCTTGATATGAACTTAGCTGAAACCTCAATAGCATCAAACAACATAAAAATCACGAATCGCACCCCAATTCAAGCCTAACGAAACTAATGAATTTCTAACTTCTAAAACCAAGGCCGAAACCTATCAAACCAACTCCGATTGACCTCAAATTTTGCACACAAGTCTTAAGTGACACAACCGACCTGTTCTAACTCCCAGAATCAAAATTCTAGCCCGGTGTTAACAAAGTTAACTCTCGGTCAAACCTCTCAACCTTCCAAACCTTCAACTTTTTAACTTTCGCCAATTCAAACCAAAACAACATGTGGACCTCCAAATAAATATCTGAACATCCGCCTGTAACGACCCGGCCGGTCATTTTATGTATTTTAGCCCCGATCCCCAATTTATTGCCTTCTCCATGTCGTATTAAGGTTATGTGATTTGCAGAGGGTGTTTGGTTTTGGTTTCGGGCGAGTTTCAGAGGGAAATGAGACATATAATCCCTAAGTTGGAGTTTTAAGTGAAAAAAGTTAGCCGTAGTTTGACTTTTACGTAGATGACTCTAAAATGGCATTTTGAGGTTCCAATAGCTCCGTATGGTAATTTTGATCTTAGGAGCGTTTTCGGATGTTGATTTGGAGGTCTGTAGGTCGGTTCGACATGAATTAGCGAAAGTTAGAAAGTTGAGGTTTGGAAGGTTGAAAATTTTGACCTGGAGTTGACGGTATTGATATAAGAGTCGAATTCTGATTTTGGAAGTTGAAATAGGTCCTTCATGTGATTTATGATTTGTGTGCAAAATTTAAAGTCAATCGAAGTTGTTTTAGTATGAATCGACATTAGTTTTTGGAATTCGGAAGTTCATAATTTTATAGGCTTAAATTGGGTTGCAATTCATAGAATCGCTGTTATTTGATGTGATTTTTGACCACGAGTATATTCGTTATGTGTTTTAGAACGTGTTGGTATACTCAAACGGGGTCCCATGGGCCGCGGTGTGATTCGGATTGAATCCGGAATAAATTTTGGCTTGTTCATATTGCTGAAGTTCTAGGCCTGCTGGTGTCAACACACCTGCGAATGGATTGACCGTAGGTGCGGACTCGCGGGTGCAAAAAATAAAGCGCAGGATCGAAAAGGAAATCCCAGGGCTAGGCTCGTAGGTGCGGGACACATGGGCGTAGTTACGCCTCCGCAGGCACGAACATTTCTTCCACAAAAGCGGAATTTGGGCAGGGCCTTTGGGCATGACCGCAGATGCGGTCGTTTCTCTGCAGAAGCGGGCTCGCAGGTGCAAGCAATTTTCCGCAGAAGCGGAACCTTAGGGATTAAGTTGGAACTGCACCTACGATAGATTTTTCGCAAGTGCGGCCCAGGCCCGCAAAAGCGAGGATCGCTGGGCAGAATAAGGGTCTTCGAGGGTTTCAATTACATAATTTATTTTTGGACCTAGAGAGCTCGGTTTGTGGCATTTTTTGGGAGTTTTTCAAGAAAATCATTGGGGTAATAAATTCTAACTCGGTTTTGGTTAAATTACATAAATCTATTGTTAATTTCATCACTTAATTATTGATTTGAGTTGAAAATTTGAAGAAACATTTGTGAAATTTCTTAAGCTAAAATTGAGGATTTGAAAAGTGATTTGAGTTCGGATCCGATTAATTCTTGTATAGTTGGACTAGTTATCGAATGAGTATTCGGATTTTATAAATTGGTCGAGTTCTGAGGTGCGAGCCCCGGTTGACGTTTTGAGTTGATTTTTTATTTTTTTCCAAAGATCGCAATTTTATTGTTCGAAATAGTTTCCCATAGTTTATATTTATAGTATGAAGTTGTTTTGGCTAGATTCGAGCCGTTCGGATTCGCATTGAGGCAAAGTGTTAAGTTGTGAAATACTAGTCTCGTAGAGTAATTCACTTCTTGTTGTTATTATTGATACTCTTGGGCAAATTGTGGTTGAGCCATGGGCTACTTGTTGTGAAAATACTGTTATTATTGCTTTTTGTGTCAAGTTATGATGTTGGGCACTTAAGGTCCGATTTTTCATACGTTGTGATATTTATACGCATGCGGTGGCATAAAATTTTGGGGTTGAAACGCATGCGGTGAGATAAGGTGGGCTTGATATGCGTGGCTAGTAGGTGAACTACTAGAAGTCATGCGGTATGATAAGGTGGGATAAAACGCGGGATGCTATTTCGGGAAAAATGAATTGTAAAACTAAATGCAAGGCTCCCACAGTGATATAAGGAAAGATTGTGAATTATTCTTGTGATTTGAGACTACGAGGCGGTACCTCGCCAGTGATTCTTGTTGGTAATTTACTATTGTTTCATTTGTCTTTGGTTGTTTTGTTTCCTTAGCATATCATTCCTTATTTTCTCCGTGTTGCATTTTTGCTTTAATTACGCGTAGCTAACCTTGATATGTTACTGTTGTTTCAATTTCATTGCTATCATTACTACATTGACATACACTTGTACAATTTTCTTTTCTTATTTATTTTAGTAGGGCCTTGACCTAACCTCGTCACTACTCTACCGAGGTTAGGCTTGGCACTTACTGGGTACCGTTGTGGTGTACTCATGCTATGCTTCTGCATATCTTTTTGTGCAGATCCAGGTACCTTCTACCAGCCCAGGTATTAGCGAGAGCTCAGCTGCGGAGACTTCAAGGTATACCTGATGGCGTTCACAGGCCTCGGAGTCCCCCTCTACCTAGACTATTCTATTTTTCTTATCCTTTTATAGACATTGATGTATAAAATTATTCAGTATCAATAAGGGAGCATGACTATAATACTCAAAAACACCGGTCGGATCATTATATTGGTTTAGGATTCTTTAGTTTTAAACTGCCGAATACTTAGATGCTGTTTATTTAGGTTTATTAGAAGTCTTTAGTTTTCTCTTTGTTTAGGATAGGATCCTTTATTGTGTGGCTTTTGTTTTATGTTTAGGATTCTTTAGTTTTTTCTTTTTTGTTTAAGATTTTTACGTGTGTCTTTTCCTTGGGTAGGTATTCATAAGTTTCGGTTAGTGCTGCAAATCGCATAAATTGGAGATTGAAGCAAACAGGTCAGTAATGTTTCATTAAAGAATAATGATCGCAGAAGATTTTTTTTAAGATTGCACAAGCTTGATTGATTCTGATATGTAGTTTTTTTTGTATACGGTCGAAATCGGGCTCGATTATTGCACGACAGATCGGGCTCGAAATGCGAAGGATTGAAGATCGACCCCAAGTTTCATTGAAGTAGAACACGAGGTCAGAATGTCCGTCCTCGAGAACACTGAGCTCGTGATTCGGAACCGATCCTGACCTCGAACATGCTCGAGGGAAGATCGTGGAACCTAAATAACAGAAAGCCAGAATACCCGTAATGGGTCGAGCATCGCTGCGTGAATCTCGGCACGAATCAATGGAACTGCTTAATTAGCAAATCAAGAGATTTTTTACCTTATATAGAGTTGTACCTAAAGTAGGATTTCCCTACTATATAAAGGGGGGTCTAATTATTTGTAAGGACACTTTGGATCTGATCACGAAAAAGAGCAATAGATTGATCTCTTTAGTTATTATTGTCTCTATATTCTATTTTCGACTCCGATTGCAATATTTCTTGGCCCAAGAGCGATCATCTTACGGGCCAACGCTGCCCAACTTGTATGTTTTGCATTCATCTTTTATCATTAATTTTAATTTCAATTTGATTTCTCATTTTTATATCAAATTAGATCACGTATCCTTAAAACCGCGTATAAATTCAATTGTTATCCGATTTTGAGGGTAAACAGTTTGGCGCCCACCGTTGGGCTAAGGATAATAGTTGTTATTAGATACAAATCTCCATAACACACACGCTGCTCCACACTTGCTCTTTGAAGTATCTTAGATTCCAGGCTATAATAAAGAAATGTCAAACTCTCAATCGGCACCTCTGCACGTTGACAACGAGTCTGATCACCAAGGTGAAAATAACAACATAGTGTCCGGTAACGAGATCCCGATTGTTGACCCGATTGACACTAATTCACATGTGGCAGTTGATGCGGATCTGCCTACCGACCCCTCAAATAGCGTTCATAGAGAAGTACGGTCAGTAACTCGAAACCCCCAAAACGTTGGAGGGGACGGGATCAGCCTCCGGATGATCTTCAAAATGTTACAGGCTCAACAGACGACGATAGCTCAGTTACAAAACCGAAGCCAAATCCTGAACAGGGTTGAGCCCGGCCCTTCCCGGGAAATTACCTGTAGAGATGAATCAATCGTAGGAAGGTCGAATGAATATGAATCGGGGCAAACCCCGAAATTATGAAGATGCTCGAGGAGCTGAAAAAACATAGAATCAGGGGAGAAAAAGATCGAGGCAAATGACAAAAAGGTGGAAACCTACAACTCCAGGGTAGACCAAATCCCAGGGGCACCCCCGGTGTTAAAAGGCATAGATTTCAGGAAGTTCGTGCAAAAACCTCTTCTACCGAGCGCAGTTCGAAGTCGATCCCCAAGAAATTCCGTATGTCCGAAATACCCAAGTATAACGGAATGACCGACCCGAACGAGCATGTAATCTCATATACATGTGCTATCAAAGGGAATGACCTGGAGGACGATGAGATCGAATCCGTTCTGTTGAAGAAATTTGGGGAGACCCTATCAAAGGGAGCCATGATATGGTATCACAACTTACCTCCTAATTCTATTAACTCATTTGCTATGCTTGCAGATTCTTTTGTGAAGGCGCACGCGGGTGCCATCAAGGTCGAAACGAGGAAATCGGACCTTTTCAAAATCAAACAAAAGGATAACGAGATGCTTAGAGAGTTTGTGTCCCGGTTTCAAATGTAACGGATGGATCTGCCGCCAGTTACTGACGATTGGGCTGTTCAAGCTTTCACTCAGGGACTCAATATTCGAAGCTCAATGGCTTCGCAACAACTAAAGCAGAACTTAATAGAATACCCGACTGTTACGTGAGCTGATATACATAATCGGTACCAGTCAAAAATCAGAGTCGAAGACGATCAGCTCGTGACCCCTTCGGGATCCATTTATCCCATTAGAGTTAGGAGGGATATTTATCGCGAACCAAGATCGAACAGAGATCGACATTAGCCATATCACGGGGACAAAAAAATTTGAGTATCTGGGTGGAACTCCCTAAGAAATAAAAGGAGAAATGACCGAGGCTAGAGCAGCCGGGGACTCATGACCATAAGCAGCTGCGAAAGGCCCATCGGGCATAAAGAAGCACCACGGCTATCGGAGTACAACTTTAATGTCGATGCTGCCACTATTGTATCGGCTATCGGTTGCATCAAAGATACTAAATAGCCTCGACCACTACAATCCGATCCAACCCAAAGGAATCCTAACCAAATGTGCAAATATCATGGCACTCACGGTCACAGAATGGAAGATTGTCGGCAACTGAGAGAGGAAGTAGCCCGACTACTCAATAACGGACATCTTCGAGAATTCCTGAGCGACCGAGCCAAAAAATATTTTGGGAACAGGAATTCTGACAAATGGACGAGTAAAGAAGAACCTCAACACGTCATCAGCATGATCATCGGTGGAGTCAATACCCATCAGGAGCCGATGTTGAAACGCACCAAAATATCCATTACTAGGAGAAACGGACTCGGGATTACCCGCCGAAAGGAACTTTATCTTTCAACGACGAGGACACGGAAGGGATTGTACAGCCCCACAGTGATGCACTAGTAATATTTGCACTCATACATAAAATTATAGTTAAACGTGTGTTAATCGATCCAGGTAGCTCAGCCAACATCATTCGATCAAGGGTCGTAGAGCAACTCGGCCTTCTAGATCAGATCGTTCCTACAGTCCGAGTTCTTAATGGATTCAACATGGCATGTGAGACCACCAAGGGTGAGATAACGTTACCGATAAATACCATTGGAACCATTCAAGAAACAAAGTTCTGTGTGATCGAAGGGGACATGAGGTACAATGCTCTGTTCGGGAGACTGTGGATCCACAACATGAGGGTGGTGCCTTCGACATTGCACCAGACGTTGAAATTTATGACGCCCAATGGAGTTAAAACAGTCTACGGAGAGCACCAGCCGCAAAAGAAATGTTCGCGGTCGAAGAGGTGATGCCAGCATCAACGGTTCCAAACCAAGTGATTGAAGATAGGACGAAACAGCAATCATAGATACAGTCTTCGGAAGATATGAACAAACAAACGTATGTCGAGGATGATGATTATGAGATTCCCAGATATTTTATCACCCCTGATAATTTCGATGCCACTAAATCGACGGTCGAGGAAATAGAACAAGTCATGCTGCGAGAGGAATTGCCCAATCAAAAGGTATACCTGGGCATGGGGTTGAGCCCCAAAGCTTAGGACAAAACTTATTCAATTTCTTACAACTAACGAAGACTATTTCGCTTGGTCCTACCTCGATATGACAGGTATCCCATCGGAGATAACCACTCACAAGCTTAGCCTAGATCTGAAGTTCCATCCAGTTAAACAAAAAAGGAGGCCCCAGTCCGAAATCAAACATGCTCATCAAGGATGAGGTAACTAAATTTTTAAAGATAGGGTCTATTCGGGAGGTACAATACTCGGATTGGTTTGCTAACGTAGTGGTAGTCCCTAAGAAAGGGAATAAATTAAGAATGTGTGTAGATTATAAAGATTTGAATAAAGCATGTCTTAAAGACTCTTTCCCCTTGCCCAACATCGACCGCATGATCGATGCTACTGCCGGCCACGAGACCCTTAGTTTCTCGACGCATATTCCGGATACAACCAAATACGTATGGACTCAGATGATTAGGAAAAAACTTCCTTCATCACTAAATATGGCACATACTGTTATAATGTAATGCCATTTGGGTTAAAAATGCTGGTGCCACATACCAACGCCTAGTAAACCGAATGTTAGAGAAACAATTAGGGAAGTCAATGGAGGTTTATATTGACGGCATATTAGTTAAGTCCCTTTGAGCAGAGGACCATTTAAGACATTTTTAGGAAACATTTAGTATATTGAAGAAGTACAACATGACGCTGAACCTGGAAAAATGCGCGTTTGGAGTAGGGTCGGGTAAATTCCTTGGATTCATGGTGTCAAATAGGGGAATCGAGATCCAACCCTGAAAAAATCAAAGCTGTCGAACATATCACGGTCATAGACAATGTGAAAGCCGTGCAAAAGTTGACCGGGCAAATAGCCGCTTTGGGGCGATTTATTTCGAGGTCGTCCGACAAAAGCTACCGGTTCTTCGCACTATTGAAAAAAAAGAATAACTTTTCATGGACCCCGGAATGCCAGCAAGCTTTGGAAGAACTCAAAAGGTATTTATCAAGCCCGCCATTGCTTCATACACCGAATGTGGACGAACAACTGTACCTTTACTTGGCGGTCTCGGAGATAGCGGTAAGCGGAGTCCTACTTCGGAAAGAACAAGGTATGCAATTTCCAATTTACTATGTCAGCAGAACTTTAGGCGAAGCCAAAACTAGGTACCTCGACCTAGAAAAACTGGCGCTCGCTTTGTTAAGTGCCTCTAGGAAACCGAAAACGTACTTCTAATGTCATCCCGTGTGAGTCGTAACGACTTAACCATTGAGGAATGTTATGCATAAGCCCGAGCTCTCTGGCCGATTGGCCAAATGGGCCATAGAAATAAGTGGGTACGACATTGAGTATCGACCTCGAACTGCCACTAAATCTCAGGTGTTGGCAGATTTTGTGGCCGATTTCACACTGACCCTAATACCCGAGGTCGAAAGAGATTTGTTAGTTGACTCAGGAACCTCCTCGGGAATATGGACCCTCTTTACAGACGGTACCTCGAAAGCAAGGGGGTCCGGACTTGGCATCTTATTGAAGCCACCATCAGGTAACATAATTAGATAATCTATTAAGACTATGAAATTGACTAACAACGAGGCCGAATATGAAGTCATGATTGCAGGCCTAGAACTAGCCAAGAGCTTGGGAGCAGAAGTGATCGAATCCAAGTGCGACGCCCTTCTTGTGGTAAATCAAGTCAATGGAATGTTCGAGGTCAGAGAGGAACGGATGAAAAGGTACTTAGAAAAACTGCAAGTGACATTACATCGATTCAAAGAAAGGACCTTACAACATATACCTCGGGATCAAAACAGCGGGATCAACGCCCTCGCTAGCTTGGGGTCATCGATCAAAGACGACGAATTCGACTCAGGAAAAGTCGTATAACTTATGAGGTCAGTAGTGGAGGAAGGCCACGCTGAGATCACTCAACGAGCCTAACTTGGGATTGGAGGAACAAATACGTAGAATATCTCAGCTCCGATAAGCTACCCTCGGATCCAAAAGAGTCGAGGGCCCTGTGTACAAAGGCGGCCCGATTTAGCTTGTCTGAAGACGGAATCTTGTTCAGAAGAACATTTGGTGGCCCACTCGCGATATGTCTGGGACCGGGTGATACTGAGTACAATTTGAGGGAAATCCACGAGGGTACCTGCGGAAACCATTCAGGCGCTGAGTCATTGATTCGAAAAATAATCAGAGTCGGTTATTACTGGGTCGATATGGAAAAAGACGCAAAGGAATTTTTTCGAAAATGTCGAATGCCAAAGGCACGCCCCGATGATCCATCGACCCAAGGAGATGCTCCACTCATTTTTATCACGATGGCCGTTCATGAAGTGGGGGATGCACGTCGTTGGCCCTCTTCCGTGGGCACCAGGTAAAGCTCAATTTATACTATTTATGACTGACTAGTTTTGATGGGTGGAAGCTCAGTCATATGAGAAGTTTAGAGAAAAAGAAGTCATCGATTTCATTTGGGATCACATCATATGCCGATTTGGAATGCTAGCCGAGATCGTATGCGAAAACGGGAAGCAATTCATCGGTAGAAAAATAACCAAATTCCTCGAAGATCACAAGATCAAAAGGATCCTATCGACACCCTACCACCCTAGTTGGAATGGACAGCCGAATCTACCAACAAAACCATACTCCAAAACTTCAAAAACAGGTTAACCGATGCCAAAGGGAGATGGAAGGAAATATTACCCGAAGTCCTATGGGCATACCGTACGATCGCGAAATCCAGCACTGGGGCCACCCTGTTCTCTCTGGTTTATGGTGTTGAAGCTTTGATATTGGTCGAGGTAGGGGAGCCAAGTATCAGATTTCGGTATGCAACTGAGGAATCGAACCACAAAGCGATGAATACAAACTTAGAGCTGTTAGATGAGAGACGCGAAGCCGCCCTTATTCGGTTAGCTACTCAAAAGCAAAGGATCGAGAGGTATTACAACAGAAAGGCCAACCTTCGACACTTCAACGTCAGGGACTTAGTACTAATAAAGGTCACGACGAACACACGGAGTCCGAATGAAGGAAAGCTGGGACCAAACTGGGAAGGACCTTATTGTATCATTAAAATCAACGGAAAGGGATCTTACAAGCTCGGAATGATGGATGGTAAACAACTATCGAACAACTGGAATATAACTAACTCAAAACAATATTACTGCTAAGGTACGACCTTGTTCTTTATTTTTTCTTTTATTTGCATTACGAACTAACGCTTGTAGGTGTCAAACAAGGGGTCGTACGGGATGTTAGGTCTGAAAGCATCCGTTGCACTCTTTTTCCCTTGGACCGATTTTGTCCCAAATGGGTTTTACGGCAAGGTTTTTAACGAGGCAACAAGTAAATCGTGCTATCCTAGATTCGAAGGCCGATAATAATCGGTGACAATAGTATTCGAGGCCTGTCTTCGATCAACCCCGAATACTGGGAGACCGCTTTAGCATGGAAAGAGACTTCAGGATTGAAGGGTTGATGATCAATAAGATTCAATGTAAGGGCCAAAGGGTGAAATGAACCGTGCTCAAATAGACTGATCGAACCCTGACACAAAACTTGTACACATACATGGCACAATAAAGTGAAATCTCTTCCTTGCAAACGTCTTGTCTTTTAAAACTTTTCCTTTACATTTCTCAAGGAATCCCTGCTTCCGATCCCCTAAAGTAAACGAGCACAAGGGCCGTCTTAACCTAAGTTCGAATAATCACTCTCTCACTCGGGGACTGCCATCCGAAAAATAAACTCAGACGGTCCAAGTTATTAGATCCCGGGGACATAAGACCTATTAGGTAACCCCCTTACTTTAAAGGCTAAGGTCGTTCCGAGTTAACAGCACTCAAAGGCACGAAGCTTATTTGGAAACGCACTAATTAAACAGCTAAGGCCATTCCGAGTTAACAGCGCTCGAGGGCACGAAGCTTATTTGGCAACACTCGAATTAAAAGGCTAAGGCCGTTCCGAGTTAACAGCACTCGAGGGCACGAAGCTTATTTGGCAACGCCCGAATTAAAAGGCTAAGGCCGTTCTGAGTTAACAGCACTCGAGGGCACGAAGCTTATATGGTAATGCCCGAATTATAAGGCTAAGGTTGTTCCGAGTTAACAACAATCGAGGGCACGGAGCTTATTTGGCAATACCCGAATTAAAAGGGCTAAGACCATTCCGGGTTAACGAAACCCGAGGGCACAAAGCTTATTTGGCATTGCCTAAACTATAAAGGCTACGGCCACATAAACACGGCTCGGAGACGTTTGAAGCCCATAACAAAAACAAGAAGGCATTGAAATTTCTTAACCGGTTCTAAGACTGCCCTCGGCAAATTATAAACCTAAACTACTTTGGGAAAGAAAGTTTTCGGTAACACCGAATCCCCATAAAGCCTCGAAACGAAATAACGTTAAAGGTAAGGTTCATTCGAGCCTTCGAACACAACCTAATTATTTCATGCTAAGGCATATCGATCTTAGCGAATACAAATAAAAAAGCAAAGAAAAATTTTTGAAAGATGTGAAAGGCGAGCCTTATATATATATATATCAAAAATCCTTTCTACAAAAACTAAATAGCCCCGATAAAATTTTTTTACAAAGACCGAGCAGCTTTGTTACCCAGTATTAAGCACAGAAGGGGATAAAATCAAACAGAAGCGACTTGATCTAGACTGGATCCAGCCTCGTCATCAGGATTTTTGGGGTCCTCTCATTCTTCGGACCCGATTGAACCCTCATAATCATCCTCTTCAGGATAGGCCAATTCTTTGGCCTCGGCTTCTAACACCTTAGCATTCTCAATCTCCGCAGATAAGTTAAAACTTCGAGCATGGACTTCCTCGAGGGCCTGCCTATGGGAGTGCCACTTCATATGCTCGACCATACTTTTTGATTGGTCTTGAGCCGCTTCGGCATCAGCCTTGTACTGAGCCACCATTTCATGAGCTTCGACTTCGATCACGGTGGCTTCTGACCTGGCCATTTTAAGCTCCTTGGCCCTTTTAGTCTGGATCTCGGCTTTTTCCTTTGCCTCTCTTAGCTGGGTCTCTGCTGAGGTTAGTTGTGTCCGAGCTGCCTCCTTTTTCGAAGCCAGACGATCCATCTTGCCTCTCCACTCATCGGCCTCAGCTTTAACCACATCCATCTCAGTTCGAAGCTCATCGATCCGATCGAGTTTTTGCTAGACCTGCAAATTTTGACCATCAGTCACTGAATCAAATTCGTATCACTTACATCATGAGTCTATAGTCACTTATCAGAGTAAGAATCGGAAGCTCGTATAGTGAGAATCTGAGGCTCATATTGTTTCTCGTCATTACTTTTTGAAAAACGAGGGGACTATCTGCATACGGTCGAAATCGGGCTCGACTATTGTACGATAGATCAGGCTCGGAACGCGAAGGGTTGAAGATCGACCCGAGTTTCATCGAAGCATAACACGAGGTCAGAATGTCCGTCATCGAGAACATTGAGCCCATGATTCGGAACCGACCCTGACCCCGAACGTGCTCGAGGGAAGATCGTCGAACCTAAATAACAGAAAGCCAGAATACCCGTAATGGGTTGAGCATCGCGGCGTGAATCTCGGCACGAATCAATGGAACCGCTTAATTAGCAAATCAGGAGGTTTTTTACCTTATATAGAGTTGTACCTGAAGTAGGATTCCCCTACTATATAAAGGGGGGTCTAATTATTTGTAAGGACACTTTGGATCTGATCACGAAAAATAGCAATAGATTGATCTCTTTAAGTTATAATTGTCTCTATTCTATTTACGACTACGATTGCAATGTTTCTTGGCCAAGGGCGATCATCCTACAAAGCCAAAGCTGCCTAACTTGTGAGGTTTGTATTCATCTTTTATCATTAATTTTAATTTCAATTTGATTTCTCATTTTTGTATCAAATTTAATCACGTATCCTTAAAACCGCATATAAATTCAATTGTTATTCGATTTTGAGGGTAAATATTCTTCTTTAATTATGTTCGATGATTTTTTAATATTATGTTATTCTTTTATGTTGCAAATCGTGTCAATTGCATATTGATGCAAACAGGTTTATATTTCATTAAAGAATAATGGTCGCAAAAGATTTTATTTCCGTAACTGCAGAAGCTTGATTAATTTTGATATGTAGTTATTCTTTAACTATATACGTTCAATGGTGTTGTAATATTATATTATCCTTTTATGTTGGTCTTTAATCCATCTTAATTAATCAATAGAGTTTTGAAAAAATTATTGCAATGGAGGAAGCTGCAACAATGACTTGCCAACAAAGCAAATAAGGGTAGAAAGAAGCAAGCAGTTGATAACTTGATATTGTCTTCATGCAAACTTTTGGTAGGATCTTGAACTACTTTTAGGCATTGCTGGGTATATATAAAATTTTAAAACAGATTTCATTAATCACTGTTGGTAGCTGGGACAATTATTGTGTTTTCACTAGACAAGAGACAACAGACACTCTGATAACAAACTAGAGAAGAAAGAAAACTTGATAATGCTATTGAGAGTTGCTGATAATTGAATTATTCAATCATCAATTACATGATGATTCTGAACTCATATTTAGAAGTCAAAGTTCTCTATTATTCTAATAAACTCATATCTCGAACGAGAATGATTATTAATTCATACTGAGCACTTAATAATTTTTACATTTTTTTCTTATTTGAAAAATCGAATAAACTCACGAGAATTCTAGCTGAAAAATTAGGTGTAAAGTTTTTTACGATTTTAACTATTAGTTGACTTACGGCTAATGGTAGACTGTAGGTGGCTATAAACTCTTGTTTGCGAAGCGATAAAGTTGTACATGTTTACTTTTCTGGTCTTATACTTCTTGAACATTCTGTAGACGACTCGGTGATAGTTTTATTTGCATGCACTCAGATTTCTTGCCTTAACTTCACTGGAGCAGTTTGTCTGTTGGTTTATATGTGCAGTCGAAGTTCTCAATCTTTTCTGTATCATTCTCATCTGTACTTCCCTCCGTTATTATTAGAGACTGTCATTTTAAAACATGCAGATCATCATGTTCATAATTATAATTATCATTCTTTTTACTTTAGTTCGAGGGAAAGAAGAGAAGCTTGTTTTCAAGTTAGCTAATCTTCTATAATAAAACTGAAAATAGTTTCCCAAATATTTTTTCATAAAAGCTCTTAATTAGTCTCCGAAGGCTATCCGTAGGGAACCTTCGTAGGGCTTCTTGCTTATGCTCTCCTTGCTTTTTGGCGATCTAATGGGTCAGGTATGCTTTATGAATCTTTTAAAGTTCTATACTTTTTTGTTGCTTATATCGTGGCTTCTCATCTAAATTTGTTCTATCTTTAACACGAAATATTAGTATGTCTTTATAAGTGAATCCTATGTCGGATACGTGTAACAACAACTAATTTTTAAACATTCATTTTTTTGTATTTATTGTTTAACCATTTTGTATTGGGTCGGATACATTTGTATGAAATCGGGTCGGTTACATCCAAGTGCAAGCGGGTCAAATATAACCTAGGAAAGTCAGAACGGAGATAGCATGCGGCCGAACTTTTCCGGTCCGAGATCAAGAGGTCGGGTACGACAGTTGGGGCAGCCGGGACAAGACAAACTGATATAACTGATCGAGGAATACAAAGAGATTAAGGACCGACCTCGAACCGCATATCTCGCCACTCACCGGATATTTCGCCAGGAGTAATTATCTCAATCATCATAGCCGTTATGCCACGATTTAAGGAGATTCTATCCCGTGTTTTGGGGGATTTATCTTGTAATTAGTTATTTACCACATTTAGAACTCTTATTTTGGCCTATAAGAGGCATATTTCGTTAACCATTGGAGGCATCAGATTCTCTCAACTTAAATTATTATTTCTCTAGTTGTTTGATACAACATTCACTGTCCATACGAAGATTCTGTCATTTTCATTATCTTTCTTCTTATCATAATATTTCAATTGCTTTCACCATATTGCTATTTAGTATCAAATTAGTTTACGGATCCTTAGCACTACGAACAAATTCAATTGTTATCCGATTTTAAGGGTAAACAGTTTGGCGCCCACCGTGGGGCCAAGGATATTAGTGAACTTTTGATACATTCCTTTTCAAACACAACTTTACACTTGCTCTTTGCAGAAATTTCTATCTTTCAGGTCATAGATTAAGCATGGCACATTCACTTCCAACCAACAACGAAATCAACAACCAAGTTGAAAACAATGCTATACCCGAGCATGAAGCTCCAGTTGATGTCAATTCCCAAATGGAATTTGACGCCGATCAGACACCAAGTGAAAACCGTTCGTCACACAGTGTCCAAGGTGAAAACCGTTCGGGAATTCAGCAGAGCGGGGAAGACGCAATCAGCCTCAAGATGATATTCGACATGCTGCAGGCCCAGCAAGCAGCAATAGCACAACTGCAGAGCCGCACTCATGACCCGGTTAGAACAGAAAATATTCCCCCACAGGCGACGCCCGTACAACTTGAACCGGTCTCTACACAACCGAATGAGGGTAGTACGGAAACCAACTCCGGAATTCTTAAGATGCTGGAAGAATTAACCAAACGGGTCGAGACGGGGGAGAAAAAAATTGAAGCCAACAACAAAAAGGTCGAGACCTATAACTCGAGAGTGGATCAGATACCGGGAGCGCCCCTAGTTTTGAAAGGCTTAGACGCCAAAAAGTTCGTGCAGAAGCCATTCCCGTCCAGTGCCGCTCCGAAGCCGATCCCGAAGAAATTTCGGATGCCCGAAATTCCAAAATACAGCGGGACCTCGGACCCTAATGAGCACGTGACAGCTTACACTTGTGCAATAAAGGGGAATGATCTCGAAGATGACGAGATCGAGTCTGTTCTCCTGAAGAAATTTGGGGAAACTATATCCAAAGGAGCGATGACGTGGTATCACAATTTGCCACCGAACTCCATTGACTCCTTCGCTATGTTAGCTGATAC
>MCJB01011086.1:61873-94020 GCA_002018475.1 Nicotiana obtusifolia | reverse complement strand
TCTGCACAAGTGCCAGCGCCCCGCCGCGGGCCATCATCAATAGTGCCGCGCGCGCAGACAGCAACACGCGCGCAGACCCTGATCCTCAAGACAAAGTTGCTGCCATTGGACTTAGTAATTCTACATCATAGAAGACTAAGTCCTCCTCATTGTAAATATAGAATAGGTTTACTTGTTTTATATTCATTGTGCTCCTCGAGCTCATTTAGGTCTACTCTTGTAATTTTGGTTTATTTATTTTAAGCATTATTAGGGGGGTATCAACATTCAAACATTTTCAGCAAACATTCAATTCTCTGTACTGGTGTCTCACCCCCTCGACACCGCATTAGCTTTGTAATAGCTTTCAGCATTTTCAATACAATCATCAAAATTCATCAAAAGCTTCCGCTGCTCTCAATTCTCTCGTTGCCTACGATATTGGTTTTCCCGCACGGCACTGACAATCTAGTCTAGCGTGCGGAGGGGACCTCAGTTGGCGGACGGCAATCGTACTGACATCGATTGCCTAGCCTTACGTCGCCCTTCCAAAGAACATCAGGAAGGTGCCGCGTAACAGTACATATGCAAGGAGACTGTACAAAATTCTAGCCTATAAATTCCACGACACAAATTCTATTATTAATTTTACTTTCATCATGTCTCTACAATCTGCTCTCTATTGAGTAAGATTTTTATTTTATTTTTCAATAAAGGAAAATCACTAAAAGTATGGAGGGCGAAATTGTATTCCGAGTTCCGACAATCCATGGCGGAGGAACTTATGACCAATTAAAAGAAAAAAGAGTAACGTAAAACAATCAATTGCGGAAGCATCAGTGCTTGACGCAATTTCTTCTTTTTCATTATTACATATTAAGAAAAAATATATTTAGACAATACAGAGCTCTGATACTATATGTAAAACACAGAGAGATTAATTTATAGATAAGCAAAAGGGTAAGAAAATATCTAACCTTTAGCCATGCCCAACTCTAAGGTGAAGTAAATAAGAATGGTGTTTTAGGCCCCAAAATTTAGGAGCAACATCTATATATAAAAGGGCAAAGCCATCATATAAAAGGAGAGGCAAAATCACCACATTAAGCTAAGTGGCATAATTACAAAAAGACAAGTGATTCTTTTTTAGAACAAATCTCCAAAGAATTTAGAGTTTAATTTATATAAATTTAAAATATCAGAAGACAAAGTTTAAAATTTGAATTGATAATCGGAAGATAAAGTTTAACAAACTACATATTTAAATTTTTGAATTGAAAAATGAACCTACATTATTTTTTAATTTTTGAAAGATAACTTTATCATGAAACCTACTTTATCTCCCTTTCTCTGTTTTGATTTTCTTTTTAAATTTGAGTTGATCTATAATTAATATTTAAATATTCTATTTCATACTTTAATCTTAAACCAAATCAACTCAAACATTTAGTTTTATAACATATTATATGATAGAGGTTAAAATATTAATTTCAAATAATAACAACCTCTTATCAGCATTCGAACTTAGGTTGAAAAACAAGACTTATATATTTAAATGCAAAAAAACTAATTGAGAGATAAATGTTTAGAATATGAACTTAATACTTACAGTTTTGGAGAGGAACCCCCAGGTCCCTCCCTAACACTACGCTTCGCGAGAGGAAGGTCGCGTTCGCGAAGGGTAAACCCCCTCACTACTTCGCGTTCATGATCAGCTTCTCGCGTTCGCGATGAACGAATTTCTCCCCTGTCCTAATTTCCCCTTTGTGATCGCAAGAGTACCTTTGCGATCGTGAAGCACAAATCCTCAAACACCAGCAACAGCTGAACCAGCAGGTCCTCTAAGTCCAAAATTGACCCGTAGCCTATCCGAAACTCACTCGAGCCCCTTAGACTCCAAAATAAACATGTACACAAGTGTAATAACATCATACGAACTTTCTCACGCGATTAAAACACCACATTGTCACCTAGAACTATGAATCAGACATCAAAATGCATGAAATATTTAAAGAAACTCAAGAACTTTCAAATTCACAACCGAGCGTCCGAATCCTATCAAATCAACTCCGTTTTGCACTAAATTTTGCAGACAAGTCTTAAATAGTAAAATGAACCTATACCAAGTTCCGAAACTAAAATTCGAACCCAGTAGCCATAAAGTCAACCTACGGTCGAACATCAGAATTTTTTAAACCTTCAAATTACTAGTTTTCAACAAATCACGTCGAAACAAGTTAGGGACTTCCGAATTTAATTTCGGACATACGCCTAAGTCCAAAATCATGATACGGAACTTCCGGGATCGTCAAAATACCGATCCAGGTCCGTTTACACAAAATATTGATTATAGTCATCTCAAGTTATTTTTAAGGCTAAAATTCATATGTTCTTCAATTTTTCACATAAAAACTTTCTGAAAAAGACATGGACTGCACATGCAAATCAAGAATCATTAAACGGAGCTAATCGAAGTCTCGAAACACTGAGCTAAGTGCTAGAACTTAGAATAACCTATCGGGTCATAATAATTTCCCCATTTATAGCTCTATTTAAGGAGACAAGATCCCCAAATCAAGCTCCTTTGGAGACAAGATCCCCAAATCAAGCTCCAAAAATCATAACAATTCCCCCATTTATGGCAGCATAATGGTTGGTCATAAATACGGAGATTCCTTGTAACGGGTGCTCAGAATGTAGTTTTTCCAATATCTTGCTTTCAAATCTTTGTCCTCGGATTCGATCAACACCGGTCACATACTTGTATCTGGTGTCAGTTATTTGCTGACTCGCATCTTACTTGTCTTTGGTTTCACGTGTCATCCTATCATTAGTCCAGCTGTCGCTAATCAATTTTACCCCATACAGATAGTCCCCTACTTTCTGATGACACAACTCAGTATTACCGAGAAGTGAATAAGATCATTCTATAGAAAAATGCCTCTGAAACTATGTAGGTGTGACATAATCAACTTGAATTTATTTATTAAGAAGTGACAGAAATTTTAATGGGATACATTAAATCAGCAAAACAATTATGAAATCATGACATATTGAAAATCTTAACGGAGAGGCTGTACTATATATGGCAATTAAACTACACATCGCACAAAATGAACTTAGCTTGGACTTTTGGTAAAAATTCTGTACCTTTCAAGGTAGCTCGACGCCTTACTACTGGATTCATAAAGGGGTCTATTTCATGTACGAAGAGGATTAGTTATTATTTTTTCTATCCCAGTTTATACAATATACTTCTTTTTTAGTCTGTTACGTAAAAAATGTTTGTACCTTTCTATCCCAATTTGTATTTGTTTGTTACATAAAAAATGTTTGTACCTTTCTATCCCAATTTGTATTTACTTTTAATGAAATGATTTATAGCGATATAAATATCTGACAGTATTATAGATAACCAGATATTTCAAGAATTTACATTTGTTTCTTAATTTTTGGAACGGAGGAAATATATGTCTTCTAATTCATATAAGTACGTACGCAACCAGTTATACCAAAGGCATAGATAGGAAGGTGCTGCTAGCAGTTGACATAAAACACAGCACGTGAATTGACCAAAGGACCTGATAACTTGACTCTATTGTCCATTTGGAAACATACCTTTCAACGACTTTGTATTATTTATTTAATTGGATAATTTTCTTACAAAAATAAAAGAGGAGTAATAATATGATATAGGTAGCATACTTGACTTGCATGCAACATCAACTTCAATAAGGCAAGCAAGCATCATGCAACTGGCAAAGAGTTAAGCTTCCCATGCTGAGCGAAATTAACCTATAGCTTCTTTTTATGATATTTTATTTTATGGTAAGGAGTGACGAATCTAATCATTTCAACATTACAACATTATATGAGTTCGGAATTTTAGAACATAACATCTAGTGTTAATAACTGATTTGAAAATTAATATTTTTTATACTTAATGGATTTTTTGTAAGATATATATATATATATATATATATATATATATATAGAATTTAGGTCAAAACTACTACTACTACTATTATTATTATTATTATTATTATTATTATTATAAGCCGCTGTATTCCCATAAAACACTAACTTTATTGGACTTTTACCTATTTATCAGAGATAGTTTCTCATTATTTCTGTGTGGATGTAGACCTCTATTTTATTGGTAATTAAGTTCAAGAATTCACAGTAGCTTAATAATATAACACAAAGTAGTTTCAACTGAATCGTGCGAGGGGGATGACTTTTGATCAAATTCGATGGAACACTATGTACACGGTGAAAGTGAACTCATGGTGCATCCCGACTTCCGACAAGATAAGCCAGGCACGAGACATGGTGGCAAGGGACCGAAATCGAGCCAAAAGTCCCATTGAGACAGAATTCGGGGGCATGACGCCTGCCCTCGAGAATGTCGAGGTCATGATTCTGGAATAGGTCCTAGCCTCGAACGACTTCGAAGAATATTGTCGAACAATCAAGCATAGCCAACAGAAGGCCGAAATATCCGTGACCGACCGGATATCACGGCGGGGATCTCGGCAAGTATCGATAAGGAACCGGCGATCAATTATCAGAAGATCCTTTACCTTTTATTGAGTTTTACCTAAAGTACGACTCCCCAACTATATAAAGGGGGTCCGATAGTTCATGAAGGATATTGTAACACGCATACCAAGCAATATATTGTTATTTTCTCTCTCACTAGCTTTTTCTCTTTTCCATTGGTGCCAGCCGTGGTGAGCCCGGCTGGAGGTTGACTATTTCACAAGGCTGGAACTATCTTACTCGTGTAGTTTGAATTTATTTTATCTTTGTTTGTTCAATAGTAACTTAATCTATCGCTTTGTATCAAATCAATCCGCGTATCCTTAAAATCACTTAAAAATTTAATTGTTATCCGATTTTTAGGGTAAGCAGTTTGGCGCCCACCGTAGGGCTAAGGATAACAGTGGCAATTTGATACAAATTCCCGTAACACACCCTATTTTACACATGTTCTTTGAAGTATTTTTGATTCCAAGATAAAGTTGAAATGTCAAACCCCCAGTCTGCCCCTCTAAAAATGGATGCCGAGTCAAGCCACCATGACGAGAATAACAATGTAGAACCCGGTAGCGAGGTGCCCCCAATCGATCTCGGCGGAGTTCTGGCCGCGGACCCGATCAATGCCAATTCGCATGTGGCCATCAATATAAATTTTCCTACCGATACTGAGAATAGCATACGCAGGGAAGTCCGATCGCTTGCCCAAAATACACACAATGGTGAAAATGATGGGATCAATCTGCAGGTGATCTTCGAAATTGTTATAGGCTCAACAGGCAGCGATAGCCTAGTTGCAGAACCAAAGCCACACGTCGAGCAGGGTTGAGCCCGAGTCATCCAGGTAAGTCACCCACAGAAATGAACCGATCACGGAGTGGCCGAATGAAAATGAATCGGGGACCAACCCTGAGATCATAAAGATGCTCGAGGAACTGACAAAACGGCTAGAATCAGGGAAGAAGAAAATCGAAGCCAATGACAAAAAGGTGGAAACCTGCAATTTCAGGGACGACCAAATCCCAGGAGCACCACCAATATTAAAGGGCCTAGATTCCAAGAAGTTTGTTCGAAAATCTTTTCCTCCGAGCGCAGCTCTGAAGCCGATCGCTAAGAAGTTTCGCTTGCTCGAGATTCCTAAGTATAACGGAACGACCGACCCAAATGAGCAAGTGACCTCTTACACATGCGCCATCAAAGGGATTGAGTCTATCCTGCTGAAAACGTTCGGAAAAACTCTGTCCAAGGGAGCTATGATATGGTATCACAACCTTTCTCCTAATTCTATTGACTCGTTTGCTATGCTTGTAGATTCCTTTGTAAAAGCACACGCCGGGGCTATCAAGGTCGAGACTGGGAAGTCAGACCTTTTCAAAGTGAAGCAGAGGGATAATGAGATGCTCGGGGAATTCATGTCCCGATTTCAAATGGAACGGATGGACTTGCCTTTGGTCACGGACGATTGGGTCGTTCAAGCCTTCATCCAGGGACTCAATGCTCGAAGCTCGTTGGCACAACAGTTGAAACAAAATCTGATAGAATATCCGGCTATCACTTGGGCCGATGTGCATAACCAGTATCAATCAAAAATCAGGGTTGAAGACGATCAACTTAGGGCCCCTTTCGGGTCCGTTAATCCCGTCAGAGCTGTCGACAGAGTCAAGAGAGACGTTGATCATGAACCAAGATCGAATAGGGATCAGTATCAGCCATACAATGGAGACCGAAGAGGTGGTGGATCTGGGCAAAACCCTGTGAAAAGTGAAAGAAGGAGTGATCGAGGTCAAAACAACTGGGGACTCATGAGTAAAAATAGTTTCGACAAGCCCATCGGGCCTAAGGAAGCGCCAAGGCTATCGGAGTACAACTTTAATATCGACGCCACCGCCATCGTATCCGCCATTGGACGCATCAAAGAAACCAAATGGCCTTGACCTATGCAGTTCGATCCAGCCCAAAGGGATCCTAATCTAATGTGGAAATATCATGGCACTCACGGCCACAGGATCGAAGACTGTTCGCAACTAAGAAGGGAAGTAGTCCGGCTATTCAATAACGGACATCTCCGAGAGTTCCTGAGAGATCGAGCCAAGAATCATAAATAGAGATTCTAATAAACTAATCGAGTAGGAAGAACCTCAGCACGTCATAACATGATCATCAGATGAATTAATATGATCATCGGATGAGTCGACGTTCCCCAAGGGCCAATGCTAAAGCGCACCAAAGTATCCATCACAAGGGAGAAACAGACTCGGGATTACGTGCTAGAGGGGACCTTGTCTTTCAACGACGAGGATGGCGAAGGGATCATGCAGCCCCACAATGATGCATTGGTAATATTTGTACTCATAAATAAATCTCGAGTTAAGCGTGTGCTAATTGATCCATGTAGCTCGGCTAACATCATCAGATCGAGGGTCGTAGAACAGCTCGATCTACAAGACCTAATCGTGCCTGTAGTCCGAGTTCTGAACGGATTCAATATGGCGTGTGAAACCACTAACGGGGAGATGAAATTACTAGTGAATATTGCCGGGACCATTCAGAAAGCCAAGTTCTATGTAATCGAAGGAGATATGAGGTACAATGCTCTGTTCGGGAGGCCATGGATCCACAACATGAGGGCAGTACCCTCGACTCTGCACAAGTGTTGAAATTCCCGACGCCATGAGGGATTAAAATGATCTACAGAGAAGAACCAGCCGCAAAGGAAATGTTTGCGGTCGAAGAGGCGACCCCGATATCTGCACTAACAATGACAAAAGATCTGGGTTCAGTCATCAAGGGAGAAGCCAAATAGTAATTACCAACACCGGTCCCGACCCAACCGGAGAAGCAGGGGACTGATGGAGACAATGACTACGAGGTTCCCAGGTGTTTTATAGCCCTCGATGACTCCGACGCAACTAAATCAACGGTCGAGGAGCTGGAACAGGTCATATTGATCGAGCATTTGCTTGATCGAAAGGTCTACCCGGGCACGGAGTTAAGCCCCGAGCTAAAAAAAAACTCATTCACTTTCTTATAGCTAAGAGGTTAAATACCCGAATTGGTTAGTCGCTAAAAAAAGGAATAAATTAAGAATGTGTATAGACTATGAAGACTTGAATAAAGCATGTCTCAAGGACTCTTCCTTTTGCCTAACATTGATCGCATGATCGATGCAATGGCCGGCCACGAGATGCTCAGTTTTCTCGATGCTTATTTCCGGTACAACCAAATTCGGATGGACCGGGGCAATTAGGACAAAACTTCCTTCATCACTAAATATGGCACCTATTGCTACAACGTGATGCCGTTCGAGTAAAAAAAATGCCGGTGCCACTTACCAACCCCTAGTAAATCGGATGTTCGAAGAACAAATAGGAAAATCAATGGAGGTTTACATTGACGATATGTTGGTTAAGTCCCTGCGAGCAGAGGACCATTTGAAACATTTGCAGGAAACCTTGAGCATATTGAAAAAGGATAATATGAAGCTGAACCCGGAGAAATGTGCATTCGGAGTCGGGTCTGGGAAATTCCTCGGATACATAGTGTCTAACCGGGGAATCGAGATTAACCCCGATAAGATCAAGGCCATCAAAGATATCATTGTTGTGGACAACGTGAAGGCCGTACAAAGGTTAACCAAACGCATAGCCTCCTTGGGGTGATTTATTTTGAGGTCCTCCGACAAGAGCCACCGTTTTTTCTCACTATTGAAGAAAAAGAATAACTTCTCATGGACCCCGGAGTGCCAATGAGTCTTGGAGGAGCTCAAGCAATATCTCTTGAGCCCACCGCTGCTTCACACTCCGAATACAGACGAACAGTTATACCTGTACTTGGCAGTGTCCGAGATAGCAGTAAGTGGAGTACTAGTCCGGGAAGAGGAAGGTACGCACTTTCCAATTTACTATGTTAGCAGAACTCTAGGCGAGGCCGAAACTAGGTACCCTCACCTAGAAAAATTGGTGCTCACTTTGCTAAGCGCCTCTAGGAAGCTAAAACCGTACTTTCAATGCCACCCTATATGTGTTGTAACAACTTACCCATTGAGAAACATAATGCATAAACCCGAGCTCTCGGGATGATTCGCCAAATGGGCTGTTGAGATCAGCGGGTACGATATCGAATATCGGCCTTGGACCGCCATCAAGTCTCAAATTTTGGCAGACTTCTGTGGTCGACTTTACATCGGCCCTAATACTAGAGGTCGAAAGAGAGTTGTTGTTGAACTCGGGGACTTCTTTGGGAATCTGGACCCTCTTTACGGATGTCGCCTCGAACGTAAAGGGGTCTGGACTTGGCATTGTATTGAAGCCACCAACAGTTAATGTAGTTAGACAATCTATTAGGACGGTAAAATTAACAAACAATGAGGCCGAGTATGAGGCCATGATTGCAGGTCTCGAGCTGGCCAAAAGCTTGGGGCGGAGGTGATCAAAGCTAAGTGCGACTCCCTCCTCGTGGTGAACCAAGTTAATGGGACATTCGAAGTTAGAGAGGAACGAAGGCAAAGATACCTGGATAAACTACAGGTAATGTTACATCGGTTCAAGGAGTGGAATCTATAACATGTACCTCAGGATCAAAACAGCGAGGCCGATGCTCTCGCTAACTTGGGATAGTCGGTCTACGATGATGAGTTCAACTCGGGGGCGGTCGTACAACTCATGAGATCGGTAGAGGAAGAAGGTCACGCCGATATAAACTCAACAAGCCTAACTTGGGGCTGGAGAAACAAATATATAGAGTATCTGAAGACCGAAAAAGTGCCCTTGGACCCTAATAAATCGAGGACTCTGCGTACGAAGGAGGCCCGGTTCAGCTTGTCCGAAGACGGTACCCTATTCCGGAGAACGTTTGATGGCCCACTCGCAATATGTCTAGGACCAGGAGACACCGAGTATGTTCTGAGGGAAGTCTACGAAGGCACCGGCAAAAATCATTCGGGCGCCGAATCATTAGTTCGGAAAATAATCAGAGCCGGCTACTACAGAATCAACATGGAAAAGGACGAGAAGGAGTTCGTATGAAAATGCGACGGATGTCAAAGGCATGATTTGATGATTCATCAGCTCGGGGATTTGCTACATTCGGTCTTTTCAACCTGGCCATTCATAAAATGGGGGATGGACATCGTCGGCCCCCTTCTATAGGCACCTGATAAGGCTCAATTTATATAGTTTATGACTGACTATTTTTCTAAATGGGTGGAAGCCCGTGCATTTGAGAAAGTCAGGGAGAAGAAAGTCATTGATTTCATCTTGGACCACACAATATTCCGGTTCGGAATGCTGGCCGAGATCGTATGCGACAATGGAAAGCAGTTCATCCGCAGCAAAGTAAGCAAGTGTTTTGAAGACCATAAAATCAAAGATCCTATCAACACCCTATCAACCTAGTGGGAACGGGCAAGCGGAGAGCACGAACAAAACCATACTCCAAAACCTCAGAAAGAGATTGACCGACGCCAAAGGAAAATGGAAAGAAATCTTGCCCGAAGTCCTATGGGCATACCCTACGACATTGAAGTCCAGTACCGCGGCCAACCCGTTCTCATTAGTTTACGCCGCCGAAGCTCTAATATCGATCGAAGTTGGAGAACCGAGTCTCAGGTTCTGATATGCGACCGAAGAGTCAAATGACGAGGCTATGAATACGAGCCTGGAACTATTAGAGGAAAGGCGCGAAGCCGTCCTCGTCTGGTTGGCTTCCCCAAAACAACGGATCGAGAGGTATTACAATCGAAGAGCCAACCTTTGACACTTCTATGTCGGGGACTTAGTTTTAAGGAAGGTCATACTAAGCACCCGGGACCCGAAAGAAGGGAAGCTGGGGTCGAACTGAGAAGGTCCGTATCAAATTATCGAGTCACGGGAAAAGGATCGCGACTACCACAACTAGAACATAAATCACTTGAAATGATACTACTGCTAAGGTACGACCCCATTCGTTTCTTTTATTTATTTACATTTTAGACTAATACTTGCAGGTGACTATCAAAGAACGATACAATTTTTAGGCCTGAAAGCACGTGTTGCACTCTTTTTCCCTTGAACCAGTTTTGGCCCAAATGGGTTTTCCGGCAAGGCTTTTAACGAGGCAACAGTGAATCGTGCTAACTTAGAATCAAAGACCGCTTATGAACCGATGTCAAGGATCACATCAACAGTATCCGAGGCTTCTCTATGATCGCCCTCGAACACTGGGGGACATCACCCTCAGATAATGATTTTAGCAAGGAATGAAACTTTATGCGCGAATAGTTTAGGCTCGATCGATAGGATTTACTGTAAGGGCCAAACGGTCAAATTAGCCGTGCCTACATAGACATCCCGAGTCCTGACACAAAGCTTGAACACATGTGTAACATTGTACATTGCACACAGAAATGAAAGGAAGTTTCTACCTTGCGGATACATATTTTGTCTCTTAAATTTTTTTTTTCTTACATTTGGTCCCCTAAAGACGTCGAGCCCAAGGGCCACCTCACTCGAGGACTGCGGTCCAAGGTAGGTTCGGACGGTCCGGGATAACGAAGCCCGAGGGCCCAAAACTTATTAGGCAGTGCCCGAACTTTAAAGGCTACGGCCATCCCCATTCGAGGATGGTGTCTCGGTTAAGCCCAGATGACTCGGGGTAAAAAGCTCACGGGGTAACACCCGAACTAGAAAGGTTACGACCATCCTAGAACGGCTCGGAGACTTCCGAGACCTGTAAACCAAAACATAGGGCCTTCAAAATTTCTAAACCGGTTCAAAAGGCTACCCTCGGCAAATTATAATCTAAAACATTCTAAGTACTTTAGGGAAAGCTTCCAGTCATACCGAGCCCCCCATGAGTCTTAAGCAAAATAATATCGAGAACAAGGCTACCTCCAAACAATACCTAATTATTACGTGCGAAGGCATTCGATATCTTTACAATCATAAAGAAAAGAACGAAAGGAAACAAGCTTAAAAACTGTCGAAGGGAAAAAGTTTTATATATATATATATATATATATATATATATATATATCTTTACAAAAGCCAAAAGGCCTCAACCAAAAGTACTAAGGTGCAAAAATAAAGAAAAATCTACAAGGCACCTAAATAGCCTGGTCTTCGTCGGAGCCCGCCTCATCATCGGGACCATCGGGGTCGTCTCCGCCCCCGGATCCACCCGAACCCTCAGAGTCTTTTGTCCTCGGGATACACCAACTTCTTGGCCTCGGCCTCGAGACCCTTAGCACTTTCGATCTCGGCCGATAAATCAAAACCCCGAGCATGAACCTCCTCGAGGGCCTCCCTTTGGGACTGCCACTTCACGTATTCGACAATGCCTTTCAGGCGGTCCTGGGCTGCCTCGGCATCGGCTTTATTCTAGGCCATCATCTCATCAGCATCGACTATGGTTATTTCAGCCACTGACTTGGCCACTTTAAGCTCCTTGACGATTGTCTCTCGATCGGCAACAGCCGAGCTCAGCTGAGACTGGAGCTCCTCAATTTTCTGGGACCGTGCCTCAGCCTTCTCCCTCGTCGCTCAAAGTTGGGCCTCCGCCGAGGCCAATTGCGCCCAGGCAGTCTCCTTTTTCGAGGCCAAGCGGTCCATCTTGCCTTTCCACTCTTCGGCCTCGACCTTGATTACATCCATCTCGGCTCGAAGTTGGTCAAACCTATCAATCTTCTGTTGGACCTGCGGGTTTTACTATTAGTCACCGTGTCTAGCTAATCGTCACTAACTTCAAAGGATTTTACCTATTCAACCAGGTCGGCGTGTTCTTTCCAAGCCGCGTCTAACTCAGTTCGAAGGCTCTTAACCTCTCCTTCACGTTGCTCACTGAGAAGTTTGTACGTGTCTCTCTTCTCAGCAAACTCTTTGACTTCGGCTTCGAGTTGGTTCAGCTCATCCCGATACTGGAGGAAGGTTTCATGGTGAAGCACCGAGGCCTACAAATACGAAGAAAGATATTAGAATTATCAAAGAATTAGTTTAAACGTCAGAAGAAAAATTGAAATCATCAGGAATTATCTAGAGTTACCCGGTTCAGTGCCTGTTGCGCTTTGTTGAACAGGAATGGTGTGTCTACCTTGTTCATTTTGGCCTGGTCTTCTTCAGTCACCAGGCACCAGAGGTAACTCACCACCCCTACGGGGGCGGAAAGAACCCAGGCATCCTCCGGAGCAGTGATGATAATGGACCGCTTCCGACCAGGATCCGCACTCGGGGCAGGGAACCGGTTGATCAGTCTCGGGCTCGAGTTAGACCCACTTGCCCATGAGGACAGACTTTTCCTCGATACCTCTTAGTCACCTAACTCGGTGACGTCCTCTGTGGCGGTGGAAACTATGCCACCAAAAGAGCAGTGGAAGGGGTTGTCCGCTTTGTGGGCCCCCTTGTTAAGGCGTTCTTTCACCGTTTTGGCCTTGTTGTACATAGATTTGGTAAATAAGGGTGACTCGGTGATGTCTTTCACGCCAAGTACCTCCTTTTGGGCACTGCCCGCATCCCGGGAAGCCTCAGCCCCGACCTCCTCATCGACCTCTATGGCCTGAGGCAGATCAGCTTCACGGGTCTCTGGTTCAACGGCCCCCTACTTTCGAGGGGCGATGGCTCGCGGGCCACAATAATGAAAGGCTATTCTCCCTCGGACTCGTCCCTCAGCCGATAGAGCAAGTCTGAAGCTGGTGCTCGGGAGCTGGTGTTGGCTTGCGCACTAACCTTCTCCTTGTTTTCTCTTTCTCCGAGCTCGGAGCCCTCTTCTTCTTCGTATCTCTGGCTTGCCCCGGAGTTGGAGACTCAGCAGGCAAGTTCTCGTCCCAACGGCCTAAGCTCGACGTTTTTAGACTAACCTGCAAAAGAAGTAAAGGAAATAAGGACGCGATGTTATAAGAAAAAGTTCAATACAACTTGATCAGGGAAAGAACCTTACCATGGGAACGGGCCTCCCAACGACCTTTTGAAAGTTCGCGCCATGAGCGCTCGGAGTAGAGCATCTGTGAGACGATGCCCTCGACCCACTTCTTAAGTCGAGGGATAGTATTCGAAACTTGAGCAAGGGCTACAACATAGAGAACACCGATAAGAAAAGGTAAGATAAGTCATAAAATCGATGCTTAAAGGGAATACTTACGTGATGGATTCCACCATTCAGGGAACGGCATCCACTCGGCAGGCACTAGGTCGACGGTCCTCACTCGAATAAAACGTCCTTGCCAACCCCGACCCCGTCCTCGTTGATGCTCGAGAATGGGGCTTCTCTGGCCTGGCGTACTAGCTTTATCATCTCCCCCCCCCAGAAGATTCGGGGACTGTATAAGCGGAGCAGATGATCGATGGTGAACGAGCACCCATCGATTTTATTCACAAAAAATCGGAGGAGGATCACGATCCTCCAGAGTGATGAATGAATCTGGCCTAGGCACACGTTGTACCTCTTGCAGAATTCTAAAATGACTGGGTCTACCGGGTCCAATGTAAAGGGATAAATGTAAACACTTAGATATCCCTCGACATAGGTGGTAATGGCCTCTTCGGGGTCAGGGACCACTATGTATTTGTCGGCCCAGTTGCAGTCTTTTCAGACTGTGGGGAAGACCTCTTCGGTAATTGAGCATATGTATCTCGAGGCCTCCTCACACTGGCCCTGTACATAAGAAGGCTTCTTATCCTTAAAGTCGTCAGTGACCGAACAGCCACCGGGAATGAACATCTTCAAGGGGGGCTCTTCCGCCGGTTCATCAACGATTGTATCAGGAATCGTCTCCTCGACCTCAGTGGTCGGTCGCGAGGAAGAAAGAGCATCCTTCTGAGAGGTTTTTGCCATTGGTATGGAAGAAAAAACCTGGGAAAGATGGAGAAAGAGTGAAAGTTGAAAGATCAGATTTGTTGGCTTGAGTAGGAGAAGAGTAAAAGTCTTGCAAAATACTGAAGAACCTTGAGTTACAGGGGTAAAAACACTAGATTATATTGGAATCCCAAGGGTACGAAGGTAGAAAATTTGATGTAAAGTGAAAAATGGGTAGAAGAGGGGGTATTTATAGGAGTTCATTTCACGTCCAGGGATGGCTGATCGACGGCTGACATGTATTTAATGCCATTATGACTTGATTGACGAGACATTTCAGATGTTTTCTCGTTTCTGTCGCGATGTGTCAAAGTAAGAATCGGAAGCTCATGTTGTTTCTCATCGTTTACTCTCCGAGAAACGAGGGGACTATCTGTATACGGGTGAAATCGAGCTTATGGTGCAACCCAGCCTTCGACAAAATAAGCCAGGCTCGAGACATGGTGGCAAGGGACCGAAATCAAGCCAAAAGTCTCACTGAGCCAGAATTCGGGGGCACGACGCCTGCCCTCGAGAATGTCGAGGTCATGGTTTCGGATTTGGTCCTAGCCTCGAACGACTTCGAATAACATTGTCGGACAATCAAGCATAGCCAATAGAAGGCCGAAATACCCGTGACCGGCCGGATATCACAGCGGGGATCTCGACACGTATCGATAAGGAACCGGTAATCAGAAGACTTTTGACCTTTTATAGAGTTGTACTAAAGTAGGATTCCCCAATTATATAAAGAGGGTCTGATAGTTCATGAAGGACATTGTAACATGCATACCAAAGCAATATATCGTTATTTTCTCCGTCACTAGCTTTTTCTCTTTTCTATTGGTGCTGGTCGTGGTGAGCTCGGCTCGAGGTTGAGTATTTCACTAAGGCTGAAACTATCTTACTCGTGTGGTTTGAATTTATTTTATCTTTATTTGTTCAATAGTAACTTAATATATCGCTGTGTATCAAATCAATCCGCGTATCCTTAAACCACTTACAAATTTAATTGTTACGTGATTTTGAGGGTAAACACACTACATGAAATTGATCGAAATTAGACAAAATCACTTGATCAGGAAGATAGAAACTTTCTCTTAAGAGAGCAGAATTATCCTTTCAGCAGCAGTTACGTTGCCAGAGACAACCTAATTCATATGTTTCAGAATTCCATTTTATAAATAAATTGAATAGATGAAGTGAACAAATTTTTTGACTGATAGCATATTTACAAGAAATAACGCTTAATCAATGAAATTGAAAAGAATTCAAGACTCAAAGACACCCCTCTTCTACACATCTTCTATTGAGTCCTAATCCAATTCAGGGAATCACCTCAGACTTTCTTTACGGTCAGGTGCATATGTATATATACCGGTCTCCTTTTGATTATATAATGACAAGCTGAGAATAAGCCATATGTGGAGACAATGGGGAAAGCAGCGGCATCTCAAATATACCCTTCCCATCTCCACTGTCCCAAATCGCCGACCAACTTGATGGCGTTAATGGAGTCGTAGGGACTCTTTCTTCTTCTATCTTCGTTTCCTTATTGATAACGAGTTGCTCCTCATTCTCTGTTTTTCTCACCCTTTTCCTGCTTGAGTTCCCCAATGGCTGAATCTCGTTATCTTCTTGCTTAAAGTTTGCAACTTCAAGAGGGAAATTCAATATTGCTTTACTTCCTCTAAGCTTAAACGCCGCCCTGTCATATGCCTTGGCCGCCTCTATGGCAGTGTCAAAGGTTCCTAGCCAAATCCGAGTCCCCTTTCGGTTCGGATCACGAATTTCTGCTGCGAACTTGCCCCAAGGCCGTTGCCTAACTCCTCTGTAATGCTTTTTCTCGCTTGGAACTACTTCCACTTTCTGCTGCTTCACCGGTATCGCAATGTTCAGAGAAGGCTTGCGTTCTTTGAAACTTGTTTGCTTCCGAGAATTCAAACTCTGTTTTTGAATTGTCTCGAACTCAAAGCAGTCAAACTCTGTTTTTGAATTGTCAAAGAAGCTTGAGATTTCAAGATTGGAATTTTTTGTTGTGTCAGCATAGTTGAGAGTTGGTTCAAAAGAGAAACTCTGGTCCAGAGATTCAGAAGAGGAGGAGTTTTGGGAATAAAGGGTGGTTGGTTCGGAGCAGTAATATTCCATAAAAGCAACATCATCGAGAAGATGCTGTCTTATCAAATCAAGTTTAGTGCAATTCTCTTGTGGTGAGGCCATTTTTGATCTTCTAATAAAACGAGGGACAGAGAGTCGGAGAATCTAATTTCAGCTATATATATTCAAATTCTTGAAAGAATTCAAAGTGAGGAGAATATTGAGTTGAGTGGAAAATGAGAGTGTAAGAAGGATTGTTATAAAGGTCAGAAATTTGAGACTCCATTGAGATGAGAAGAGGTTCATAGGATCCTTCTGGGGTGGAGAAACGAAGCATCCTCTGGCCCTAATCCATAAACCTTATTGTGCTACTTGTTTATCATTTCACAAAATAATAGTTCCTTCTTCTCAACTTATGTGACATACAGTTTAAGAAAAAAATAATTTTTGAAATTTGTGGTCTTGAAACTTAATGAGTAAAAGGTTTATGAGGTCATAACATTTGTGTGTCTATAAATACTTCTAATTAAGAGTAAAATAATAAATTTAAAATTCAATTATTTTTAAATATAAAAGTATACCATTCTAATTAAATGTGTCAGTGCCTGGAACCAAAATGCTGATATGTGCTCTTGTGTCATTTTGTTACCTTTCTTTTTCAATGATAAATGAGTCTCATGTCTACCACCAGGGGTCCAGTTTCCAGCGTGCTTCTGTATTTATCCCTATTTTACTTGCTAAATAATTATTGAAGGTCTACGTTGCATTTTATTTTTCGTTTTTTCTTTATTGTGTTAAACGATAGATGTAACACTGTAGAATATGTTTAAACTTCTATCCTTGTGCGCCCCCTTTGTGAAAATATTACTGTATAATCATGTCCATTAAATATATTTGGTACAATTCAAACTGAACTTACAATAGAAACCCAAATGTGAAACAAACAAATTAACAAAATAAATTAAACAAAAAGGAATTATGACACGTATTGAAAATATTAATGTGGAGAGTGACTACTATATATAGGCAATTAACTTACACAGTTCAAAAAATGAATCTCAACAAACATGCAATACGTAACTAACTAAACAAAGGCATAAACAGGAAGCCGCTAGCACGTGAATTGACCAAAGGCAAAGGACCTGATCCTTGACTTTATTATCCCTTTCGAAACATGCTTTTCAACAGCTTTTGAGCTTTGTAATACTTTAATAATCGGATAATTTAATGTTCTGCCCAGCGATTTCGCATTTGTGGTTAAAATTATCGCACCCGTGGTGTCATATTTGTGGTCAAAATCCCGCATCTTCGTGTTCCACTCAAGTTCCGACATATCGCTTCTACGGTCAATCCTCTTGCACCTACAGACTCGCTTCTGTGGTTCCGCTACTGTGCTAAGCCTCCCACATTTGCAGCCCCCCGCTCCTCCAGCCAAATTCCGCTCATGCGGCCACATCCTCGAAGAAGCACATCCGCTTCTGCAAAATCCTATCCGCATCTGCGGACTCAGCTCTCAGCTTTTCTCTTTGCATCTGTGCTCAGAAGCTCTGCAGATGCGCCATCGCATATGTGCACCCCTAATCGCAGAGCTATAACACCAGGCCTGAAAATCTTCAGCCAAGTTCAACTTAACCAAAATGATCTGGAACACATCCGAAACACACTCGAGGTCCCTCGGAACCCCGTCCAATCACACCATCCAATTCCAAAACATAATATGGACTTACTCGAGGCCTCAAATCACACAAAACAACATCAAAACCACGAATCACACCTCAATTCAAACATAGAAAAACTAATGAACTTTCAACTTCGAAAACTCATGCCGAACCATATCAAATCAACTCGAAATAACCTTGAATTTCGCACACTAGTCCCAAATGATAAAATACATATATTCCAACTCCCGAAACTATAGTTCGAACTCGATATCAACAAAGTTAATTCCCGGTCAAACCTATGAACATTCTAAGCCTTCAACTTTCTAACTTTCGCCAAATATCACCAAATCAACCTATGGACCTCCAAATCCACATTCAAACATACGCCTAAGTACAAAATCACCATATAAAGCTATTGGAATCATCAAAACACTATTCCGGAGTCATCTACATTAAAGTCAAATTTCAATAAACTCTCACAACTTAAGCTTCCATCCTTGGAACTAAGTATCCCAATTCATTCCAAAACCTTCCCGAAATCAAACCAACCGCCTCGGAAATTTACTTAATCACAAATACATATAAGTAAGGCATCAAATAGGGAAAACGGACTAAAATACTCGAAACTACCGACCGAGTTGGTGTAATTTATATGTTTGAACCGCTCAAAAAATTATGTCCATGATATGTCATTTTCTGTATCAACTATGGCGTAAACAAGTGGTAATATGCTGCTTATCACATAATATAAAAAAAAAAAAATTCAATTCAGTAAAAACTTGAATACAACAAACATAAAAGTCTTAATCAACTTGAATTCAACAAACATACAATTAATCTACACTTAGTGAACAACATATTAACTGTGAGTAAAATGTACTTGATGCATTTTTTGTGCTAGCTGTTAGCATGGTTCTTCTATATGCCGATTTTAAGAAGCTGGCATCGATTAACAGTTGGTCTACAATACCTCCAACCCCTTATGGATGTATTAAGAGCAACAAATGCATCCATGAAATATTCATTTGTAGTCTTTTGCAATTTCACTACCGATCCCGGATAAGTCTTCTCCAAAATGTATAAGTAACTCAGCAGGCGACTGTATGATTCAGCAGGATCACCTCTCAAAAATTGCACTGTCTTTTTCTTTGCTCTCCAAGCTTGCATGTATTTTAAACTTACACCATGTTCCGATAACATGTCTGTTTATATGTCTTTTGGTGTGTATATTGTCTTAGGATTTGCATATTTTGGCATGACAATGCTACCAACTACTATGGCAGTAGCTTTGCGTTGTATAAAGGTATTGTCCATCAATGAGCATATCTGCATGTTATTGAATTTTCTAACCTTAAATAGTATTGATTCATTTATGCTATTGGACTTAAAGTGCCATGTACATTTGTCACCAACACATATAAGGCAATAACTACAGAAGAAAAATATGCTAATGTTATGGAATATTTATCATGAAGACAGTAGAATGTTGAAGTACAATAACATATTCAGAATAAATTATATACAGTTTATATACATAAAAAATACAATCTATAAATATTATGTTTTGGAAGACAGATAAAGACAACAATGTATTTCTTACCTTGTTGCATTGGTCTTTTTCATCCTAAATTGGGACTTATTCATGACAGCATAGTATTTTGTTGCACTGACAATTGTTTGCTTGTCTTTGTAAACTTGCCCTTTTTTAATTTTTTTGGAGTATGTTCTGTTATAATTATACTTTCACGTTCCACAATGGCCGGAGATGTTGCATATCAATCAGCTTTACTGTTTCTGATACTTCTCTTAATGTATTAGAATTGCTTGACAATTATATCAGACTACTATTATCAAAATCAAAAGTACCTGCATTCATTTAACAGTAGTTTTTTGTTACTAAATTGTAGTTTATATATAAACCAGTAATATGTTAGTCGTTTTTATGAATCACATAAAATTATTGTTATATTTTTGATAATTTATATAACTAATATTCTACCAAAAATAACTCTGTCGCGCTTGTATTAAAGTTGTTTTTACCCAAACATTGGTTGTTCAAACAGTTCAAACAACCGATATGTATGACAATTGTGGGAAGTTTGTATTTTAAATCTGCGATGGCGTTAGCATTCGAGGAACTCCACTTCAAATCGAAATCCTTTACAGCTATATACATAGGATAAATTCCTAGATCTTTATTATCTTTTTTTGTCTCCATATAGAGTCTCATGCCCATATTATTGCAAATTTTTATTTTTGGACACCTTTCGTTGACTCTGTATTTGAATTTGATGATTTTAACATATGTCTTTATTCCTAGGTGTTCCACAATTGTTGCAGTCAAAGCACTGTAATTTGAATCTTTATTGATTATAATTTTATCGACATTGAAATTAATATATCTCTTGAAGCTCTCCCAGCGATCATTATGTTGAAGCGTAATCGCAAGTGTTGCCATTGAAATTCAATTGTTGAAGTAATTTCAAACTAGAAAAATAATTTCTTATCGTCAAATTGTATAAAGATCCGCTATAGCTTCGAAGCTGATTAATCACGCTTCCCATTCATCTGCAACCAATATTTTCTATAAGAATTTTATTTTGAATTTATTAAGTTTTTGTTGTAAAAGCAGAGAAAATCTTCGTTAGAGGTGAATACTGCAAAAAAAATCGGCGTCAGTTGCGTCTTATATTATTTGTCGATTGCAGCGTATCTATTTTGTAACTGAAAATAATTTTGTTGCTTGAATCATACATCTAATTAAAGAAGCCCATAGCGGAAAGGACAAAGAGATTGTATATAGTTTATAATAAAAATTAGTTTCGGACAGGTAATATACAATATTTGAATAATTTGGGTAAATAAGTTTCATATACAAATATATTGTATATGAAGAAAAAAATCTCAAGAAATAAACAATGAGAGCTGAATAAATAAGAAAATTAAACTTATAAAACTGACCAGCTACAACAACTACGGGTGAAAACCTAAAGTACAAAACCAATATTGTTAAGTCTCTTAACAATTAAGAATTCAGAAAAGAAAGAAAAAAGAAGAAACGTTTTCGATAATAATGATGTGAAACGTTTTCGATAATAATGATGTGAAACGTTTTCTGGGAAGTAAATGAAAGAGAAATAAAATACCCTCAATTCTTATTGAATCCATTGAATTAAGTATATAAATAATTAAAATACTATTCCTTCATTTCTAATTCACCCGGTTCACTTCTTATATATAAATAAAGGAAAAGTTTTTTTTCTTCGGGGACAAAATGGTCACCTAGATTTTAAAGGATATTATTATAAATCAACTTTGAAGGTAGGATCTTCTTACTTTTCATATAGTATGATGATATGGTCTGTTCATTTTTTACAATATATAATTTTTTTTTACTTCACATAGCAATATTATCGTTTGTACTAACAAAATTATTCAAGTTCATAGAATATTAGCCATGTGTTTGTAATACATTACCTCGGAACTTGTTGTAAAAAAATTATTTACCAGGATGAAAATTTAAGTAGTTTAATTCAAATTTTAATATATTTTTACATGTTAAAAATTAGACATTCTTTGTTTTTTTCTTTTATTCTATAGATGTTATACTTTTTTTACAAACTTCAATATTATCAAAAAAATATTATTATATATTCTGCTATTAATACTTTTTGATGCCTAAGGAAAATGTTTTACTAGCCTCACTTTTGAGCTAGTATGAGTTTGCGTTACGTATCCTACCCTTCCTTTTTTACTAGAATTCCTTTTCCATTTATTGTTCTCATGTAATCATCCCCACCCTTACCGTCTCTTTCGATAAAATAAAAGAGCATTTCGCTTATGTTTTAGTTTTATTGCTTTGATTATTTAATTCATTGTATTTTTAATTATATTTATAAATGATTAATTCTACAAAAATAACTTGACAATTTAAGTTGGTGAAAAACAAATAGATTATAATTTCCAACTTTGTAAAAGGTGGCTTGTGATCTCTTAATTATTTTTGTGTCTACCGTTGCTTCAGAATTAACATTCAGCACTAGTGAATGGTTGACTAGTTTGCATCGTAGTAAACTTCTTCCTACTACTTTGGAGACTTTAACGTGCACTCGTACTTGGTTGTGGAATGAAATAAATGGTAAGTATTTTTCTCAATAATTTTTATTATAGTAATAATTGTTTTTGGTTTTAATATTATCTACTTTTATTTTCAGGTTAGACTTCAAGTATGGACATGTCTCGCCCGATTTCTAACCAAGTCGTAACCGGCACTCAGTAACTAAACTTGACCGAGCAAACCATCTTGTTTTTTTAATATAATTCAAAGCAAATTCTTTTCTGAATAATGAAATAATATTCTGAAAAGAAATTCGTTCTGTTATCTTAAATTCATTGAAAAAAAAAATGTAATACAAAGTGGACACATATGACTCTATTTTGACTCTGTTTATGAAGCCTCTAAGAAATACTGAATAATAAGATAAAATTCTAGAATGAACGAACTCCATGAACTAAAATGGAGATTACCAAGTCTACTGATAATGGGAGAAGAATATCTTAGCTCGTAGCCAACTTACCTGCAAAATATATGCCTGCATTGACATAGGTCAATATAGATTCCCATGAAGAGAATGTCAGTAAACCATAGCGGTACTTAATAAGTGTCACGACCCAAATTTCAACATATAGTGATGGTGCCTTTCACAGTACTAGGCAAGCTGACAATCACAAAATAACTACGTATTTAATTTAAAAGCATGATATATTGAGTTTAACAGTAAAAATCTCATAAATAACCGAAAGGAATAACTATAACTCAAATACAAAATCCCCAAAATCCTGGTGTCACCGAGTAAATGAGCTACTAAATGACAACACAGTCAAAAACTTCTAATACAACTATCTAGAAAGATAGAACAATGCTAAATAAACTGAAAAGAAGGAGAGTCGAGGTATGCAGATGCCAAAGTAGCTACTTCAAAAGTCTCCAAGCAGGTAATGCTCCAAGTCTAGCAACCACGGGGTCCAGATGTACCTGGATCTACGCACGAAGTGCGGAGTGTAGTATGTGTACACCCGACCCATTGTACCCAATAAGTAACAGGGCTTCGGCTGAAAGAAGTGACGAGCTCAGATAGGTACAGTCCAAATCTAGAAAATGACAATACAGATATGACAGGAAAGTGACAGTAATAGTCTTAGAGAAGTACATAAATGTATAAATGCTTTCGAGCTCAATAGTTTAGGCTTAACACTGATAAAATATGCCAAGTATAGCTAGCATGAGGAATATTACATCTCTATTTCTACATGTCAAATATGCATGTCACTTTTAATGCAACATAGTGTTAAACTCATACACTCATGCTCTCGGAGTATTCAAACTCACCCAGCACTCCCAATCGCTCATCACTCTTAATCACTCATCACTCTCAATCACTCAGCTTGGCACTTGCACTTAGCACTCAATGGTACCTGCGCTCACTGCTGGTATGCAAGGCTCTAGAGGGGCAGATCCTACCCAAGCGCTAATATAAGCCAACATGGCATGCTGCGGCGTGCAGCCTGATCCCATCATGAATCAATAAAGCCTGCTGGGGTGTGCAGCCCGATCCCATAAATATCACTTACAATCAGGCCCTCGGCCTCACTCAGTCATCAATCCCTCCAGTCTCTCGGGCTCACAAATCTCATGCCAATCAGCCCAAACAATGATACGTGATGTAATAATAAATGATAAGAAAGACCGAGATATGATATACAAATGATGAATGTGACTGAGTACATATTTGTAGTTTAAGCAAATAACTCAACAACAGAAATTATCTCAGCGGGTCCCAATAGAATAAGCATATAGTCTAAACATAATTTCTAACATGGATTGCAGCTCAATTACTCTAACACGTAAGGATTACATGAATAACAATAAGGTTTGATAACTACTCGGTACCACGATTTATCAACCGAGTCACAATTATTACGGTACATGCCCACATGCCTGTCACCTAGAATGTGCTGCACCTCAACACTAACCACATAACACAAAATCAAGGGATTCATACCCTTATTACCAAGTTTAGAAGTGTTACTTACCTTAGACAGTGCAATTCCCTACTCCAACAAGCCCTTGATCAATGAATCGGGCTCCAAACGACTCGAATCTAGCCACAAACAACTTAATACAATCAAAACAAGCTATAAGAATAGATTCTATACGATAAAGCTAGGTTCTTTAACAAAAGTCAAAAAGTGAACCCAAAAAGTCAACTCCGGGCCCACATCTCAAAATCGGGCAAAATTTAGAAAATCCGAACACCCATTTCATAACGAGTCCAACCATACTAAAATCATTCAATTCTGACTACAAATCGTCCCCCAATCCCTCAAATCTTACTCTCCAATACATGGGTCAAAAATCCCAAAACTCCAACTTAGATTCATAATAAATAGGTGAAATAATCAATGAGTATTCAAAATACATGGATAAAAGTGATCAAAATTTACTTACCTCTTCAATCTGGGTGAAAACCTCTTCAAAAATCGCCTAAGTCCGCACCCCAAAACTCTCAAAATGAGAAGAAGACTCAAACCCTCGATTTTAAATATTATACCAGCCCTTTTTGCTCTTGCAGATTCACCAGCCGCACCTGCGGCTTCTCTTCTGCGGAAGAAAGTCCGCTTCTGCGGAAATCACTTAAGCACTCAATCGGCCGCACCTGCGGCCAAATATACGCACCTGCGAGATTGCTTCTGCGGTCCGTGCTTCACTCCTGCGCATCCGCACCTGCGGATTCCAATTCGCTTCTGCGAGTCCAGCCCCACCTATCAAAATCCGCATCTGCGGGCTCGCAGATGCGGAAAATGCCTCACACCTGCGACCCCTGCCCACACAGGACCGCTCCTACGACCCCCTGCTCGCTTCTGTGGTCGCGCACCTGTGACCGATTCTTCACAGGTGCGATCACACCAGACCTGAAACTCTTCAGCATTTTCCTCAAGTTCAAACTTCAACCCGATTACATCCAAATCACACCCGAGGCCCCCCGGACCCCATTCAAACATACCAAGAAGTCCTAAAACACGACACAAACTTAGTTGAGACTTCGAATTACACCACATAACACTAAAAACACGAATCACACCGCAATTCAAGCCTAATGAAACTAATGGATTTCCAACTTCTACAATCGATGCCGAAACCTATCAAACCAACTCTGATTGATCTCAAATTTTGCACACAAGTCATAAAAGACACAACAGACCTATTCCAACTTTCGAAACAAAATCTGAGCCTGGTAACCACAAAGTCAACTCTTGAACAAACTTCTCAATTCTCCAAACTTTAACTTTTTCCAATTTTTGCCAATTCAAGACAAAATCACATACGGACCTGTAAATCAATATCCAGAGACACTCCTAAGTCCAAAATTACCATACAGAGCTATCAAAACCATCAAACTCCATTCTGGAGTCGTTTACACATAAGTCAACATCCGGTCAACTCTTTCAACTTAGGTTTTCAACCTTGGGACTAAGTGTCCCAACTCATTTTGAAACATTCCTGGAACTAAACTAACTACCCAGGCAAATCAAATAATAACAAGGAATGTATAGAATAAGAAATAAATGGGAAAACGGGGCTATAATAATCAAAACGACTGGTCGAGTTGTTACATTCTTCCCCTCTTAAACAAACGTTCATCCTTGAACGGGTCTAGAATTATAGCTGGACACTCAAATAGGCGTGGATATCTGTTTCGCATCTCCCGCTCGGTCTCTCAAGTAGCCTCTTCGACTGGATGACCCCTCCACTAAACATTAACTGAAACTATGTTCTTTGACCTCAATTTTCAAACCTGCCGATCCAAAATGGCCACCGGCTCCACATGATAAGTCAAATCCCCATCTAATTGAATCGTGGTGAAGTCCAATACATGAGACGAATCACCGAACAACTTCTGGAGCATGGAAACATGAAACACTGGGTGAACACCCGATAGGCTAGGTGGCAATGTAAGCTTGTAAGCCACCTCTCCAATCCTCCCAAGTACTTAAAAAAGGCCAATATACTGAGCTCAACTTGCCCTTCTTCCCGAACCTCATAACACCCTTCATGGGTGAAAATCTGAGTAATACCTTCTCTTCCACCATGTAGGCAACATCACTAACCTTCCAATCGGCGTAACTCTTCTGTCTAGGCTTTGTCGTGCGAAGCCGATCCTGAATCAACTTACCCTTTTCCAAAGTATCCTCAACCAAGTCAGCACCCAATAGCCTAGGCTCACCCAGCTAAACCAACCAACCGGAGACCGACACCGCCTTTTATAAAAGGCCTCATAAGGAGCCATCTGAATAATCGATTGGTAGCTGTTGTTATAGGCAAACTCTACAAGCGGTAGAAACTAATCCCAAAAGCCTTTGAAATCCTTGACACAAGCGCGTAGCATATCCTCTAATATCGGAATGGTGCGCTCGGACTGTCCGTCCGTTCGAGGGTGGACTGTACTCAAATCAACCCGTGTGCCTAACTCTCATTGGACTGCTCTCCAAAACTGCAATCTGAACTGTGTGCCCCAATCTAAAATAATGGACACCGGCATACCGTGAAGGCGAACAATCTCGCAGATATAGATCTCAACCAACCGCTCCAAAGAATAGGTATTCCCAACTGGAATGAAATGCACAGACTTAGTCAATCGACCCACAATCACCCAAATAGCATCAAACTTCTTCAAAGCCCGTGGAAGCCCAACTACAAAGTCCTTAGTGATACACTCCCATTTCCACCTAGGAATCTCAAGCCTCTGAAGCAAACCACCCGATCTCTGATGCTCGTACTTCACCTGTTGACAATTCGAGCACTGAGCTACAAACTCCACTATATCTTTCTTCATTCTCCTCCACCAATAGTGCTGCCTCAAGTCTTGATACATCTTCGAGGCACCTGGATGAATGGAATACTGCAAACTGTGGGCCTTCTCAAGAATCAACTCACGTAGCCATCCATATTGGGCACACAAATTCGACCCTGCCTATGCAACAATCCATCATCCCCAATAGAAACCTCCTTGGCATCACCGTGCCGAACTGTGTCCATAAGGACAAGAAAATGGAAGTCGTCATACTGATGCTCTCTGATGCGATCATCTAAAGAAGACCGAGAAATCACGCAAGCTAGAAACGATAAGGCTCCGAAACGTCTAGCCTCATAAACTGATTGGCCAAGGCCTGAACATCTAATGCAAGCGGTCTCTCACTAACAGGAATATATGCAAGGCTACCATGCTCACCGCCTTTCTACTCAAGGCATCGGCCACCACATTGGCCTTCCCTGAATGATACAAAATGGTAATATCACAGTCTTTTAATAGATCCAACTATTTCCGCTACCTCAAATTTAGATCCTTTTGCTTGGACAAGTGTTGAACATTCCGATGATCTATAAATAGTCAGAAGACACACCGTATAGATAATGCCTCCAAATATTCAATGCATGAACGATGGACGCCAAATCCAAATCATGAACGGGGTAGTTCTTCTCATGAGGCTTCAACTAGCGTGAAGAATAATCAATTACTCTACCCTCCTGCATTAACACACACCCAATAACTATCCGAGAAACATCATAATACATTGTATAAGAACCCGATGCTGAAGGCAAAATTAGAACTGGAGCTGTGGTCAAGGCAGTCTTGAGCTTCTGAAAGCTCTCCTCATACTCATCCGACCACCTGAATGGAGCACCCTTCCGGGTCAACCTGGTCAAAGGCGCTGTAATGGATGAGAAACCCTCCATGAAGCGATGATAATATCTGGCCAAGCCAAGAACTCTCCGAATCTCAGTAGCTGAAGACGGTCTAGGCCAACTCTGATTTGCCTCAATATTCTTCGGATCCACCTTGATCCCCTCACTGGACACCATGTTCCCCAAGAACGCTAGCGAACTGAGCCAAAACTCACATTTGTAAAACTTAGCATAAAGCTTCTCCTCCCTCGACGTCTATAGTACAATCCTCAGATGCTCTGCATGCTCCTCCTAGCTACATGAGTACACTAGGATATCATCAATAAATACTATGACAAATGAATCAAGATATGGCTGAAAGACACAGTTCATCATATGCATGAATGCTACTGGGCCGTTGGTCATCCCAAAAGACATCACAAGGAACTTATAGTGACCATAGCGGGTCCTAAATGCCGTCTTTAGAATATCAGAGTCCCGAATCTTAAACTGGTGATACCCAGACCTAAAATCAATCTTAGAGAACACCCTAGCTCCCTGAAGCTGGTCAAATAAGTCATTAATGCGTGAAAAATAATACTTGTTCTTAATTGTAACTTTGTCCAACTGTCTATAGTCAATGTACATCTGCATAATACTATCTTTCCTCTTCAAAAACAGAATTGGTGCACCCCAAGGCGACACACTATGCCTGATGAACTCCTTATCAAGGAGCTCCTGAAGCTGCTCTTTCAATTCCTTCAACTCTGCTGGTGCCATACGATACAGAGGAATAGAAATGGAATGAGTGCCCGGCACCAAGTCGATACCAAAATCAATGTCCCTGTTGGGCGGCATGCTCGGCAGGTCTGCAAGAAACACATCCCAAAAGTCTCGCACTACCAGAACAAAGTTGATCGTAGGAGTATCAACACCAACATCTCTCACAAAGGCCAAATATGACAAACACCCCTTCCCAGCCATCCATTGGGCCATCAGATATGAAATCACCCTACTGAGAACATACTCTAGAGAACCTCTCCACTCGATCCTAGGTAACCCCGTCATCGCTAATATCATGGTCTTAGCGGGACAATCAAGAATAACATGACATGAGGACAACCAATCCATGCCCATAATCACGTCAAAATCAACCATACTAAGCAATAAGAGATCAACTCTCGTATCCAATACCCTAATGGTCACCACAAACAACTGATACATACGGTCCACAACAATAGAATCGTCCACCGGTGTAGATACATGAACATGCCAAACTAAGGACTTACGGGGCATATCCAAATAATGAGCACAATATGATGATACATATGAATAAGTGGAACCATGGTCAAATAATATAGAAGCATCCCTATGGTATACTGAGACAATACCTATGATCGCTGCATCTAAAGCAACGGCCTCTGGCCTAGCAGGAAAAGCATAGCGTCGAGCCTGACCGCCACCTGATTGACCTCCCCCTCGAGGGTGACTTATAAGTAGGGATTTTGACTACTTATTCCCACCTTTTAGCTTTTGTTTTAGTCCGAAAGTATTGAGTTGTGTTCCCTAAACTAATGATATTATGCAAAATTACAAGAATGCTGGAAGTTTGGTCTCCCGAGACGAAATCCGACTCAAAAAGGAGTGTTCTGAAACACAAGGCAATAAAAGAGTGCAAAAGCACAAATGTGCGGTCCACAGAAGAAATTTGCGGCCGCAGAAGAAATTGCGGACCGCAGAATTCCATCTACAGTCACAAACCAAGAAAAATCAGAACTTTCAGCATTGTACGGACTGCACATGAAATGTACAGCCAAAGAACTGGGCTAAGAGTCAAAGATCAGATACTATGCAAAAAAACCAAGTCCAGGAGCCTTGGAGAATTGCGGACCGCACAAGAAATGGGCTGCCGTAGTCCAGTGCAGTTCAGAAATGTGCGGCAGCAGAACTCCACTTCCTGCTAGTTGAAGAAATCTGCGGATCTCACATGGAATTGTGCTGCCGCAGAACCTCCCGAGGGGTATTTTTGTTCGAGATTTTTGGCCCTGCATAAATAGGCGAGTTTCACAAAATTAGGTCAAGTATGAACATCTGAAGTTGCTGTAGCCGTTTTTCTTTACTACTTTAGGATGTTTTACATTATTATGGTGTATTTACATTAGATTTCATCATTTTAATTTTCCATTATGAGTTTAATCAGCTTTTCTTCTTTATTTTCTTCAAACTCCATTATGAGTAGCTAGACTTTTACTAGGGTTGTGACCCAACCCTAGTGTGTATACCTTATGGGTATATAATTTAGTGCTTGTTTATGATTGGGTGTTGATTATTTAGCTTAGTTCACGCTTTAATTTGAGAATTAATGGTTGCAAACATTGATTCATACCTATTTGACTTAGTCTCTACGTGAGAAAGAGGGACCTAGTCTAGGAGAACTTAGCTAAAAAGGAATTGGGTCAACTGAGAGATTGATTAACCCAATTAAAGGGTTCAACCTAGAGATAGTAATAACTCGACCTGAGCTCTTATCAACTATTTTGGTTGATACCCATTTGGTCTTGAGAAAGAGAAACTGAGCAAAACCACTCTCTGACCGAGAGGTATTGAGTGGGTAATGTAGAGTTGTGAGCTATAATACACCCTAATCAACAAAAAAAGAAGTAACGTCTTTACCCCATTAGAAAAACACCTAGGTTATGGTCACAGCCTTAGGCCTTTTACCTAATTGGAAAAACCTTAAAAATATTTATCTCTAGTCAATTTCCTTTATATTGCAATCATTAGATTAATAGTAGACGTATAAAACAAAACTGTATTGTGGAAGTGCAATCTAGATAACCCATTTGCTTATTTCAAATATATACCCCTGACACCCTTCATAACTCCCAAAGGATTCGTCCCCGACTCCTAGTTAGGTATTTATTATTGCATACGACCATTTCATATCTCTATTGAGGTGTGTTGTGAACGTGATCAATTTTTGGCTCCTTTGCTGGAGAGTTAAAATGGAGTTAGCTATATATTTGGGTGTGTTTTTGGAATATCTGATTTTCCTTCCGTATTACTAACTTGTTGAGAAATCGTTGGTACAACCATGGCGAACAATTAGCTCAGAAATTTGCCTTTGGGGGATATGAACATCGAGGATGAGCAAGTTGATGAGATTCCTTTTGAACCTCAAGCCAATAAAAGAGGCCGAGTGCCTCATGACAATGTCCCCGCTCCACCCCTACCTCCACCACGAGCGGCTCCACACCGGGTGTTACCCAATGAAGGATATGCTAGTGTAATAGTCCATTAGGGCGGGTAACTTTCAAATCACCAATGTGATGCCCACTTTGCTAGAGCAACAAGGTTTCTTCACCAGTGCTCCATGTCAAAATGCGTACAAACATTTGAAGGGGTTTGTGGACACTTGTTGGGAGGAGCAAACACACAAATGTCTCCGAGGATGCATTGAGGCTAACACCTTTTCCCTTCTCTCTACGAGGAAAAGCCTTAGATTGGCTGGAACGATTGCCAAACCATTCCATTCACACTTGGGATGAGTTGGCAAAAATGTTTATTTGTATGTTCTTCTCTCCGGGGCACATGGCTACACTTCGAGATGAGATTTTGGCATTCTAGCAAGAGCCGAATGAACCACTACACGAGATTTGGGAGCGGTATAGAATAATGGTCAAGGAATGTCTCAACAACAATATGACGGAAAACATGATTCAACAAACCTTCTATCGTGGGATTAACACAACTAACCAATGTGTAGGGAATCAACTTGCCGGTGGTAACTTTATGACTATGTCGTATGCGGAGGCGTGTGAGATTTTGGATGGAATGTCGGAAACATCATCGACGTGACAGTCCTGGGCTAATGTTCCATAAGGTGATCCGAACGTGATCCACCTTCACAAAGAGTTGCATGTCCATGGGCAAGCCATTGCCGAATTGATTACCATCATTAATCAACTAGCAAAGGCTCAACTTCAACAAGTGCAAAATCCTAAGCAAGTCAATGCCATGGAAGGGATGTACTTGATGGTAAACAAAAGAAGGACTAAAGGTCCACAACTGCAAAATTGGGTGGAGAATTATGTGCTAGAAGATAGTGGTTTTGATCAATATGATTCTTATAATGAACAAGAAGAGGAGGTGCAATACGTGAAAACTTTCAAGGGCAAATAAACAACTTCCAAAATCCAAATCAACAACAATGACGACCTCAAAACAATCAGGGCAATTGAAATTCTAACAACCAAGGAAATTGGAGTGGCAACAATCAAGGGAATTGGCATAACAACAACTATCAAGGAAATTGGTGTGGCAATAATCAAGGAAATTGGGGGGGG
>MCJB01011086.1:0-58019 GCA_002018475.1 Nicotiana obtusifolia | reverse complement strand
GAGGGGGGTCACATTATTGCAACAAGGCTTTCAACACTTTACTTAGAAAGTATGGTGTTACTCATAAAGTCACGACTCCCTATCGTCCACAAGCTAGCGGTCAAGTGGAAGTTTCCAACCGGGAGATAAAGAGTATTTCGTCCGAAACGGTGAATGCTGATTGGACGGATTAGGCCAAGAAGCTTGATGATGCACTATGGGCTTATCGGACGGCTTACAAAACACCTATCGGAATGTTACCATACCAGTTGGTGTTCAGGAAAGCTTGTCGCCTTCCGGTGGAACTTGAGCACCAGGCCATGTGGGCTCTAAAGAAAATGAATCTTGATTGGGATATAGCCGCTAACTTGAGAGTTGCACATTTGAATGAATTGGATGAGTTCCGATACCAGGCTTATGCAAGTTCGTCCTCGTACAAAGAAAAAAATGAAATATCTTCATAAAAAATACATTTGGAACAAAGAGTTCAAGGTGGGCGATATTGTATTGTTGTTTAAATCAAGGTTGAGGATGTTTCCCAGGAAGCTAAAGTCTAAGTGGAGTGGTACTTTTGAAATTGTGGGTGTGACACCTTTTGGTGCATTGGACTTGAAGTACAAAAACAATGAAGTATTCCGAGTCAATGGTCAACGGGTGAAGCACTACTTGGGGAAAGTTGGAGATAGCCACGTCGTGGCGGTCATTCATTTCAATTAATGGTATTCTGCGTCGTGCCGCGATGTTAAATTAGGTGCTTCTTGGGAGGCAACCCATGTTTCTTTTATTTTTCCTTTTGGTAGATAGGTGTTATTTTTGTTCTAACTTGATTTGAATTGTGCTACATAGATGAGTGTGACTTGCAGGAACAGTGGAAAAAAATGTGGCTAAGTGTTGAAAGAAGTGGGAACCGCAGTTGATTTGTGCTAATCGCACATTTATGGTTGCTGCAGCAAAAGTGCAATGCGGCCGCACAATTATCTTGCAGACCGCGCAAATAAAAGGTGGAAAATGTCAACTCTCAAAAGGTCGATGTGCAACCGTAAAAGGAAATCTGCGGCCGCAACATGAAATCTTCAGCCACAAACAAAATTGTGCAGACCGCAGACGAGGTGCCGAGTTAAGGTCACCGGGTAATAGAGTGCGAACCACACATGAATTGTGCGGCAGCACTCGCCTTTCCTTACCTTAGCAAAACCAAGTAATATAAATAGAGGAATAGAGGCTACTGTACATTTTTTCTTTCCCTCTCTGAGCCCAATAACAGTACTCTCTTGCAATTTTTTAATGCATCTATCTGTCCACACACACAACATCTTTGTTTAGTCACTCTTCCCACTCATTCATCTGGTATGCTTCTATTTCTTGTTAATCTTTTTCTTTTAATTTGTAGACTTTTAGTCAATTTTAGGCCATATGTCAATAGAATTCAATTGTGCATTCATGTGGGGGTAAATCTGTAGTGGGTTAACTAATACATGCTCTATGGGGACTGGGTCAACATATTTTCATGCCTTTATGCTGTTGCCATGTCAAAATTTGCACAAAAGTGCAAAACCTAGATAGAAAAAAACTGACTGTTCATAGTTTTTGAATTCTGCGGCCCTACTTGAAATTGTGCGGTCCGCAAATTGTGATTTTAGGGAAACATAGTGAAAGAAGGGATCTGCGGACGCAATATAAAACGTGCGGACTGAAGATTTCCAATCGCGGCCGCAAAACAGCCTTTTTACTGTCATCAGAGAGTCTATACTTTTCGAATAAATTGTGCGGCTGCAGGTCTAATTGTGCCGACTGCAGAAAACAAGTTGCGGCCGCACATCAACCAATTCTCTATTATCAGAGAGTTGGCAATTTTTGGGAATCAGAGGTGCGGCCGCAAGACAAATTTGTGCAGTCCGCAAGTCCAAATATCCGGCCGCAAGAAAATTGTGCGGACCGCAGATCCTTCTCCTGCAAGCATGCTTTTACTGTGAACCTCACTGTATTTTCTGGTGTATACTTGCAAATCTCATGTGTATGTCTGAACATTGAATTGCAACTAACAATCTCCTTTGCTTGATACAGACAATGGTTCGATCTAGAGACAAAGGCGACACTTCTAAAGGGAGGGGTGAACCTTCTTGCGGTCCAGGAAAGAGTGCCTTAACCCTTGGCCAACAAAAGACAATTACAAAGAAAGCTATAGCCGGCAGGGGGAGAGGATTAGATCTCTCTAACACGAGCTCATATGTCCCGTCTATGGAAGCAACAGAGGGCAACTCAGCCTCTGTTCAGGAAAGCCGGCCGTACAGTCAATTTAGCACGGGAGATACCACCTTAGGGACGAGCCATCCTCATCTCATAGCACTTACGATGAATCGGAGAGTACAAGTTAGGTTTCTAAGCCATTGGCTATACCTGCCCCTGAGGCACAGGTTTCAGCAGTTCAGGATATCCCCGATGATGGAAGAGAGGGAGATGCTACAACTGCCGGCTCTAAAAGGTCGAAGAAGAAAGAGGTTTGGGAGGACCGATTTGTCAGCTTGGCTGCCTTCACCGGCTTTCGTACATGGTGGCCACTGAGGTCACCAACTCTCAAGCGACAGTTTCTATTGAAAGATTTAGAGAGGTACAACCTAGAAGTGTTGAGGCAGTTCAGGGAACGCAAGGGGTGGATGTGGTTCACTCAAAGTGTAGTGGATGTGGTTCCCGGAATTCTATGCAAATGTGGCTCATATCAAAAAGGGGACAAAAGTGACTAGAGTACGTATCTTAAAAGTGAGATTTGATCAACATACATTCAACACGAACTTGGGCTTCGAAGATGTTGAGCCAAATGAATATTTGGAGAAGTATGCAATTGGATTCGCAACCCGACTTTGGTTAGCGGAGATTCTAGCAGCACCAGGGCCACCAACTCCATGGATTGCTGCTGGGGTTCCTATCCACCGGAGCACTCTGAGTTTCAAGGCATAGGGGTTGCAAACCTTTGTCTACAGCAGACTAGATCCGAGCCAGAATAAAACATACCTTCTAATTCCTCAAGAAGCTCTGGTGGCTTCTATTATGGCCGGGTACCCTATCAATGTGGGGGTCGTGATGTCGGCCAACATCTCTATGCTTGATCGGCAAGATGACGTCCTACCCATACCCTAACACTATTACAGAATATCTCATGGATGCAAGGGTAGAACTGAGGGATTATGACACAAAGGTGAGGCCGAAGAATAATCCAAAGAAGAAAGTTTAGCCTCCTACCACCGCGGGGCAGTCTGATGAGCAAGTCATGGTAGCTGCTGAGGCAGTTGATGTTCCATCCACTTCAGCCGAGCCTTCCTCCAGTGTCGCGGCTATGCCTCCTCCATCATCCACAGCCCCTACTGCAGTTCCTGCCACAGCTCCCACCTCGGCTTTCAAGCTAGTGCTATTCCTACTACCCCACTTTCTGCGCTACGAGTCTCCCAAACATTAGCGAGTCTCAACAATTGAATGCAGATAGGCACTGCAATGCTGTCTGACTTATCTAGTACTGTTGCAGTGCAGTCTTCTGTTCAGGCACCTCAGTTTCCCCCGACAGTTGAAGAGTCATTGAAGAAGCTCATGAGAATCGGAAGACTATTATTGCTACCTTGGTACAACACGAGTTAGTGATCATAGAGCTGGGAAAAGAAGTAAAGAAGATGAGAAAGTCCCAGGCCAGCAAGAAGTCAGTGGACAAGATCCGAAGATAGATGACCAGGCTTGCTACTGCCGGAGATCTCCCATTTGACATGTTGATTGACCCACACCAATCAGGCCCAGATCCTACAGGACCAACAGCACCGTTGACACCAGCTGGCCAGTCTGAGGAGCTAGACCTTGCTACCGATATTGCCGAGGCAGTGCGTCAGATGTTCACCAACCCAGCTACACCCAGAGTTGAGGATAATGAGATTTAGTTGGATGATCCTGCAAGCATTGACACTGCTGGGGACACAGAGATGTCCAAGGAGCCATAGGGAGTTTTCTTCACTCTTTTCCCTCTTTTACTCTTATTTTGTTAAGCATTGGGGACAATACTAATCTTTATTCGGGGGGTGGATTTAATTGATTATATTTGATACATTCTCAGATATTTGGCATGTAATAACTTGATATTATTTTCTCTTTTCTTATTATGTATATATTCTCTCTCTTTCTCTCGTTATGTGTATTCATTTTACCTTCAGTAGTTTTTGCTTATTAGTTTCTTTATTTTTGTTTCTTTACTACTTCTTTGTTTGATTTAATAGCTTCTTTGTTTGATATAGTAGCTTCTTTGTTCGATTTAGTAGTTTTTTTTTTAATGTTTTAGTAGATAATAAGCCTTTGGTTTCTTAATGCCACAGTTCTTTCCAAAGGTAGTTATTGTGTGAACTGGGTGACTCGTCCCAATGATGGATGGCGTGACAACCTTCTTAATGGAATGAGTCCGTTTTTGTGTTTAGGTAATAATAGTAGTAGTAATGAATAAACATACATAATTAAGTCATGATCGAAGAGTCAACCATGCTTCTATTGGTACCAACACGCCTAACTACGTGCTTATGGTTAGAGACAAGTGTGTTTTGAAAGAAAAAGCTCTAGTTAGTGACTTTGTAACTCTTGTGTTGACTTTGGTAGTCATCGAGTGGTTTAATTGGACCATAGTGATTTTTAACCTTGAATGTGGTCGTTGTGGGCCCTCAACTCTGTCATCTTTGGTAATCTGGTTGCATGAGAGGTGAGATGAATTGTTGCTAGTCCAAGTATCCATGTGAAGGGTCTAGAACTTGCCCCGAATGTGTTCCAAGGCGAAATCCTAAGTTTTTCTTGGTTCGAGAAGTGATTGTAGGCTATCCTTGGCCCTTTTGAGTTTTTTATTGCCAACCAATGTCATTATCCCTAGTCAACCCCTTTGAGCCTCTAGCCTTTCTCATTTAATAACCATGTTACAAGCCTTTACCCATTTGGTCATGACCCTCTCTTGGCACCTGAGCTTTCTGTAACACTCTCGTGAAACAAATGGCTTAAGACGTAAGTTTGGGGGAGAGACAAGGAACTTGAAAAAGGTATCAAGGAACAAAAAGAGAAAAAAAATAATCTCTATGAGAAGAGAAGGCAAGAAAGAAAAGAAATAAAAGAAAAATGTAAAAAGTGAATAAGTGGAAGGGTTTAATGGATCCAAAAAGAGGTAATGATCCCAAATATAGAGAAATCAAAAAGGGAGAAAAAGAATGAAATGATCAAGAAAGAGTGATGTTAAGTCTCTCTAGTCCCTAATGAAAAGAAAGTGCCTCTAAGAATTGGCAAAGTGTGAGCCGAGAAATGAAAGATGGAGTGTGTCCCGCCCCGTTTTCACGCGAAAGTGGGCTTCGATGTGTGACAACTCTTTTAAAGAGGGTATTAAAAGAGAAAAGTCGCCAACCTAATGATTTTTAAGGTGCGTTAGGGCACCTATTTGCAAATAACTCTGATTTAACTAGTCTGTGTTACCAAAAATCGGTAAGAGCTCAAATTAACTCAAAGAGAAGGGGTTAGGCACTCTCTTAAGGTAGGGGTTGCTCATATTATTCAGCGGGAATAGACTATCATCTCCTGCTACCCAATTACTATGTTAAAGTTATTAATTAAAGGCGCTCTAGTTCAATTCTAAATCATATCCTATTCGTGCACTACCTATCCCATGCCTATGGTCCAAGAGGCTTTGGACCTCCTTTTAGGTGTTTCTAGACTCAACTTAGGTTGCTCAAAATGATAGAACTAGGCGACATCCAAAACAGAAAGGACTTCACATAAAGACAATTAAAGGCCCAAGTTAACCTCCTCACGTGAACAACAAATGCACGCGGGCAGATTAGACAGTACATAGTTTAGAGGGTTAAGACACATTAGAATTGTTAAATCCTATAGGAATAATTTCTAGGCCATTCTGATTTCTAGCATTGTACAAGCAGCGTATAGGCAGATAACACAAATGTTCAGAAGCATGAACACAAACTGGGAAGAAACATAATTGTAAGGGATTGAACACTTACCAGTTTGTAAATTCAACAGCAAATAGAGACAAATTACCAAATAACAGCAGCAAATAAGGACAACAGGAATTCCACACCCCTAATGCGTCAGAGTTCACAGGAGCTTCATATGAGCCCCGAGCAGTGGTCGCACTAGAAAGGTAATTAGATATAATTCTGGTGGCCTTGGCTTTCAGCCGACCACAACAAAGAGTGCAGAAAGTATAGAAGAATGAGAGTAGAGAGAATAATAGTAGTGGCAACAATAGTCATTTTTTAGGGGGGTAGAATAAGGGTTTATATAGTAGTCGATTAAGCAAACAAACACGAAAAACAATCAATTTAAACACAAAAAGGGAAAGAAAAGATCTCATGCAATTAGAATCGGTAAAGGAGATGGAGATATCAAACCCTAGTATCACAAGAATGGCCTTCTTTCGAGTGTATGTAGATGAAATACAGTATGAATCCTTGAAGATCGAAGCCAACTAGGCCTGATTTCCAAAGGTAGTTCTTGCCAAATATAGGGCACGAGCTAAACACCACACACGTATGTACATTAGCGAAGTACCACAAAATAGGTAAGTGAATCAGTGATTGAATCCATTTTAGCGCCGGATTTGGAGAGGTTTAGAGATACATCAGCTAGGGTTTGGTGTGATAGGAGAGGAAAGCGTTTGGAAGCGTTTGGAGGCGGCTGTGATCGTGGCCCGTTGATCTTGGGAGATCAACGACCAGGATTTTTAAACCGGTGGGGCGGGTCGTTTGAAGTGGGTTACGACCAAGTTCATTAAAAAGGTTGTCTTGTTTGTGCTTGGGGTTATTGGGTTAGGTTTTGGTTTTGAATTTAACTCAAACATTGGGCTGAAGTTTTTAAATACACGAAAATAATAAAAATAATTTACAAGAAGTAATTAACAAATAATAAAAATATTATGTGTGTAGTAAGATGCTTGAAAATAATAATTTGATGTTATAAAAATATAAACATGCTATTTGGGCACAAAATAATGTAATAAAATGTAATTATGCACAACATATAGGCTATTATTGTAAAATTGTGTAAATAGCTTAAAAATACAAATATAATTATATGAAAATGAGGTAAAATATTATGAAACATATAATAAATTTGGATGATTAAGTCATCACAAAATAAATTAAAGGGATAACTAGTACGTATTCAAATAATTTAAATGCAAGAAAATCAATTTTAATGCTTTAAAAATTATGAAAAATTATAGAAAATACTTGCATGACTCTTGTAATTGGTGATGATGTAGGAATGGTATTTTAAAAGCATATATGATATTTATAAAATCATGGGGGTAAAATTGGGTATCAACAACTGCCCCTCTTTACCCGAAAATGATGAAAGAATTGTCGGGTAAAGAAAATGACCAATTTATTCCGAAGTGAGTGAGGAATGATGTGTTTTGAAACAAATGGGGGCCGAACCCTAGTTCTTGAGTTACCTACGTATCCTTGGTGTTACGGGAATCAGGTCGTGTGTAGTTCTGGATCCAACGGCGAATGAAACCGATGGAGTTATGTGTTTCGAAAAGGATCTTTTGGATGTGATAGTGTCGTGAGTAATGGATGATTTCAGGTGGAGCTATGAATGCAAATTTGATTGTTACAGATGTATAAGGAAAATATTTGAATGGTTATAGAACAAAGGGTAGTCAATTGCTAATCACCGGTTACGTTTGAGGTGATAGAACGACGTGAACGTTGTGAATGGAATCCGGAGCTAGAATTGCTCCTCTTTGTAGAACGGTTACTTGCAAAACTTAAAACATGATGCACGCGAATATATATGGGTTATTGCAAAAATTTAAACATGAAGCAAATTCCCTTCAAACCATGAGAGTTATCTTCGGACAATGAGGATGATGTCCTTAGACTATGATGTCCCGGGCCATGAAGCATATGATAAGGGATTTGTAGGCCATGGAATGGTGTCCTCGAGCCATGAGGATGGTGCCTCCAAACTATGATGCCTTTTAATAATAATATGCAATTTCGAGAGATCCTCAGGCCATGGCATGGTGTCTTTAGGTTATGAGGATGGTACCTTAGGACTATCACGCCTTCGGACAATGTGGTGATGTTTCAGCCTATGAAGTGCAAGTGTGCAGGTAATATCTATTGTTTGATAGAGGAAACATGTGATGCTTAGTCATATGCGAGAATGAGACAAGACAAAGGCTTATTCTTGTATGAAACGAGGGTAGTGTTTTAGCCTGATGCAAAGAGTGGAGACAATGCTCAGTCTCATGCAGGAGGGCAATGCTTAACCTTATGCAGTAATGGAGGCAGTGCTTAGCCTCATGCCATGATGAGGGCAGTGTTTAAACCTATGTAAGGAGCAGAGACAATGCTTAGTCTCATGCAAAAAAAGGCAATGCTCGGCCTTATGTGATAATGGAGGAGTGCTTAGCCTCATGCAAGGTGAGAGTAGTTTTTAGTCCTATGCAAGGAGTAGAGACAATGATTAGTGTCATGCTAAGAAAGGTAGTGCTTAGCCTTATGCAATACCGAGTAAGTGCTTAACCTTATACAGTATGGAGGCAGTTCTTAGCCTCATGTAGAGAATGAAAACGGCGCTTAGTCTCATGCAGAGAATGGAGACGGTGATTAGTCTCATGTAAGGAAAGGTAGTGATTAGCCTTATGAAATTATGGAGGCAGTGCTTAGCCTCATGCAAGGAATGGAGACAATGCTTAGCCTTATGCAATAATAGATGCAGTGCTTAGCCTCATGCCATGGTGAGGGTGGCGTTTAACCCTATGCAAGGAGTATAGACAATGCTTATTCTTATGCAGGAAAGACAATGCTTAGCCTTATGTAATAAAGGAGGCAGTGCTTACCCTCATGCAAGAAATTGAGACAGTGTTTATTCTTACGTAAGGAAAGGCAATGCTTAGCCTTATGCGAAGAATGAGGGTAGTGTTTAGCCCTATGCAAGAAGAGCAATAATTAAATGTGATAAGGAAAAGTGATTCTTAGCTTGGCGCATTTGTGTTTGGCAACTTCTGTCGTTGTGAAGATAGTGATCGTGTTGTATGTGTATATCTGCGGACGTTTTTGTTATGTCCATGGTACCTGCATCCAAAGAAAAATTATGAGTTTGGAGGGTGGAAGGTTGGTTCGTGCTACTGATTCCTTGCTGTGCCTTTGCTCTTGTTTCGAGGTCCTGTTTGAGTCACCTCGGGTAACGTTTGGCTACCACGAAAAAACGAAATTTTCAAAAAACATGCATTTGTGAAAAACGTTTATATAAAAATGTGGTTGTATGACATATGTGATAATGCATGAGAGCAAATAATTTTGTCGAATTGGTGACTGTGACATGCTTTTGAGACATTGCGACCTCCTTAACTCGAAAATTTGAGGATCCTCCTCAAAATTTTTCCCTAGATTAAATGCATGCTTCTGGCGATACATTCCATGGCGATTCTAAATACGATGAGATCGGGCAAACTTGAGATCTTGTCCCAGTTTCTGACCATAGAGGAGAATGAAGATTTTATTATGACGTGACTGAACCCACAAGGCTGCCTACGTATCCCCTCTTAAATGGGAATCAGGTCAAGCGTAGTTCAGGTTACGTCAAATAAAAAGTGCAAACATAGTCTTAAACATAATATCTCTTGACTGCATCCAAATTGATAGGTTTCGGCCAAATCTCTCCATCCATCTCTGTAAGTATAAGTGTCCTCTTGTTAGTACTCGATGAACCATGTAAGGGCCTTGCCAGTTGGGTGAGAATTTCCCCTTTGCTTCATCCTGATGTGGGAAGATTCGTTTCAGTACCAATTGCCCTGGCGTGAATTGCCTTGACCTAACCTTTTTATTGAAAGCTCTTGCCATTCTGTTCTGGTAGAGTTGACTGTGACACACTGCGTTCATCCTTTTACCATCAATGAGAGCTAGTTGTTCGTACTGGTTCCGCACCCATTTCGCGTCGCTGAGCTCTTCTTCTTGTATAATTCTTAAGGAGGAGATCTCTTCTTCGGCAGGGATAACAGCCTTGGTACCATAGACCAGTAGATCAATAGTTGCCCCAGTTGATGTACGAACTGTGGTGCCATATCCGAACAAAGCAAATGGTAGCTTTTCGTGCCATTGCTCATAGCTGTCCACCATTTTTCTCAATATCTTATTGATGTTCTTGTTGGTGGCTTCTACGGCTCCATTCATTTGCGGTCTGTATGCTGAAGAATTTTGATGCTTGATCTTGAATGTTTCACATGGCTTTCATCAGATCATTGTTGAGATTGGCGGCATTATTAGTAATAATTGACTCAGGTACTCCAAACCGACAAACAATGCGGTCCCGGAAAAAATCTGCTACGACCTTCTTAGTTACAGCCTTATAGGACGCAACTTCAACCCATTTTGTAAAGTAATCTATAGCCAATAAAATGAGCCTGTGTCCGTTTGAAGTAGCGAGTTCAATTGATTCGATGACATCCGTGCCCCAAGCAGAGAAAGACCATGGTGAACTCGTTGCATTGATTTCGTTGGGCGACACTCGTATCATATTAGTATGTATCTGGCATTGGTGACACTTTTGAACATATTTGATACAGTCTATTTCCATAGTCATCCAGAAATACCCTGCTCTTAATATCTTCTTGGCCAAAAGGAAATCGTTCATGTGAGGTCCGCAAGTTCTGGCATGTATTTCTTCAAGCAATCTAGATGCCTTCTTGGGATCGACACATCGCAGTAATCCCAATCAAGAGTCCTTCTATAATGAATTCCTCCGCTTTGAAAGAAATGGTTGGTCAATCTTCGAAGCGAGCGTTTCTGAGTGTGTGTGCATTCTCTAGATATTCTCCCTTTTCCCAAGTATTCTTTGATATCATGGAACCATGGATTTCCGTCGAACTCTTATTTAACATGAGCACAATAAGCTGGCTGTTTATGAATTCCTATTGGGATAGGGTCGATGAAATTCTTGTCTGGATGTTGTATCATGGAAGACAAGGTGGCTAATGCATCTGCAAACTCATTATGGATCCTCAGAATATGTTTGAATTCTATCCTTCTGAACCTTTTGATCAACTCCTGTACACAATGCAAGTACGCCAATATTTTGTTGTTCTTAGTGGCCCATTCTCCTAGTACCTGGTGTACAAATAAATCAGAATCTCCTATTACCAGCAACTCCTGAACGTTCATGTCGATGGCCAACCTGAGTCCCAAGATGCATGCCTCATATTCTGCCATATTATTGGTGCACGAGAACCTAAGTTTTGTGGATATTGGGTAATGTTGATCAGTTTCTGATATTAAAACAATTGCGATGCCCACTCCCTTGAAGTTTGCTGCTTCGTCGAAGAACATCCTCCAACCGTCGTATGCTTCGGTAATATCTTGTCCTACAAATGACACTGCTTCGTCGGGAAAATACGTCCTCAATGGCTCGTATTCTCCGTCTACGGGATTCTCCGCCAGGTGATCAACCAATGCTTCCCCTTGACTGCCTTTGAGTCACGTAAGATGATGTCAAATTCACTTAGCAATATCTACCACTTTGCTAACCTACCCGTAGTCATGGGTTTCTAATAGATGTATTTTAGTGGATCCATCCTTGATATGAGATATGTAGTGTATGCGTAGAAATAATGTCTCAACTTTTGGGCTATCCATGTCAAAGCACAACAGGTGCGTTCCAACAGAGAATACCGGGCCTCGTAAGGTGTGAACTTCTTGCTCAGGTAATATGTCGCTTGCTCCTTCCTCCCAGTTTCATCATATTGTCCTAGAATGCAGCCAAAGGCTCCATCCAACACGGACAGATAAAGGAGCAGAGGTCTTCCTAGTTCTGGTGGGACCAACACGGGCGATGTAGATAAATACTCCTTGATTTTGTCGAAGGCTTTCTGGCATTCTTTAGTCCAGCTTGTTGCATCATCTTTCCTTAGCATCGGGAAGATTGAATCACATGTCATCGTTGATTGTGCTATAAAACGGCTGATATTATTAAGACGTCCTAGAAAACTCATCACATCCTTCTTATTCTTTGGTGGTGGCAAGTCCTGGATAGCTTTGATTTTTGACGGGTCTAACTCAATACCTCGGCGACTGACGATGAAACCTAGAAACTTTCTAGTTGGGACTTCGAAGGCACATTTTGCAGGGTTCAACTTCAAGTTGTATATTTGAAGCCGATCAAAAAATTTCTTCGGGTCTGCTATGTGATCCCAACCCCTTTTAAATTTGATGATAACATCATCCACATACACCTTTATTTCCTTATGTATCATGTCGTGGAAGACAGTCGTCATGGCCCTCTGTAGGTGGCCCCAGCATTGTTCAATCCAAACGGCATTATTTTGTAATAATATATTCGCCGTGGCGTGAAAGGCGGTCTTTTCGGAATCCTCTTCATCCATCCAAATCTGATGATATCCTGCAAAGCAACCTACAAAGGATTGGAGTTCATGCTTGGTGTAGTTGTCAATCAGTATGTGTATGTTAGGCAGCGAGAAATCATCCTTAGGACTTGCTTTGTTCAGATCTCGGTAATCGACACAAATTCTATCTTTCCCATCTTTCTTCGGAACTGGCACGATGTAGGCTAACCAGGTCGGGTATTCGACCACTCGAAGAACTTTGGCTTTGATTTTCTTGGTGACCTCCTCTTTTATCTTCAAACTCATATCTAGCTTGAACTTTCTGAGTTTCTGCTTTACCGGTGGACACATGGGATTGGTAGGTAGCTTGTGGCTACTATGGATATGCTTAATCCAGTCATATCATCGTAGGACCATGCAAAAATATCCTCATATTCCCTTAGGAACCTAATATACTCTTCCTTCTCTGACGGTGATAGATGAATGCTTATACGAGTTTCCTTGACTGTTTCAAAATCTCCTAGGTTAACGGCCTCGTTTCCTCCAAATTAGACTTTGGTTTATTTTCAAAATTCTCTACTTATTTGACAATTTCTTCAGGTATTATATCATCCAGATCTTCTGAATCACTGTCCTTATGTTGCGTTGCCTCATTACATGTCACAGTCGTAGGTTCATAAGGATATGTAATAATTATGCTGAAAAAGATGTGAAAAAATAATAATAAATACGAAAAGTAGTAATGCATTAATAAAACTTTAAAAATGTCAACATGTATGACTCGATGGCTCAAGTAATTATTTCAAAACAAAATACTGATAATGTCTTAAATGCTCAAAACAATTTGAAAACAAGTCATGCTAATTGCTAAGCTACCCAGGAACTCGGCGAGCCCGGGATGGTGCAGCGGTCCATTTCTTGAGAACAACTCCTTCTTCAATTGTCTGAATGGTAAGGTCCTCCTCCTCCTCCTCATTAATTGCATTGCATTCGATGTCTTCTTCATCCAGAAACAGCTTCCTTATACAGGCCAAAATCTCATCTTCCTCGAATCCCCACATTATGTCAGCCTGACAGAATGTCTGGTGCATAGGTGGTATGGGTTGTTCCAACAGATAATAATGGGCACGCCGTGGCGGTATCCAATCCTGATGTTCTTTTACGGTATATTCATACCCGAGTCCAAAGGTCGTGCCATGATATTGCGGTTCTATGGGTTTAGTGATCCCCTGAAGCTTTTTGCTGAGCCCCTTGCTTGGTTCATATCCTGTCCACATTAATATGCCTTCTATCTTCTTGCTCCACCATCGATCCGTTTCAATTGCGTTCACCCGCTCAATGCGGTGATATGTTTCTCCACCCAACTTCCTCCTGTTTTGATGACTGGAACAGTCTGGTTAGTGTAGATAGGGTTGTTTCTGTTTCCATGAATGATCACCTCTTGATGATTCCACTCGAACTTCACATCCTGGTGCAGAGTAGAAGCCATTGCCCCGGCTGTATGTATCCACGGTTGTCTCAACAATAGGTTGTACGTAGCAGATATATCTAGGACTTGGAACTCAACATCAAACCAAGTTGGACTCATCTATAGATCAAGGTTGATTTCCTCGATAGTGGCTCTCTAGGATCCGTCGAATGCCTTTACATTCATGCTTCCCATCTGTATCTCATGCAGGCCTTTACTTAATCTTTTCAAAGTGGTAAGTGGGCATATGTTCAGGCTCGAACCTCCATCTATCAGGACCCTGGCAATGAATTTGTCCTTAAACTGCACTGTGATGTGCAACGCCTTGTTGTGACTCACCCCTTCTGGCGGTAACTCATCTTCGTGGAAAGTAATTTTGTGACTCTCCTGTACCTGTCTGACCATGTTAGCCATCTCTCTACTAGTGATGTCGGAGGGTACATAAGCTTCACCTAACACTTTCGTCAAGCATTCTTATGTGCGTTTGAGTTTTGTAACAGTGATAAGATGGATATCTTAGCAGGGGTCTTGTTTAGGTGGTCAACAACAGAGTATTCCCTTGCTTGTATCTTCCTCCAAAGATCGTCCATGCCAGTCTCAACAACAGGCGGCTTAGGTGCAACTTCTTCGCTTGTTCCTCCCAGATTCTTAAGTGTGTAAACTCTGCCAAATCTAGTCATACCTTACACGACACTTGTTTTTTTCATTTTGGCTTTTCCCTTTCTTCTTGCTTTCGCAACATAATCCCATGGGATGGCATCAGGCTTGTAATTTGGTGTGGGAGCCACCATTATAGTGAAGGGTGTACCTACCTCGACCTCAAATGGTGCCGGGGTTTGTACCACAACTGGTGTGAGGGTGACTGGAGATGTTTTAGGAGTGTCTCCCTCTCGAATGAGTCCAATGGACCGTTCTTGATCCCATTCTTCATCAGTTTCTATCACGTTTACCCTTTCACCCCTGTAATCCTAGAGAGGGTTATTGCAGATATTCAGTGCAGCTTCCTTTGCTTGTATAACAGTAGTGTCGATCAGCGTCTGAATCATGTCTTTCGACATGCGACACTCTTCATTAGTATGACCTTTCTTGCCTGAATGACAGGCACATGTTTCTTTGGGATTGATCCCCTGGAAAGGATTCTCAACAGCAACAGCAGGAATAGGGGTGACGTAACTAGTGGCCTTCAGTCTCTCATTCAGTTGGGCTATGGGTTCAGCAATTGGGGTGTACTGTCTAGGAGTTTTGGGGTCAAAATTTGGAAGTGGCTTTGGTAGTTTTGGTGAGCAGGTTAAGGTGAATGGTAATATGCAGGTTGAGTATGTTAGGTATAGTAGGTAGTGGCAGGATGTTGGTATTTTGGGGGTAAGGGTTGATATGGAGGTGTTTGGCATGTGAGGGGAGACTTAGGGCCTTGCTCTACCATCACATCGCCCACTTCTTTCTTTTTCGAGATACCTCCTGATTGCAAGGCTTTATTTATGGCTTGCAGCGCCTCGATATTAATCACCATCCCACTCTTGATTCCTTCTTTTATCCTCTCTCCCAACTTGATGATGTCTGAGAACTTGTGATTTTCGATGACCATCAATATTTTATTATACTGCGGATCTTGGGCTTTAACAAAGACTTTGTTCATTTGTTCTTCTTCAAGTGCCGACCTTACCTTTGCGGCTTCTGACCTCCAACGAGTATCATAGTCACGGAAGGTTTATGTCAACTTCTTCTTGAGATTTTGGATATAGAAAATGTGTGGCGCGTTCTCTATGTTAAACCAGAATCTATCCATGAAACCTGATGCCATACTTACTCAATTTTCCCACTTCTTCGGGTTTTGACTGATTTACGAAGACAAGGCATCTCTTGTAAGACTTCACATGAATATTTTATTATGGATTTGTTCATTCTTACCTACTCCTACTAGCTTGTCGTAGTAGGTTCTCAGATGCACCTTCAGATCACCAGTGCCATCGGACATTTCAAACTTGGGAGGTTTGTAACCCTCCGACAGTTCCACATCTGGCTGAATACACAAATCTTCATACTTTAGACCTTCAATGCCCGCCTTCAACACTCTGGACTCCCTGTAAGTTTCTTGAGTTCCTCTGCTATGTTTCGAATGAGCAAGTCCTTTTCAGTTGGCTCAAGTATGTATAGGGTTTGTTGCAGGGTATGGGGTAAGGTTTCCACAAATATCGGATTGCTTTGATGAGTTCCTGGAACTTGGGTATATGGGTGGTCGTTGGTTGAGTTTTGGGGATCAGGAGTAGGTTGCGGTGCATTTTGGGGAGTGTGATAAGTAGTGTTTTGCGGGTATTGAGTTTGATGATGGTGATGTTGTTGAGGGGTTTACACTGGAGGTGGGTTAAGGGTTAGGGCCATGCGGGATTATGATACAGGTGTGGTGCAGGAGGATTTAGAGCTATGGGTGGTGGATTCTGGTTTTGTGTGTTTTGTGGCAGTGTTTGGTTTTGGGTAGTTGGATTTTGCTGGTTGATGTCAGGAACATTGAGAGTAAGGGAAAGGTTTGTCAAATTCGGACCTGCTCAAGCTCGCCCTGTAGCTCCAGGATTTTCTGCTCCAAACATAAGACCAAATCATTCTGCCCTGGGGTGCTTCTACCATATGAAGTTTCAACATTTTCTTCTGCAATAGCATTATACTTCCGGATACCACTTAAAGCATCCATCTTCCCTTTACCCTTGCATTTGTTTTTCGGGTTGCTAGGTGGAAGAGGAGGTGGAGGAGCTCTTGATCTAGTGTGGTGTGCTGTGATGCCAGTATGCACGAACCAACCTTTGTGAGTGGGAATAAATAAAGAAATAAAAACAAAAAGGTAACCAAGTCAGTAAGGTTAAATAAAAGAATGTTTGCAATATTTAAACATGTTTCACAAAAGTCACGCAATAATTTGGGTCCTAATTTTGGGGGACCTCATTGTGCCTGAGGTAGGCCTAAGCGACACATAGACTTGAAGAGAATTGATGCCAACATTCGCTTTATCTGATTAGTGCGAAAATAAGCCAAAATAATCTTTTACTAGATCAACACTAATAATAATAAAATTGCTAATGGCATTAAGCCTTATTACATCGAAATCTAATCTAAACTAAAAAGCATTAAAGTACGTCATCTCATAATCTATTTGGTCCGTGAAGGACCTTCTCCATGCTTGGCTCTCTTGACCCCATCAATCATGTTTCCCAGATCGCGCATGTCCAGCAATAAGTAAGCCTTTGTCAGCTTTCCTCCTTCATCGTTGTTCATGCCTTGACAATCCGAAAGTCTCTTTCTCATCTTCCCTTCTAGCTCCATCAGCCCTTGCTCCAGGTATTCTAATCTATTTGTTGACTTAGTGGCAATCTCTTTCCATTCCCTTATCGCCTCCATGTTTACTTTGTGCTACTCCAGATGCTTAGCTTCGGACTCGAACGCCCTTTTGCATAGTCTCTTGTACTTCACATGTGCCTCAGCCACTTCGTCTATGATCCTATGCTTCAGATTGACTCCTGCTTTGACGTCCCCAGCTACGTCGTCTTCCAGTCATGATAGATAGTAGTACATATGACCGACGTAATACCTCTCTAGCTCAATAGTTTCTCCTTCTACAATGATCTTTTGGTTCCATATGTGTTGCACTTCGAACTTGAATGGGATGACATCTCCATTGAATCTGCCTTGTAATGGACCATGTTAGAAACCCGAGGTATGGCTTGTTTTCTTCCAGCTTGCCTCATTACCCTTATAGGAGCGTAAGGGTAGATGCCTCATAACCCGATCAGTACCAAGTGAGTTGTCCCTTTTATTTGATGATGAATCCTTCCTCCTTGCATCAGGAAGATCAACAACCCCAAGAAGCAGACAATAAAAACATAAACCCGATGATGCACCCATCCTTAAGAATTAATGGTTAGTTCATCATGATGAAGACAGTAAGATTTGCTATGCCTATTGCTCGTAAAGAAACTCAAAAGGGATGTATGATTTCTTTAGACAGAACAGTTCATCATTCTTCTTAAAACCCAATATCTTCAGAAAACCGTGCGGAGTGCGATTTTCTAGCACCAGCAATCCCGGACTATCCCATGGTAACTTGGTGAAACCCCCTGTTTCTTCCAGGGAAGAAGTCATTTCTATATAGCCAAGTCGAAAAACAGCTCTTTTCTCATCCCAGAACATGGTAGCGGCCTCGATCAGTTCCCTATTTAGTCGAATGTTCAAGAAAGATGGCAAGTCACCAAGTACTCTCCTCACACAAGGTGCAAGATCTTTCCACCAGTCAAGTAGCAAATGCGGGATATTCTGGACCATACCAAACCTAGGGATTTCGTGCTTCAATTTTAGCAAACAAATAAAAGTTAGCCCTTTCCCCCTTCCAGATTCGACTATTTACGCACTAACGATCACCATGTTGACACATTTTCTCCAAGTAATGCACATAACATGAGGTCCTTTGGGATTATTGAAATCCCATTAGACTTGGACAAGGTTTATCTAAGAGGGTTGTTACGTCAATAATGCCTCAATCCATAATAGGTTTAGCATGATAAATATACATTCAAATTGGAGTGGGGTTTCTAGAAAGGTTAACTGGACGGGCTGGTCTGGGCTGGACACGAAAAAAAATAGCCCGTCCGGTTATTGTTCCAGGCTGGTTAGTAGGCTGGGGTTTTAGGCTGATAATGTGCTGGGATTTACCAGGTTTTGGTGGGCCTGTCCGGTTTCGGGCTTAACGGGATCGGGTTGGGTTACTTTTTTTGGGCCCGTTCGGATTAGGGCTTAATCGGACCGGACTAGACTGGGTTACTTTTTTTTTTAAAGTATATTTTTTATTTTTCTTATTCAATGTTATTGATACTTAAGTGTTTGTAAACTTTTAAGGCTTTAGAATTAAGGCTTAGAATTAAACTTTAAACTTTAAAGTTTAAAGTTTTAAATTTGAAATTTGAATTTTAAAATTTTAAAATAGAAATTTGAAAGTAAGTGGCTACAAAAAATTATTTAATAAGACCAATAGGCAATATGTAAGGATCAAACTCCGAAGTCTTTTGTTTTATATTTTCATTGAATAATAAATAATACTTCAAAATAATTTGCAAGTTCTATTTTGATTTTTTTATATTTTAGAACTTGCAAATTAAAAGTTTACAACAATTATAAAAAATAAAGAGTGCATCACATGCTTTGCATCATTTTTGTAAGTTCATCCATATCAACATGAGGTTCTTGATTTTCGGCATTGCTTGAATCAGAACTATAACCATTATATCTCCAATTTTTTGGTCCTCCGCTTCATCTACCTCTTCACGCCATATAAACATATAAAACAGTGATTAATTGGCGACAAGTGGTCATTTTGATGTAAGGGTTTAAAATAGCACCAATTATGTAAATACGGGGAATTTGGTAAAAATATTTTTTAAATTTATCTAGCATAGATTCAACAACAGAAGTATATCCTTCTTTTTTCTTCAAATTATGGAGTAAAAGAGAAATTTCAGCAATATGAACTAAACCATTTGCAATAGTAGGATAATAAGCTCAAGAAAACTCAAGTGTAGCCATATAAAATTTTTGTAAAAATTTTACAACATCTTCAATGACATCCCAAGTTCTAGATGTTAACAAACGGTTAGGATCGGTACAATAAGAATTAGCAACTTCAGTTATAGGCATTCTATATTTATGACAACATCTTAAGAATAAATAATTATAATTCCACCTAGTAACTATTTTTCATGCATGAGTCTTGATTTTAGTCCATATTGTACATATTTTTTCTTAAATGCATTTAATCTAGCACTTCCCCAACAGCTCTTCTAACTAAAATGATCTCATCTCTAAATAATTCAAGGCCACTCTTCACAATTAAATTATAAATATGACATACACACCTAACATGAAATATTTCAGGAAGTGGTGGGTGTGGATGCAATTTTAATATTGTAATAGCAGCATTGTTGTTAGAAGCATTATCAAATGACATACACAAAAATTTTTCTACAAGATTGTAAAATATAGCAACTTCATGGATAGTATTACTTATAAATGCACCAGTATGACATTGATCTTCATCATATTTAAAATCAATAATACGTTTTTGCATACAAAAATTATCGTCTATCCAATGGCATGTAACAATCAAATAATCATTTCCATTTACAGCACGACCAATATCAGAAGTAAGAGAAACTCTACAAGAAAGAGTAGCGAATAAATAATGGATATATGTCTGATATTGTCCAAAAAGCCTAAAGATATCAGCTCTACAAGTACTTCTAGGAATACCTTTAAACAAAGGGTCATAAATTCTTTGAATATAAATAACAAGATATGGTGAAGCAGCAAAACTAAAAGGTAAACAACCTAAAACAATCATTTTAGCTAATTCTTCTCGATCTTTCACTATATCGTATTTACCCATTAAACCGCCAGTACCCGGGTTAAGTTTTCGTTGCCCACCTTCCTCATCAACACCCAAATGCAATAGGGTGGTTATCCATCATGTGCCTACGAAGTTGGCCCGTTCCCCCTGCCTTACCTCTAGTCTCATGTTTATAAACTTCCTTACAAATTTGACATCTTACATAATTTTTATCTTCTTCTAGTCTTTCAAAAAAATTTCAACACTTACTTCTTAATCTTCGATTCCTCTTAATAGGGAGGGGAGGCCTACCTGTATTACCACGACCTCCACCCCTAGTATTTTGAGTTTGACTAGCATTACCAAGTGTAGCTGGTGGTGTTTCAAGATTATCAGGTGATTGAATATCATCTAAATTATCATCTATACCATAATTTTTGTGAAGTCGCTCATAATCTAAATTTAAATTTTCAGGTGAACTTTCAGAAATATGTGTAAAGCTACTAGAAGAACCAATACCACCTCTTGATTTTTTTACATTTTTACTCTTACTACTACCACCCCAACTAGTAAACGCTTTTTTGGATGCTCTAGTTATATCCATTATGTAAATTAAATTATAATTCAAAATAATAAAAAAAAATATACAACAAAGAAGAGAAAGAAATGGAACGAGTGCACCGGAATTCCGGATGCCGCACTAATTTGATATCAAACTTCAGTTGATAGATTGATATTTGATATTTGATGATATTGAATATTGATACAACACTTCACTTGAGTACTTAATATTTAATAATTATAATTTTGTAGTGACTAATGTAAACATTTGATGAAACTTGAAAGAATAAGTAATTGAGAATTTAAGAGCAATAAGCAATATTATCAAGGGAGAATTGAGAGAATTAAAGTAGTAAGAGAGAAAATTAAGAAAAAATGAAGAAGAATGGGGGCTATTTATAGTTTTTAAAAGGTTAAAACTGTAATTTATCAATTATTAGGGGTGGGGGGCTATTTTCTTAAGGGGTAGGCCGAAATTGCCATTTTTGTAAAAATTGGCCGTTGCCCAACGCTCATTTTTGAATTTGACCGTTGGCAACGGTCCAGAAATTAAAACAAAACAAAATTTACAACAGTAACCGGGCTAGACCTGGCTGTAGCCTGGTAAAAATCCGGTAACGGGTAACTGCCCTAACCGAGTTCCAGGGCATCGGTTACCAAAATGTGCACATTCCTGTAGGCTCCCCGCCAACCTTCCCCAACCCGTCCCCAACTCCTATCGTACCCGGCTGACCCAGGCTGAACCGTGTCGAACCGGGCTGTGATTGGGCTGGCCCGGTCTGATTAACAGGCTTAGTCTAGACTGGTACTCTCAAGTGGACAACTTGAGAGGAAAAGGCACGGGACTATCGACTGCACCGCTGATCGACTAGTCTACCGAATAGGCCTTTCCGATTAAAAGGGTAATTTCAAGAAAGCACGGACACTCATTAAGCGCCTCTAGGTTGATAATAAGAACGACTGGAGTATGATGTGGAGCATGCTTTATGCAGAAATAATAACACATTGCCAAGCATTTGCATGATAAAAGTACGTAAAAACAGCAATTATGGTAAAGATGAATAGGAGTAGAAACAAAAGACAAAGAAAAAGACAAAAAGAGAAGTCAGTTTAACTCATAAAAACGTGCGAGAATGTAATGAAACAAGTAGGAAAATAGGGACGGGAGAGTCATGATATAGCAGTTTTAGACAAGATGAAAGAAATGGAGAGGGGTCATACATGTCATAGCAAATAAAGGAGAATAAGGGAAGGGATGTACATGTCGTAGCAATTTAAACAAATATAGGAAAATAAGAAAAGGGATGTGCATGTCACAGCAAATTTAAACAAATATAGAAAAATAAGGAAAGGGATGTGCATGTCATAGCAATTTAAACAAATATCTGCATGTCATAGAATTTTAAACATAGATAGAAAAACAAGGGAAATAATCCACATAAGTCAAGTCCGTTATGGTAAGAGCCTAAGTATCCCAGTAGAGTCGCGATGCTGTCGCCCCCCATTTTCTCGTGAAAGTGGGCTTCGACGTGTGACAACTCTTTTAAATTGGTTATTAAAAGAGAAGAGCTGCTACCTAACGATTTTTAAGGTGCGTTAGCGCACCTATTTACAAATAACTCTGATTTAACTAGTCTGTGTCACGAAATATCGGGTAAGGGCTTAAATTACCTCAAAGAGAAAGGGTTAGGCACTCTTCGAGGTCCACAATTGTGGTTCCCGACCGAATTTTACACTATGTGAATTAGGTAATGAAGCTAGGTGATCAAATAAGGAAAGAAGGATATAGAAAAACTCTTATTTTAACACATAAGAATAAATACTCAGTACAAATCATAAAGGTTACAAGGGTACAACTGCTTTGGTCTATGTTAAATGACTAAGTGTGAATACCAAGTATAAAAAGCAAAAGGGGGAGGGGGGGGGTCCTAAGTTTTTTAGCCTAAAAGATCACCTCGTGCATCTTAAATAATACTTCGCAACTCCCTTAAGGTAGGGGTTGCTCATATTATTCAGCGGGCACAAACTATCATCTCCTGCTACCCAACTACTATGTTGAAGTTATTACTTAAAGCTGCTCTAGTTCAATTCTAAGCTGTATCCTATGCGTACACTACACGTCCCATGCCTATGGTCGAGGAGGCTTTGGACCTACTATTAGGTGGTTCTAGACTCAGCTTAGGTTGCTCAAAATGATAAACCTAGGCGACATCCAAAACAGAAAGGACTTCACATACAGACAATTAACGGCCCAAGTTAACCTCCGCACGTAAACAACAAACGCACGCAGGCAGATTAGGCAGTACATAGTTTAGAGGGTTAAGACGCATTAGAATTGTTAAATCCGATAGGCATAATTTCTAGGCAATTTTGATTTCCAGCATTGTACAAGCAACGTATGGGCAGGTTAAAGCATCACAAGTCTTATAGGCACGATTTCTAATTATTTATGCGATGAGGCAGTGAAGCGATACGAGTTACCCGTTTACTAGTGCTGATTTATAAGTATGCTTCTTAGGCAGACGTCAATGTCCTATAGGCATGGTTTCTAACAGTTGAATATATATTTTATATAATTATCCCTACAGGCATGTCATCTAAGTACGATAATAATGAAGTGACTGATTAATTGATTAGACTCCTGTAGTCATGATATCTAAAGGAACAGCGCGCTAAAAGCAATAGATATAATTGATAAATTGATCGATTAATTAAAAACCTATAGACATGGTATCTAGATGGGCAGTAACAAACATGTGTTATTCATCCTATAGACATGATGTTTAAGTGTTGAATAGTAGACATGGAAAAAATGTAGCAATTGCTTGAGTCGACATATTTTGACAAATTAAAAATGAAGTGTGTGCGTGATTCCTATAGACATGACTTCTATTGATGTGCAGAAATAAAGTAAGTTAAACAAAAATAGCACATAAAGCACGTAGACCCTATAGGCATGCTTTCTACCCTTTCATCCAAATATTAGAATACCCCAGCCCCCTTTTATTAACATCGCCAGCATTCGTTATTACTAGTTATTACTGCCTGAATGAAATAATTAAATATGAATAATTACAAAAGAAGACCACTGTAGGCCCCATGATAGGCTCAGTACAGATAACCTAGTGTTTTTCTAGGCCTTCGACAGCTCCAGTAGACTCAAAACCCAGATCATAGGACCAACAGGAGGTCTGAATCCAACAACCAAGCCCATCATCACATATAACAAACACCAAGCCTAAATGAAAGATTCACACATGATTATAAGCAACAGACTATATGTTGAACTAGCTAACTCAGGAAGGAAGTCCACACACTTATTTCTTAAGACTCTAAAGCTAATCATCACAAGGACATACAGACAAATTCATGTGACATGTTTGCAGGACACACACAAGACGAGTTCATGCTTGCATTTTCCAGGTTTAGGAGACATGATTGATCATCATAGAATAACAGACTACTTCTAAAGAAATCTCAAACATTAACATGGTTAAAAACAGATTAAGGCAATTTCAAGCAGGGGATCTAATTATGAAAGCTGGTGAAACAGCAGAGAACAACCTTAATAGGGTCGTTTTAGCATAAATAATAAAAATATAAGTTCATAACAAGCGAAAAAGTATAGCATGTGCAGCATTAGCAGAGTTGAGGAGGCATATCACTAAAGTCAACATGGTAAGCATACATGCTTTGTTTGCAAAACAACAGGATTATAGTAAAACATGAATTACCCTAAAAGAGACTCGAAACTAGGAATTTAAGGCATTAAGGTCTAACAAAGTCATAGTCAGAGAATGGCAAGTAAACAAGCAAGTAGCCATGGTCTATAGCAGCTAATAAGAATCTTAATTGTGCTGAGTGTAACACAGAGGTTCCCAACTGCAAAAAGAATCATGGTAGAAGGTATTGCCAACTTAAGGTCAAGCAGAGCAGACAGATTTCAGGACTTAAACCAGCCAACCATACACAATACAAAATAACAAGTGTATTAGGATTCAACTGGGAACCTAGGTAATACTAAAGAGCACAGAGTTTGCTAAACATAACATTATGATTCTTAAAGCCACATGTCTGGTTAAAGCATATGATTCATGTAAAGAAGGGCAACAATAGAGCCTGCATAATGATTCAGAAACTTATTAAGACAAATTCTGGGCAGGCAGTAATTCCTCAGAGTTTCAGGGCAAGCGTTCCAAAGTGAGACATGAGAAAAGGTTTAATATTGGACAGTCAATGTAGAAATTTAAGCATACGTGAACATGATTGCCTTAAACAAGCATAACAACCTAGAATTCTTCTCAAATTGGCTATACTAAATGAACATTAGCAAATTTACACAAGTTTTGATGAAGGATTGTAGAAGAAATTTAAAGCGTGGTCGGCGCAGTATCATATTGGCTTAGAAAGGTCCACATAACACAGATGTTCAGAAGCATGAACACAAAAAGGAAAGAAACATAATTGTAGGGGATTAACACTTACTGGTTTGCAAATTCAATAGCAAATAGAGAAAAATCACCAAATGCCAGTAGCAAATAAGAACAACAACAGGAACTCCACACCCCTAGTGCGTCAGAGTTCACAGGAGCTTCGAACGAGCCCCGAGCAGTGCTCGCACTAGAGAGGTAATTAGAGACAATTCTGGTGGCCTTGGCTTTCAACCAGCCACGACCAAGAGTGTAGAAAGTATAGAAGAATGAGAGTAGAGCGAATATAGTAGTGGTAACAGTAGTTGTAGTAGTAGTCGTATTTTTAGGGGAGATGGGGAAAGGGTTTATATAGAGTCGATTAAGCAAACAAATATGGAAAAAAATCAATTTACACACAAAAAAGGAAAGAAGAGATCTCATGCAATCAGAATCGGTGAAGGAGATTGGAGATATCAAACCCTAGTTGGATTCAACTAACTGTAAATCAAACTAAGAGCGCAAGAATCGCCTCCTTTAGAGTGTATGTAGCCGAAAAACAGTCTGAATCCTTGAAGATAGAAGCCAACCAGGACTGATTGCGAAAGGCAGTTCTTGCCAAAAATAGGACAAGAACTAAGTAACACCACAGACGCATGTACAATAGCAAAGTACCAAGAAATAGGTAAGTTAATCAATGATTGATTCCATTTTAGAGCCGCATTTTTTAGAGGTTTAGAGATACATCGGCTAGGGTTTGGTGTGAGAGGAGAGGAGAGCGTTTGGAGGTGGCTGGGCAGAGTGAAATGTGAGGATTAGGGTTGGGGCGGGTAACGGTGATCCTGGGCCGTTGATCTTGGGAGTCGACGGCCAGGATTTTTAAACCGGTGGGCAAGTCGTTTGAAGTGGGTTGTGACAGGATTCATTAAAAGGGTTGTCTGGTTTAGGCTTGGGGTTATTGGGCTAGGTTTTGGGTCCAAAATTAACCCACACACTGGGCCGAAGTTTTTAAATACACGAAAATTATAAAAATAATTAATAAGAAGTAATTAATAAATAATAAAAATATTATTTGTGTAGTAAGATGCTTGAAACTAATAATTTAACTTATAAAAATATAAAAATACTATTTAGGCACAAATAATGTAATAAAATATAATTTGCACATCACATAGGCTATTATTGCATAATTGTGTAAATAGCTTAAAAATACAAATATAATTATATGAAAATAAGGTAAAATATTATGAAATATATAATAAATTTAGATGATTAAGTCATCGTAAAATAATTTAAAGAGGTAATTAGTACATACACAAATAATTTAAATGCAAGAAAATCAATTTTAAGCAATAAATATTATAAAAAAATTGTAGAAAATACTTGTATGACTCTTGTAAATTGGTGATGATGCAGGAATGGTATTTAAAAGCATATATGGCATTTATAAAAATATGAGGACAAAATTGGGTATCAACAGGGACTTGAAAAAGGTATCAAAACATAAAAAGAGAAAAGAAATTATCTCTATGAGAAGAGAAGGAAAATGCAAAAAGTGAATAAGTGGAAGGGTTGAATGGATCCAAAAAGAGGTAATGATTCCAAACATGGAGAAATCAAAAAGGGAGAAAAAGAATGAAATGATCAAGACATAGTGATGTCAAGTCTCTCTAGTCCCCAATGAAAAGAAAGTGCCTCTAAGTATCGGCAAAGAGTGAGTCGAGAAATTAAAGATTGAGTGCTTAAGGAAAGGTGTAACCACTCACCCATACTGTATCTGACCCTAATCCAAAAGCTTTCATTACATCCCAAAAGAAGTCCTACTTGATTTCAAGCCGAGTGAGCTTACATTAGTGGTGATCTATTTGAGGGCAAACCTATGGTATTTGAAGCCGTACTTGTGGCATTCTCTTGGGAGAGATGACTGAACCTTTCATAAATCTTTGGATTGAGTGCTAAATTTCTTAAGTGAGCCTAGCAAATTGAAAGTAGAGGAGGAAGAGTTTAGAGCCCACCATGACCTACATAATAGAGCAAGAATCCTTGATGAGTAAAGTCAATTCTTGAAGATCAATTGTCACATTAGAACAATATATGCATGAATGTTTAACTTGTCGACTTGTTGAAAATACATGAGTAGTGTGGGTAATTGTTGGTCCAACTGATGTGTGGACGGCTCACCTATGGATCGGTGAAATGACCCTTAACTTTTGGAGGTGAGAACTAATTTATTTGCTTGAGGACAAGCAAAGCCTTATGTTTGGGGGAGTTGATAATTGAGGATTTTGACTGCTTATTAGCACCTTTTAGCTTTTGTTTTAGTTCAAAAATATTGAATTGTATTTCTGGAACTAATGAAATTATGCAAAATTGCAGGAATGCTTGAAGTTTGGCCTCCCAATATGAAATCCGATTCAAAAAGGAGTGTTCCAACGCACAAGGCAATAAAGGGCGCAGAAGCACAAATGTGCGGTTCGCAGAAGAAATTTTAGATCGCAGAATTCCATCTACGGCCGCAAACCAAGAAGAAAAATTTAGCAAAACTTTCAGCAATGTGTGGACCGCACATGAATTGTCTGGCACAGAACTGGGCTAAGAGTCGAAGATCAGAGAGTATGCAAAAAGATTAAGTCCATAAGCCTTCATGAATTGTGGACTGCACAAGAAATGTGCGTCCACAGAAGATTGCCTCGCGGCCGCAGTTAAAAAATATGCAGCCGTAAAATATTGTCTCGCACCCGTAGTTTAGAAATGTGCGGCCGCAGAACTCCACTTCTTGCTAGCTGAAAAAATCTTCGGGCCGCTCATTGAATTGTGCGGTCGAGGGGCATTTTTGTTTGAAATTTTTGGCCCTGTATAAATAGCTGAGTTTACAAAATTACGTCAAGTTTGAACATCTGAAGTTGCTGTAGCCATTTTTCTACATTAGGAAGTTTTACATTATTTTGGTGTATTTACATTAAATTTCATCATTTTAATCTTCAATCATGAGTTTAATTAGCTTTTCTTCTTTATTTTCTTAAAACCCCATTATGAGTAGCTAGACTTTTACTAGGGTTGTGACCCAACCCTAGTGTGTAAACCTTACGGGTATCTAATTTAGTGCTTGTTTATTATTGGGTGTTGATTATTTAGCTTAGTTCATGCTTCAATTTTAGAATTAATGGTTGCAAACATTGATTCATGCCTTTTTGACTACGTCTCTACTTGGGAAAGAGGGACATAGTCTAGTATAACTTAGCTAACAAGGAATCGGGTCCATTGAGAGATCGATTAACCCAATTAAAGGGTTCAACCTAGAGATAGAAATAACCCGAGTTGAGCTTTTATCAATTGTTTTGTTTGATACCCATTTGGTCTTAAGAAAGCCAAATTGGACAAAATCACTCTCTAACCGAGAGGTATTGAGTGGGTAATATAGAGTTGTGAGATATAATACACCCCAATCAACAAAACAAGCATTAATGTGCTTATCCCATTAGGCAAACACCTAGGTTATGGTCACAGCCCTAGGTCATAAATCTCAGTGCATTCATCCCCGACTCCTAGTTGGGTATTTATTATTGCAGACGACCATTTCATATCTCTATTAAGGTGTGTTCTGGACATGAACAATTTTTTATGTGGCTCACATAAAAAAGGAGATAAAAGTAACTAATGTACGTAACTTAAAAGTTAGAGTTGATCAAACTACACTCAACACGTACTTGGGCTTCGAAGATGTTGAGCCAAAAGAATATTTGGAGAAGTATGCACTCGAAGACGCAGCCCGACCTTGGTTAGCAGAGATTCTAGCAGCACCAGGGCCACCCCCTCCAAGGATTGCCACTGGGGTTCCTATCCACTGGAGCACTCTCAGTTTCAAGGCAAAGGGGTGGAAAACCTTTGTCTACAGCAGACTAGATCCGAGACAGAATAAAACATACCTTCTGATTCATCGGGCAATTCTGGTTGCTTCTATTATGGTCGGGTAGCCTATCAATGTGGGTGCCATGATGTCGGCTAACATCTCGGTGATTGCTCTGCAAGATGACTTTTCCTACCCGTACCCCAACACTATTACAGAATATCTCATGGATACAAGGGTAGAACTGAGGGATTATGACACAAAGGTGAGGCAGAAGAAGCCTTTTACTTTGGTATTCACTGATGGATGAACAATCCAAATAAGAAAGTTCATCCTCCTACCACTGCGGGCCAATATGATGAGCCAGTTACAGTAGTTGCTGAGGCAGTTGATGTTCCATCCACTTCAGCCACCTCTAGTGTCGCAGCTATGCCTCCATCATTATCCACAGCCCTTATTGTAGTTCCTTCCATAGCTCCCACCTCGGCTTTGAAGCCAGTGCCTATGCCTACGCCCTACTTTATGCGCTGCGAGTCACCCAGATATTAGCGAGTCTCAACAACTGGATGCAGACAGCCACTGCAAAGCTGTCTGACTTATCCAATACTGTTGTAGCGCAGTTTTCTGTTCTGGCACCTCAGTTTCCCTTGACAGTCGAAGAGACATTGAAGAAGCTCCTTGAGAACCAGAACACTATTATGGCTACCTTGGTACAGCACGGGTCAGTGATCGAAGAGCTGGGTAAAGAAGTAAAGAAGATGAGAAAGTCCTAGGCCAGCAAGAATTCAGTGGACAAGCTCCAGAGATAGGTGGCAAGGCTTGCTACAGCCGTAGATCCCCCTTTAACATGTTAATTGACCCACACCATTCAGGGCAAAATCCTACAGCACCAACATCACCGGTGGCACCAGTTGGCCAGTCTGAGGAGCCAGACCTTGTTGCCGATACTGCCGAGGCAGTGCGTCAGATGTTTACCAACCCAGCCACTCCCAAAGTTGAGGATGGTGAGATTCAGTTGGATGATCCTACGGGCGGTGACATTTCTTGGAACATAGAGATGTCCAAGGAGCCATAGGGAGTTTTCTTCACACTTTCCCCTCTTTTACTCTTATTTTGTTAAGCACTAGGGACAATACTTATCTTTATTCGTGGGGTGGAGTTTATTGATAATATTCGATACATTCTGAGACATTTGGCGTGTAATAACTTGATATAATTTTTCCTTTTCTTATTATGTATATATTCTCTCTCTTTCTCTCATTATGTATATTCATTCTACCTTCAGTAGTTTTTGCTTATTAGCTTCTTTATTTTTGTTTCTTTACTACTTCTTTGTTTGATTTAATAGCTTCTTTGTTTGATTTAGTAGCTCTTTTGTTCGATTTAGTTGCTTCCTTTTATGTTTTAGTAGATAACAAGTCTTTGGTTTTCTTAATGCCACGGTTCTTTCCAAAGGTAGTTGTTGTGTGAACTGGGTGACTCGTCCCAATGATGGATGGCGTGACAACCTTCTTAAGGGAATGAGTCTGTTTTTGTGTTTAGGTAATAATAGTAGTAGAAATGAATAAAAAGGCCTAATTAAGTCATTCTCGGAGAGTAAACTATGCTTCAATTGGTACCAACACACTTAACTACGTGCTTCTGGTTAGAGACAAGTTTGTTTTTGAATAAAATAGCTCTAGTTAGTAACTTTGTGACTCTTGTGTGTTGACTTTGGCAATCATCAAGTGATTTAATTGGACCATAGTGATCTTTAACCTTGAATGTGGTCGTTGTGGGCCCTCAACTCTGTCATCTTCAATAATCTGGTTGCTTGAGGGGTGAAATGAATTGTTGCTAGTCCAAGTATTCGTGCGAACGGTCTAGAACTTGCCCCGAATGTGTTTCTAGGCAAAATCCTAAGTTTTGCTTTATTTGAGAAGTGATTTTAGGCTCTCCTTGGCCCGTTTGAGTTTTCTATATCCAACCAATGTCATTATCCCTAGTCAACCCCTTTGAGCCTCTAACCTTTCTCATTTGATAACCATGTTACAAGCCTTTACCCGTTTGGTCATGACTCCCTCTTGGCACCCGAGCTTTCTTTAACACTCTCATGAAACAAATGGCTTAAAACGTAAGTTTGGGGGAGAGACGAGGAACTTGAAAAAGGTATCAAGGTACAAAAAGAAAAAAGAAATGATCTCTATGAGAAGTGAAGGCAAGAAAGAAAAGAACAAAAAGAAAAAATGCAAAAAGTGAATAAGTGGAAGGGTTGAATGGATCCAAAAAGAGGTATTGATCCCAAATAGGGAGAAATCAAAAAGGGCGACAAAGAATGAAATGATCAAGAAAGAGTGATGTTAAGTCTCTCTAGTCCCCAATGAAAAGAAAGTGCCTTTAAGAATTGACAAAGTGTGAGCCGAGAAATGAAAGATGAAGTGCTTGAGGAAAGGTGTAACCACTCACCCATACTGGATCCGACCCTAATCCAAAAGCCTTTATTACATCCGGAAAGAAGTCCTACTTGATTTCAAGCCGAGTGAGCTTACATTAGTGGCGATCTACATGAGGGGCAAGCCTATGGTACTTGAAGCCGTACTTGTGGCATTCTGTTGAAAGAAATGATTGAACTTTTCATAAATCATTAGATTGAGTGCTAAATGTTTTAAGTGATCCTGGCAAATGAAAAGTAGAGGAGGAAGAGTGTGGAGTCCACCATGACCTACATGATAGAGCAAGAGTCCTTGATAAGTAAAGTCTACTCTTGAAGCTCAATTGTCACATTAGAACTATATGTTCATGGATGTTTAACTTGTCGCCTTGTTGAAAATACATGAGTAGTGTGGGTAATTGTTGGTCCCAACTGATGTGTGGATGGATCATCTTTGAATCGCTGAAATAACCCTTAACTTTTGGAGGTGGGAACTAATTTATTTACTTGAGGATAAGCAAAGGCTTAAGTTTGGGTGGAGTTGACAAGTGGGGATTTTGACTGCTTATTAGCATCTTTTAGATTTTGTTTTAGTCTGAATATATTGAATTGTGTTCCCGGAACTAATGAAATTATTCAAAATTGCAGGAATGCTGGAAGTTTGGCCTCCCGAGATGAAATCTGACTCAAAAAATAGTGTTTCGAAGCACACGGCAATAAATGGCGTAGAAGCACAAATGTGCGGTCCGCAGAAGAAATTGCGGACCACAAAATTCTATCTACAACCGCAAACCAAGAAGAAACATTTGGTAGAACTTTCACTGATGTGCGGCCGCAGAAGTGGTCTATGAGTTGAAAATCAGAGAGTCTGAAAAAATACTAAGTCCAGGATCCTTGGTGAATTGCTGACCGCACAAGAAATGTGTGGCCACAAAAGATTGCCTCGCGGCCGTAGTCAAGAAATGCGCGGCCGCAGTTCAGAAATGAGCGGCCGCAGAACTCCACTTCCTACTAGCTGAAGAAATATGCGGACCGCACGTGGAATTGTGCGGCGGAACCTCCAGAGGGGCATTTTTGTCCGAGATTTTTGGCCCTACATAAATAGACGAGTTTTACAAAATTAGGTCAAGTTAAACATCTGAAGTTGCTGTAGCGTTTTTTCTTTACTACTTTAGGAAGTTATACATTATTTTTGTGTATTTATATTAGGTTTCATCATTTTAATCTTCCATTATGTTTTTAATTATCTTTCCTTCTTTATTTTCTTCAAACCTCATTATGAGTAGCTGGACTTTTACCAGGGTTGTGACCCAACCCTAGTGTGTAAACCTTATGGGTACTAATTTATTGCTTGTTTATGATTGGGTGTTGATTATTTAGCTTATTTCATGCTTCAATTTTAGAATTAACAGTTGCAAACATTGATTCATGCCTATTTGACTTAGTCTCTACTTGAGAAAGTGAGACCTAGTCAAGGATAACTTAGCTAGCAAGGAATTGGGTCAATTGAGAGATTGATTAACCCAATTAAAGGGTTCAACCTAGAGACAGTAATAACCTGACTTGAGCTCTTATCAACTGTTTTGGTTGATACCCATTTGGTAGACCAAATGGGGAAAAATCACTCTCTGATCGAGAGGTATTGAGTGAGTAATGTAGAGTTGTGAGCTATAATACACCCCAATGAACAAAACAAATATAAGCATCTTTACCCCATTAGGCTACCACCTAGGTTGTGGTCACAATCCTTTAATTCAATTGGAAAAACCTCAAAAACATTTATCTCTAGTCTATTTCCTTTATCTTGCAACCATTAGATAAACAGTATAAGTAGAAAACATACTGTGTTGTGGAAGTGCTATCTAGATAACCCATTTTCTTATTCCAAATATATACCCCTAACACCCCTCGTAACTCCCAGTGGATTCAACCCCGAGTCCTAGTTGGGTATTTATTATTGCATACGACCATTTCATATCTCTATTGAGGTGTGTTGTGGACGTGATTAGCGACCTCTAGCAGTCTGAGCCCCACCCCGAGCTGGCTGAGCAGGGTTGATGTAATTGGTGCGGAAGTCATAACCTGACCCCTCTGTTGAGCTGGACCTCCAAAATGACGGGGACACTGCCTCTACACATGTCCGAACCCCTTGCACTCGAAGCAACTCCGATCTGCCAATGGTGGTGGGGATTGAAGCGGACCCCGAGAACCAGAATAACTACTAGAAGAACTTGGTACAGATGAACCCTGAACTGATGGAGCATGACAGGAACTCTGAGCCGGGAGGGCACAGAGGATGACTGACCCGGACGAGCTTTGAATAAACTATGGCTAGCTGATGCACCCACGGTGAATCAGACTAGTCATCTGAGCGGGCCTATAAGGACGGCCCCTACTGTGGTGGGACTGCCCTCCAAAAGAAGCACCACTGAAACCACCCAAACCACAAGGCCTCTTGGCCTCCCTCTCCTCACGTTCCTGACTATGGACCTGCTCTAGCCGCCTAGCAATATCAACCACCTTGTCGAACCTAGCACCCGATGCTATCTCCCGAGTCATGGCAAAACACGGTCCATAGTTGAAGCCATTAACGAACCTCCTAATCCTCTCCCTCTCTGTGGGAACCAACCAGTTCGAATGACGAGCCAACTTTAAAAATCTCATCTTATACTGGGTCACGGACATACCCTCCTAGCGTAGCTGCTCAAACTGCCTACGTAACTCCTCCTTGTGGGTCTGTGGAATAAACTTCTCTAAGAAGAGAACTAAAAACTCATGCCACATAAGTAGTGCAGCGCCGGCAGGCCTGCTCAACTCATAGGCCTCTTACCATCTGAAGGCTTCCCCCGACAGTCAGAAAGTAGAAAATGAGACTCCACTAGTCTCCAGAATACCTGCCGTGTGATGAATCCCCTGGCACCTATCTAAGAAGTCATGTGCATCCTCTGACTTAGTCCCACTGAATGATAAAGGCTTTAGCCTCCCAAATCACTCTAGCACTCTTTTATTCCTCGTCACTCATAGGGGGACCCACCTGGGCCTGAGCAGCTTCAACCGGCTGGACTAGTAGTACCTTCGATGTCTGGAGTACGGGCGGCTGGAGTCTAAGCACCTCCCCCGGCCTAAGAAGTGGTTGATGCGGCCTGAATTAAAACAGCCTGAGCAAGGCTAATGCATACAGTCAATATTTGGGCCAAAGCCTCCTGAAGGCTTGGAATCAAAATGGGCACAACTGGTGCCTAAGCTGGTCTCGTCGGCTCAACCATAGCTGGTATCTGCTCCTAAGCTGAAGCAACTGGTGGCTCCACGAATGCTACTCTAGCAGTTGTATGAGCTGCACCTCAGCCTCTACTGCTGATCCGGCCTTTTGCGACCCTAGCTGGTGGTATTGGTGGCCATCCGCCCGATTCGGTAACACGTATCCTCACTATCTATGAAAGAATAGAATAATAGAAGTTTAGTTTCCAGGATCAAAATATTCGCACGACAAGAATACAAGAAAGTGAAGTTTCCTAACTGTTTGGTAGCCTCTCGAAGATAAGTATAGACGTCTTCGTACCGATTTGCAAGACTCTACTAAACATGCTCATGACTCGTAAGACCTATGTAACCTAGGCTCTTCTACTAACTTGTCACGACCTTCGTGATCGTGCCTTTCCTAATACTAGGCAAGCCAACAATCACAAAATAACTACGCATTTAATTTAAAAGCATGCCAAATATAGCTAGCATGAGGAATAATACATCTCAATGTCTACATGTCAAATATGCATGTCACCTGTAATGCAACACAGTGAAAAACTCATACACTCATGCTCTTAGAGTATTCAACCTCACTCAGCACTCCCAATCCTCAGCACTCTCAAACACTCAGCACTCTTAATCACTCAGCACTCTCAATCACTAGGCACTCGCACTCAGTGCTCAACGGTACATGCGCTCACTACTGGTATGTCAGACTCCGGAGGGGCGGATCCTGCCCAAGCGCTAATATAAGCCAACATGGCATGCTGCAGCATGTAGCCCGATCCCATAAATATCACTCACAATCAGGCCCTCGGCCTTACTCAGTCATTAATCTCTCCAGTCTCTCAGTCTCACAAATCTCATGGCAATCAGCTCAAACAATGATACGTGATATAACAATAGATGATAACAAGGATTAAGATATGATATGCAAATGATAAATGTGACTGAGTACATAATTATAGTTTAAGCAAATAACTCAACAGTAGAAATGACCTCAGCAGGTCCCATCGGAATAAGCATATAACCTAAACATGATTTCTAACATGGATTGCAGCTTAATTACACGAACACGTAAGAATTACATGAATATCAATAAGGTTTGATAACTACTTGGTACCACAGAATTAACTGAGTCACAATTACTACAGTGCACGCCCACACGCCCGTCACCTAGCATGTGCAGCACCTCAACACCAATCACATAACACGAAATCCAGGGATTCATACCCTCAGTACCAAGTATAGAAGTGTTACTTACCTCAAACCGTGCAATTCCATACTCCAACAAGCCTTTGCCTCACGAATCGACCTCCGAACGACTCGAATCTAGCCACAAACAACTTAATACAATCAAACAAACTATAGGAATCAATTCCATGCGATAAAGCTAGGTTCTTTAACAAAAGTGAAAAAGTCAACCCAAAAAGTCAATCCCAGGCCCATGTCTCGGAACCCGACAAAATTTATAAAATCCGAACACCCATTCCATAATGAATCGAACCATATCAAAATCATCAAATTTTAACTACAAATCGACCCCCAATCGCTCAAATCTTACTCTCGAATACATGGGTCAAAAATCTCCAAATTCGAACTTAGATTCATGATAATTAGGTGAAATAATCAATGGGTATTCAAATACATGGATAAAAGTGATCAAAATTCACTTACGTCTTCAATCTAGGTGAAAACCTCTTCAAAAAACGCCTAAGTCCATACCCCAAAACTCTAAAAATGAGAAGAACACTCAAACCCTCAATATTTATTATCTGCCCAGCCCTTTTCACTCTTGGAGACTCACCAGCCCCACCTGCGGCTCTACTTCTGTGGGTGTAATGACCCGACTGGTCATTTTGAGCATTTGCATTTCGTTCAACTATTTGAAGTCTTGAGTATGCTGCTCTGTTTCTGCGGGTGCAACGATCCGACAGGTCGTTTTGAGCATTTGCATTCCGTTCAACTACTTGAAGTCTTGAGTAGCTTCGTATATTTGTTATGACTTGTGTGAATCGTCGGTTTTGGTTTTCAAGTGATTTGGATTTAATTTGGAAGAATGATTCTCAACTAGGAAGTTTTATATTGGAAGAGTTGACCAAGTTTGACTTTTGTATATTTGACTTCGGAACGGGGTTTTGGGGCTACATCTGTCTTTTTTGGATCATCTCCATGTTCCTTATAGATTGTAATCTATAAGCTTCCAAAGTTGGCTTACTGACAGTAGAATTTCTTCTTTGCGAACGCGAAGCTTCCGCTGCAAACGCAATTCACAGGTCCTTTTTTCCCTTTTTTCTCTTCACGAATGCGACCCAAAGTCTACGATTGCGATGCACACTCCTGTGCCAAAAACCATGGCCTAAAACTGGTCCAAAACCATTCCGAAACTCACCCCAGGCCCCCGGTACCCCATCCAAACATACTAAGTCCGATAACATAACATGGACCTGCTCGAGGCCTTAAATAATATCAAATAACATCAAAACTATGAATTGCACCTTAAATCGAACTTAATGAACTTATGCACTTCCAACTTCCACAACTCGCACTGAATCATATCAAATCAACCGGGAATGATGTCAATCTTTGTATGCATATCCCAAATGACACAACAAAGCTATTCTAACTCCCGAAATCACAATCCGAACATGAATCAATAAAGTCAACTCTCGGTCAATCCTTTCAACCTTCCAAACCCTCAACTTTTCAACTTTTGTCAAACTGCATCAAATTAACCTACGCCTCCAAATCTAAATCCGGGCATACGCCTAAGTCCAAATTCATCTTATGAAGCTATTGAAATCATTAAAATACCATTCCGGAGTCGTCTACACAAGAGTCAAACTACGGTCAACTCTTGCCACTTAAGCTTCTAAAACAAAAATTATTCTTCCAAATCAATCACGAATCATTCGAAACCGAACCCGGCCACACACACAAGTCATAATACACAATACGAAGGTGCTCGAGATTTTAAGCCACCGAACAGAATTTTAATTCTCAAAACGACCGATCGGATCGTGAGTTATGAGCAAAATCAGAGGAAAAGAGAACAAATGAACATGTAAAACAAAAAAACCTGCACAATAAAATAGATCCTATCTCAACTGTGATCAACTCTATAAGCAATGCAAAGAAGATATACCTCTACAGACTCTATGGAATGTCCAACACGAAAAGCAGTTTTCCCTCAGTTGACAATATAAAATTAGTGCCAGTATTTCAAATCTACTCCCAAAGAAATTTATTTTTAATCAGTCTTACAAGATGCTTGTGGCATGTTTTTATAATGATACTACTGGCCACACAAAAAAAAAGACAATTTTATAGAAATACATATCTAAAGTGTACCCCTACTGGATAATCTGCCACCTAAATTGGTTATGTTAGGAATTGATAAAACTAATGCTTGAGCGACCTAAGTACTTTAATTTGCCATTGTTGCTAACTGTATCAAATCGGATCTACCCCAGTCAGGTGGTCAAATGACCACTAAGACTCTTATCAACTTTTTGGCGCGAACGGAAAACCTTCTTTCAATTATTTCATGTTTGTATACAGAAAGTAGTACCCTTTTCTTCTTATCATAGGTAGAGAACTTGAGGAAAAGGAACCAAAAAACACTCAAACGACACGTAAACAGGAAATGTCAAACACTTAAATACACCATCATGGGTGCTAAAAAGATAGTTTTTTCAAGAGATAGAAGAGGTTTTAAAATTCAACATCTTACGATACGAATTCAAATAAGCGGAAGCAAATAAAATAAACAAGTTGTTTACCCCTGCAATGATACAATTGAATTTGTTACGTGTGTATAGATAAACGAACTGATTTGATCCAACAATAATAAACAAACAAGATTAAAAATAAGATTTAGCGATTAAAATCGAAAGAAATGACAAGCCTGACTCCGGGAGCAATGCCTCCGATAACATAAATAAGAACAATATAAAACAACTAATAAAGTTATTTTATTGAGCTTGAGAATAGAATATAGCATAAGTTTTACCAAAAATTTCATGTTTTACAATGGTTGTTAAGCCTACTATTTATAGTTATACCTAGGGAAACAAGATTCTAGGATCAAGTCCCCATTAAATGAAAATAAAAGGGTCATTGATGAATATGTAACGGCAGGTTGTGAATACAAATATTTTCTGTAACGGCTGCCCATTTAATGCTAGAGAATAATTTTCATTGAATGTTATCCGATGGCAAACATTCAATTTGCTCACGTTGATCATGCTCCTTTTGGGGTCTACCCGATGATAATTGCAACTGTTTTTCGGGTCATTCAATCATTTAATGTAAACTAATTTTACCCTATACAGATAGCCCTCTTGCTTTTTGGTAGCATATTTTTGTGTCACTGGAAAGTTGGTGAAGATCCCTTTTTTGGCGAAAAATATTCTAAAAACCTTCTGAACTGTCTCTAACGCATGAAAGGACGCACATCTTCTCGCATTTAATATCCTGAGCACGTGTTGCCCCACAATTCAATAATATTTTTGCCGGTTCTAGAGGTAATCATGACCACGATTTTTGCCATCTATATCTTTACGTCGACTCATCATTTCACCTCTTTCAATTCAAAAACTTTCATAAGTTCATTATCTTCTTTGCACTTAACCTTCTTCTGCTTTCATCTCTTTCCGGCTTTCTTCAAAAACTCCATTATCTTTTTATTATCATGGCATCTTTTACTGAGTCTTTCAAAGACTCTAGTCTTCTCTTCGATGGAGGCCCGAAGAGAAGCAAAGATAAAGAGGTTGATGTTGATGATGCGCCTCCCACGGTAAGCACCATCATCCCCAACACCTGAGCATCGTCAATGACTTCCAATAAAAGTTTCCCTCCGCGTCTCCACGGACTTGGGCCGTCAGCAGATATCCTTCCTCTATTCGCCCTTCTAGTATTCCTGATGTGAAGGAGGTCTATAGCTATCTAGACCTTAACATCATCACTCCTAACCTGATAGAGCGGGTTACCTTCACCAAGGAAGGTTTTATGTATGTCTATATGTATCCCTTCACCTTTGGTCCGTTTTCTTTGAGTGGAGGCCTCGACCCGATGATCTTGGAGTTGTACCATCGGTACCAGGTCTGCCTGGCACAAGTGGTCCCTTCTGTATGGCGAACGGTGGCTTGTCTACATCAGTTGTGCACGGAGACTAGGAAAACCTTAACCCTGGCACACATGATGAATCTCTACTCCCCCAAAATCTTCTGTGGGGGAGTAATAAATTTCAGGAAACGTTGCCACCATGCTCTTCGCCAGCGTGGATGATGACAGTTATAGTGGATGGATGGAGCGGTTTGTCATTACTTCTACTAGGTATATCATCTCGGCCATAACTCCATCCTTCCCTGAATCATGTAATCGTTCATGTAAGTTTGTAATTTATTCATCTCTTTCCTTCGTAAAAAGAGTGTTTCCCACCATTGTTGACCTCTTTGTTTTAGTTGTTTTAGTTGCTCGATAGACACCACTAAGGGTTCAAGGCCTAGACCAATGGGTTCAGAAGATTCTGGACATTACAACACCAGAAAACCGTCGGTGGAAAAAGATGGCCCATTCGTGCCCTTTTTTCTCTCGAAAGCGGGTTTCGACATGTGATAACTCTTTTGAATGGGTACCAAAAGAGAAGAGTTGTCACCTAACTATTTTCAAGGTGCGTTAGGGAACCTATTTGTAAATAACTCTGTTTAATTAGTCTACGTCACCAAAGATCGGGTACGGGCTCAAATTACCTCAAAGAGAAGGTGTTAGACACTCTTCGAGGTCCACAACTATGGGTCCCAGCCGAAGCTTATGCTATATGGGATTATCGGATTATAACTATCATATGTGATCATATAAGCGAGGGAAGACAAAGAATCTGAAAGTTCTACTATGATGTAAACAAGTGTAAAGAGAATTTCACAAAATTAGGTTGTATATAAATAAACAATACAAGTCTTCAAAAGTCGAAGGATACAACTTAATTGTTCTAAATTCAAGAGACGAAGTGCGAACATATAAAGAAAGGGTGGGGTCCTAAATTTTTTAGCCTAAAGGATCATCCTGTGCAACATAAATAATACTTCGCAACTCCCTTAGTGTAGGGGTTGCTCATATTATTCAGCGGGCACAAGCTATCATCTCCTGCTACTCGAGATTACTATGTTAAAGTTGTTTACCTAAAGCTCTCTAATTCAATTCTAGATCGTGTCTTATGCGTGCGCTACCCGTCCCATGCCTATGGTCCGGGAGGCTTTATACCTACTATCTGGGTGGTTCTAGACTTTACTTAGGATGCTAAAAAAATTACAAAAACTAAGCGCACATTCAAAGTATAGAGGACTACACATAAAGACAATAAATGGCCCAAGTTAGCCTCCACACATAAGCAACAAACGCACGTGGGCATATTTTTATATTAGGCAGTCAACAGTTTTAGAAAAGACGCATTAGAGTCGTCAAGTCCTATAGGCATGGCTTCCATGTGATTCTGATTTCCAGTATTGTACAGGCAGTACTGTAGCTTTAGACTAACGAATTTGCAGATTAAAGGTATTACAGCCCTATAGGCATGATATATAAATTGTTTTCGTGGCGAGGCAGTAAAACAATTTGGAAGCTCAGAATTAATAGCGTGATTTATAAACATGCTTTCTAGGTGAGTGATAGTATTCTAAAGCCAGGATTTCTAATAGTTGACATCTTAACTTGATTTTATAATACTTTATCCCTATAGGCATATCATCTAGGTGGGATAGTGTAATGAAAGCAACAAAAATAGTCGATTTATTAATTAAAACCCTATAGTCATGATATCTAGATGAGCATTAATCTATGCACATTCGAAACTTGTTATTCTTTTTCGGAACACAACTACATTAGCTAACCATTCGGGATACGTTACCTACCAGATTTAACCAATGTCAAGTAGTCGAGTTACCTCTTCCTTAACAGCCTGTTTCTAACCTCGGCGATTGGGCATTTCTTTTGCCTTACCGGAGGGAAGCTCGGGTCCAGGCTTAGCTTGTGCACGACCACCTCTAGTGGGATACATGTCATATCCAAGTGTGAACATGCAAAACAATCAATGTTAGCCTTAAAAAAAATTAATAAATCCTGATCTGAGTTCGGGATTGAGTCTTATTCCCAAGTGAAACTTCCTTTCCAAGAATTTTTCAAACAAAGCCACTTGCACGAGTTCTTCTGTCATGGATTTGGTTGCATCTGTCTTTTCTAGTACTCGAAAGTATCTCGGTACCTGGTGGGATTCCGGTGACTCCTCGCCTTTGTCATCTTTGCTTGGCAAGGGAGCAGGCATCGGTTCCTGTAATTTCTATTTGCTGGGCTCCTTCCCTTTACTGCTGGAAATCGATACTACGTTCATTTCTCTTGCTTCTAGTTTATCTCCTCTTATCTGCTTGATTCCTTCTGGGGTCGGGAATTTCAGCAGTTAGCAGTATGTCAATGGTACGACCTTCATCTCATTAATCATAGCCTTTCGAGGATTATGTTGTAGCTCATGTCGCCGTCCACCACTTCAAATAAGGTGTTTTTTGTTACCCATTCGGCGTTCGTGGGCAGCATGATCTCTCCTCGGGTTGTAACACTTGACAAGTTGAACCCAACGCTGAGTTTTGTTGTCGGAATGATGCTTCCAATTAGCTTTGCTTGTTCCAGCACTCTCCATTGAATGATGTTGGCTGAGCTTCATGGGTCAACCAAAACACGCTTAATCTTGAAATATAGGACATTAAGAAAGATTACCAGTGCATCGTTATTCTGCAGAAGAAGTTTGTACGCATCTTTCTCCGTGAAAGTGATGCCGTCTTTGGCGACTTCTCGGAATCTCTTGTTGTAGGTCACTGATACCTTTGTCTTATTAGCCGCCGAAAAGGTTACGCCATTGATTTTGTTCCCTCAGAATATCATGTTGATAGTCAATTGAGGAGGGTGTTCTCCTATATTCGAGGGCTATGCGTTGTCCCCGATACGACCGTAATTGTTCTTGGCCTGATCACTTATGAATTCTCGTAGATGGTCGTTCTTTAACAACATAGCCACCTCTTTGCGTAGATGCTGGCAATCCCCAGTCCTGTGGCCGTGAGTCCCATGATACTCTTACCATAGGTTAGGATCGCTCTGGTTGGGATCAGATCTGATTGGCTTCGGGAATCACGCTTCTTTGATATTCCTCATTATCGATACCAACTCCACAATGCTGATGTTGAAATCAATTTAACAACCTGGGATATGTTGAATCTCATGTCCCCAGTTCCACTTTTTCTTGCAACAATCTGCTGTTTCGGCCACGGTCAGTTCTTCTGTCGGGAGCGAACCTATCCGAGGACCAGAATCCTTTGCTACCACATCTTTTGGTTTAATCGTATGGCAAGAAACGGTCTTTAGAATATCGTTGGTCTACATCAAAATCACCTTTGAACTTATCCTAGTTCTTGTCTCGACCCTGCCCCTTGGTTGATGTTGGGAACCCGAGCTGATCAACATCTATCCTTATTTTCGACTCATAGCAGTTATGAACATCCGCCCATGTGGTCGCTTGGAATTGGAGCAGGATTTTCTTCAGCTTTTGAGAAGCGTCGGAGCTCCTCGAATTCAATCCCTTTGTGAACGCCTCCGCTGCCCATTCGTCTGGTACGGCCGGTAGCAGCCTCCTCTCTTTCTAGAATCTGATAACGAATTCCCGCAACAATTCAGACTCACCTTGTGCGATCCTAAATATGTCTGCCTTCTAAGCTTGGACCTTACTGGCCCCGGCATGGGCCTTAATGAATGAATCTGTAAGTATTTTAAAAGAGTCAATTGAATGCTCGAATTGACTCATTTCGTGGCAATCCCGGTCTGCGGAGGACAGTACCTCGGCATCGGCCTTAATGAATGAATCTGCAAGCATTTCAAAAGAGTCAATTGATGGCTTTCTCTTGCTCCCTTAAGATCTTTACTATTTCCGCAACGTATTCATCTACCGCGTTATTGGGAGTGGACTCCCGTACATGTCAGGCGTACAGTCCTCCACGGACCGGGGTTGCCTCATCCCCCTCGTTGCTGGTGTCGCTGATTGAATCCTCATGTTGAGGTAGATTTTCATGTCCCTCAATGTTGTGTGCGATGTTGAATCATTAGCTATTATTTTTTATTTTTTTCTAAGGAACAAAGAATCAAACAAGTTAGTAATAAACGCAATGATCAACTAAATTACGCAACTGTCTAAGCCCCACGGTGGGCACCAAACTGTTTACCCGTAAAACAGTATAGTTGAATTTGTTACGTGGTTTATAGACAAGTGAACCGATTTGATCCAAAATGATAAATAAACAAGATTAGAAATAATATTTAGCGATTAAAACCGAAAGAAATTGACAAGCCTGGCTCGGGGAGCAATGCTTCCGAGGACAGAATTAAGAACAATATAAAACAGCAAATAAAGTTATTTTATTGAGCTTGAGAATAGAATGTAGCATAGGTTTTGCCAAGAATTTCGTGTCTTATAATGGTTGTTAAGCTTAATATTTATAGCTATACCTAGGGAAACAAGATCCTAGGATCAAGCCCCCATTCAATGATAATAAAGAGGCCATTGATGAATATGTAAAGGCAGGCCGTGAGTGCAAATATTCTCTGCAACGGCTGCCCATTTAATTCCAGGGAACTTTTTCATTGAATGTTATCCGATGGCAAAGATTTGATTTGCTCACGTTGTTCATGCTCCCTTCGGGGTCTATCCGATGACAATTGCAGTTGTTGTTTCCGGTACTAGTTACTACTCGACTACCTTCTACCTGCCTTCGGTTCCACGTGTCACGCTGTCATTCGATCATTTAATGTAAATCAATTTTACCCTATACACAAGTAAAAACTAAGATAAAATAAAAGGGATAACACAAAACATTTAGAAAAGGAGGAAACGGAAATTAGAATAAAAAGTAGGCAATGAATCCAAGGGAGAAAGATTGAACTCATAATTGTATCCATAACAAAGGAAACCCAAATTAGGTTCATTAAAGAGATAAAAAGAAAATATTTCCAATACACTCACGAAGAGTATCAACTTATTATTCAAAAGCCATACCAATAAAATTAAACACTAAACTTAGTTATTTTTGTATACGGGTAAAACAGGGGGAAACCTCAACGCCTCGTACTGAGGCCCGAATGGAGTGCTCGGCATCGGACTTGATAAGACAATACTTTCACAATCTCGGAACGAGCTCCGAGACCTCAGAAAGCATGACAACTGTTACACATGACTAACAGAGGGCCGTGATATCCGCACCCCACCAGATATCACGGCATGAATCTCTCCTGACATCGGCAGCAAATTAGTAATCGACTAAAAAGGAGGATTGTTACCTTTTTTAGAATTGTACTAGGGGTAAAACTCCCCTACTATATAAAGGGGAAGTTTTATTTCAATAAACACATTGTAACACGCATATCAAGACAATTAGAACTTGTTTCTATACTTCTTAGTTATTGAAAAGTTCTTATTTTAACTATAGCTCTTCATGTATATTTAGTTTCAAATCGAGGGTCTGGTCGAAGACGAAACTATTGTTAAGCCTAAATCTGAGCCCAAACTCAATGTCACAACTGGTTTGATTATTTATCTTATCTTTATTTTTCCTATCTAACATTCTTGATCACTTGTATTGAATTGATCCACATATCCTTAAAATCGCGTATAAATTCAATTGTTATCCATTTTTAAGGATAAACAGTTTGGCGCTCACCATGGGGCTAAGGATAATAGTGGTGGTTTGACACAAATCTCCATAACACAGTCTATTTTACACTTGTTCTTTAAGGTCACAATTTCAGGCCAGTTTAAAAATGTCAAATTATCAGTCTGTTCACTTGAATGTCGAGGCTAAGTCTGGCCATCATGGCAAAAATAACAATCCGGTGCTTAGCAATAAGGCGCCCCGTGCTGATCCCAACAGGGTCCCAGTTGCAGATCCAATCGATGCTAACTCACATGTGCCTATCGATGCCACCCTACCTATCGACCCCAAGAGCAGCATTCGCGGAGGAGCCCGACCAACGACTCAAGGGGCGCCCGAGGGCGAAGGCTACAGAGTCAGTCTACGAGTGATTTTTGAAATGTTGCAGGCTTAACAGGCGGTGATAGCACAATTGCAAAATCAAAGTCGTGCCCCCAGCAGAGTTGAGCCAAAAACATCCCTGAAAATCACCCGAAGAAATGAGCAGATCACCGAAAGGCCGGGTGGAACTGAGCCTGGTGTCATTCCCGAAGTAATGAAAATGGTTGAAACATTAACGAAACGGGTGGAGTTAGGTAAAAATAAAATTGAGGCTAACGACAAGAAGTTGGAGACATATAATTCCATGGTTGATCAAATCCCAGGAGTGCTCGCGGTATTGAAAGGCTCAGACTCCAAAAACTGTCCAAAAGCCTTTCCTCCAAGCGTGGCACCAAAGCCAATCCCAAAGAGGTTTTGCATGCCCAATATTCCAAAATATAACGGAACCATGGATCTGAACGAGCATGTGAGCTCCTACACGTGCACCATCAAAAGGTAATAACTTGGAAGACGACAAGATCGAGTCGGTGTTATTAAAGAAGTTCGGGGAAACTCTGTCAAAAGGAGCAATGATATGGTGCCACAACTTGCCCCCAAATTCTATTGGTTCGTTCGCTATGCTCACAGATGCCTTTGTAAAGACTCATTTTTGGGCCATCAAGGTCGAGACCAGAAAATCAGATCTCTTCAAGGTTAAGTAAAAGGACAACGAGATGCTCAGGGAGTTCGTGTCAAGATTTCAAATAGAACGGATGGACATACCTCCGGATGCAGACGATTGGGCCGATCAGGCATTCACTTAGGGACTTAACCCTCGAAGCTCCTTGGCTTTGCAACAGCTGAAACAAAACTTGGTAGAGTATCCAGCAGTAACTTGGGCCAAAGTCCACAGTAGGTACCAGTCAAAAATCAGAGTTGAGGACGACCAACTCGGAGTCCCTTCTGGGTCCGTTTATCCAATTAGAACCGACGACAAGCCAAAGAGAGTCGTCGATCATGAATCAAGGCCAGTCCGATCGGTACCAACCATACAGTGCAGATCAAAGGGGAAATGGGTCCGAGCGCAACTCTACAAGGAACGAAAAGAGAGGCGATCGAGGACCCAATGGCAGAGGTCTGATGAGCAAAAATAGTTTCGACAGGCCACTAGGGGGAAGGGAAGAATCAAGATTATCAGAGTATAACTTCAATGTCGATGCAACCAGCATCGCATCAGCCATTGGGTGCATCAAGAAAACCAAGTGCCCTCGACCATTGTAGTCCGACCCTACCCAGAGGGATCCTAAAATGATGTGTGAGTATCATGGCACTCATGGCCACAGGAGCGAGGACTGTTGATAGTTGAGAGAAGAGGTCGCTCGGCTGTTCAATAACGGGCATCTCTGAGAATTTTTGAGTGATCGAGCCAAAAACCACTTCAAGAACAGAGATTCCAACAAACAGACCCAACAAGAAGAAACTTAGCACTTCATCAACATGATCGTTGGAGGGGTAGATGTCCCCCAGGGACCAATGATAAAGCGCACTAAAGTATCCATCACGAGGGAAAAATGCACCCAAGATTACATATCGGAGGGAACCACTTCGCTCAGCGACGAGGATGCCAAAGGCATCGTATAGCCTCATAATGATGCACTGGTGATATCCGTACTTATCAACAAATCACGAGTTAAATGTGTGTTGATTGATCCAGGGAGCTCGGCCAACATCATTAGATCGAGGGTCATCGAGCAGTTGGGTTTACAAGATCAAATAGTACCGACGGTTCGGGTGTTGAACGGATTTAATATGGCATGCAAAACTACTAAGGGAGAAATAACCTTGCCAGCAAATACTGCCAGGGCAATTCAAGATACGAAATTTTATGTGATCGAAGGGGACATGAGGGATAACACCTTATTCGGAAGGCCATGGGTTCACAACATGAGGGCAGTACCCTCAACACTGCACCAAGCACTAATGTTCCCTACACTGGGAGGATTTAAGACGGTCTACCAAGAGCAGTCGGCCGCAAAAGAAATGTTCGCAGTTGATGAGGTAATCCCAATGCCTGTGATATCGACATCAAAGAACACGGAGCTGACCAGGAAGGAAGAAATTAAATAGCTATCACTGATACCGGCCCCGACCGAACCAGAAGACCGAGGAGTAAGCGAGGAGGATGATTATAGAGTTCCTAGGTCATTCATTGCTCATGATGATTCCGGTGCCACCAAATTGACGGTCGAGGAGCTGGAGCAAGTCATATTGATCGAACACCTGCCTAACCGGAAGTTATACCTGGGACGGGGTTAACTCCCGAGCTCAGGAAAAAACTCATTAAATTTCTCATAGCTAACATAGATTGTTTCGTTTGGTCCCATCTTGACATGACAGGGATCCCGCCGGAGGTAACCACTCATAAGCTGAGGTTGGACCCGAAGATCCATTTGGTTAAGAGAAAAAGGAGACCGCAGTCCGAAGTCAAGCACGCTTTCATCAAGGACGAGGTATCTAAACTCCTTAAAATAAGATCCATTCGAGAAGTTAAGTACCCGGGCTGGTTAGCCAACGCAGTGGTAGTACCTAAGAAAAGAAATAAGATAAGAATGTTTGTAGATTATAAAGATCTAAATAAGGCATGCCCTAAGGATTCTTTTCCTTTGCCTAAAATCGATCGGATGTTCGACGCGACGGCCGGGCACGAGATACTCAATATTCTCGATGCCTATTCCAGGTACAACCAAATTCGTATGGACCCGGGCGATCAAGAAAAAACTTCCTTTGTCACTAAGTTCGGCACCTATTGTTATAACGTAATTTCATTCGGATTAAAGAACGCTGGTGCCACCTATCAATGCCTAGTAAATCAGATTTTCGAAGAACAGATAGGAAAATCAATGGAAGTTTATATTGACAACATGTTAGTCAAGTCCCTACGAGTAGAGGACCATTTGAAACATTTGAAGGAAATCTTCCACATATTGAAGAAATACAATATGAAGCTGAACCCGAAAAAGTGCGCATCCAGGGTCAGATCCGGAAAATTCCTGGGGTTCGTGGTATCCAATCGAGGGATCAAGATCAATCCCGGCAAAATCAAAGCCATAGAAGACATCACCATGGTGGACACCGTCAAGGCTGTTTAGAGGCTGGTCGGGCGTATAGCCACCTTGGGTCGGTTCATATCGAGGTCCTCGGATAAAAGCGATCGATTCTTCTCACTATTGAAGAAGAAGAATAACGTTTCCTGGACCCACGAAGTGTTAATAAGATTTATAAGAACTCAAGAGGTATCTCTCGAGTCCCCACCCTTCTCCACACCCCGAAGGCGGATGAACAGTTGTACCTTTAATTGGAGGTTTCAGAGGTGGCGGTAAGTGGAGTCTTAGTCCGGGAAGAGGAAGGTCTGCAATTTCCTGTTTACTATGTCAGTGGGACTCTAGGCGAGGCCCAAACAAGGTATCCTCACCTGGAAATATTGGGGCTCGCTTTGCTAAACGCCTCCAGAAAATTAAAATCGTACTTTCAACATCACCCCATATGTGTCGTAACCTCTTACCCACTAAGGAACATCATGCACAAACCCGAGCTGTCGGGTCGATTGGCCAAATGGGCCATCGAAATTAGCAGGTACATTATCGAGTATCGACCCTGAATTGCCATAAAATCTCAAACTCTGGCCAACTTCGTGGCCGACTTTACGCTGGCCTTAGTGCCCGAAGTCAGAATAGAATTATTGTTATCCTCGAGGACCACCTCGAGAATTTGGATCCTTTTTACGGACGGTGCCTCGAACGCAAAAGAGTCCAGGCTCGGTATCGTGCTAAAGCCCCCTACGGGGAATGTAGTTAGGCAGTCTATTAGAATAGTAAATTGACTAACAATGAGGTCGAGTATGAGGCCATGATTACAGGTCTCGAATTAGCTAAAAGCCTTGGGGCCGAGGTGGTCGAAGCTAAGTGCGATTCCCTCCTTGTGGTAAATCAAGTCACTGGGACTTTCGAAGTAAAAGAGGAATGAATGCGAAGGTATTTGGACAAGTGACAGGTAACGCTGCATCAATTCAGGGAATAGACCCTACAGCACATGCCCCAGACCAACTTGGGGTCATCGGTTGATGACGATGAATTTAGTTCGGGAACAGTTATATAGCTTATGAAGTCGGTGGTAGAAGAAGGCCATGCCGAAGTAAACTCAACGAGTTTAACTTGGTATTGGGGAACAAGTACATAGACTTCTTGAAAACTGGAAATTACCCTCGGATTCCAAAGAATCTAGAGCCATGTGTACCAAGGTGCCAGATTTAGCTTGGTCAAAGGGGCATTGTTCAGAAGAACATTCGATGGGCAGTTAGCCATATGCTTAGGGCGGGGAGATACCGAGTACACCTTGAGAGAAGTTCACGAAGTCACTTGCGGAATCCATTCGGGGCCAGGATCTTTGGTTCAGAAATTAATCAGGGCCGGCTATTATTGGACCAAACTGGAAAAGGATGACAAAGATTTCGTACGAAAATGCGACGGCTTCTAGAGACACGTACTGATGATCCATCAACCGAGGGAGCTACTACACTCGGTCCTGTTCCCGTGGCCATTTATGAAATAAGGGATGGACATCGTTGGTACCCTGCCATGAGCACCCGGTAAAGCTCAATTCAAACTATTCATGACTGCCTATTTCTCCAAATGGGTCGACGTCCAGGCATTCAAAAAAGTCCGGGAGAAAGAATTCATTGGCTTTATCTGGGACCACATAATATGTCGATTTGGGATACCGGCCGAAGTCATATATGATAATGGGAAGCAATTCATCGGCAGCAAGGCAACAAATTTTTCGAAGATCACAAGATTAAAAAATACTATCAACACCTTACCACCCTAGTGGGAACGAACAGGCGGAGTCAACAAACAAGACCATACTTCAAACCTAAAATAGAGGTTGACCGATGCCAAAGGGAAATAGAAAGAAATCTTTCCGGATGTCCTATGGGCATATTGTACAACCTCAAAGTCTAGTACGGGGGCCACTCCATTTTCGTTAGTTTATGGGGTCGAAGCCTTAATACCAGTCGAGGTGGGAGATCCGAGCCTCAGATTCAAATATGCAACCGAAGAGTCAAACAGCAAGGCCATGGTCACGAGCCTAGAACTATTGGATGAAAGGCGTGAGGCATCTTTAGTCCGGTTGGCCGCCCAGAAATAGCGGATAGAAAGATACTACCACTGAAGAGGCAACCTCCAACACTTCAAGATCGGGGACTTGGTGCTGAGGAAAGTAACTTTACACACCCGGAACCCAAACGAGGGAAAGCTGGGATCAAACTGGGAAGGACCGTATCGTGTCATCGGAATTACCGCCAAAAGCTCATACAAACTCGAAGCGGCAAACGGTGTGCAATTACCGAACAATTGGAATGTGACACACTTAAAATGGTACTACTACTAAGTTACGATCTCAACAACCCTTTAATCATGTTATGAATCATACTAACACTTGCAAGCAAATTTCAAGAATGGATGTGGCTATTAAGTCTGAAAGAAAGCGTTGCACTCTTTTTTCTTTGAACCGATTTTGTCCCAAGATGGGTTTTTCGGCAAGGTTTTTAACAAGGCAACAGTAAACCGTGCTAACTTAGATTCGGAGGCCGGTCTCAAATTGGAGTTAATGGGCGTTCATTTTGCATCAACATTCGAGCCCTCTCAAGCTCGACCTCGAATATTGGGAGCCATTACCCCTCGGATTAAGGTTTTTAGCAAGGAAAAAAAGAAAACCTTGCATGCTAGAAGCTAAGACACAGTGGTTAGGATTCATTGTAAAGGCCAAACAGTCATGTGAACCGTGCCCACATAGTCCACTTTAGCCACGACACAAGCTTTTACGCGTTTTCTATCATGTACTTTACACACAAAAATGAAAGAAAGTTCCGCCTTGCTATTATACATTTTTCTTGCCTCTTAAATTCCGGATCCTAAAAGCTCATGAGCTACCCCTATTCGGCGACTATCGAGCCCAAAGGATACCCCCACTCGGGGACTGTCATCCGAAAAAAGTTTGGACAATTCGGGCTACTAAATCTCGGAGGCACCAAACCTATTAGGCGGTGCCTAAATACAAAAGGCTACGGCTGCCCTAAAAATGGCTCGGAGACGTCCGAAGCTCGTAATCAGAAAGTAAGGCCTTTATAAAAATTCAAAACCTGCTAAAATGTTACCCTCGGCAAACGCATCATCTAAAATCACTTAAGCATCTTGAAATAACTACATTTGATTCTATGCTAAAGCATTAGAAACATTGCAAGAATAAAAATTATGAAAAGATGCTAAAAAAGTAAACACTCTGAATTGCCAGAAGGGAAAGATTTTATATATTCCGGAATATACTTACAAAGGCCCTATATAAACGACCTCAAAATAAACAAAAAATGTACATAAGTCAAAAACTAAAAAAATACTAAGGCATCTACGCCTAATCTTCGCTAGGGCCCGACTCGTCGCCAAAGCCGTCGGAATCCTCCGAGCCCTCGGAACCTTCGGAGCCTTCAGCACCTCAAGGCTCGTAAAGCTTCTTCACCTCGCCTCAGATTTTTTGGCTTCCTCGATTTTAGCCGACAAGTCAAAACCTCGGGCGTGGATCTCTTCGAGGGTCTCTCTTAGGGATAGCCGCTTCATATATTCGGCCTTTGCCTTTAGGCGGGTCTCGTCTGCCTCCACATTAGCATTGTATTGGGCCACCATTTCTTTGGCATCGGCAAAGGTTGTATCCAACTTGGACTTCATCGCCTCGTATTCTTTACCGAGGGCATCCTGCTCTGTGAAGGTCGAGCTCAATTGTGCTCGGAGATCATCGTTCAGCTGAGATCACTTGTTAATTTTTCCTTTCGCCACCCGGAGTTGGTTCTCCAACAATGCCAACTCTGCCTTAGTGGCTTCCATCTCCGAAGCCAGCAGGTCCATTTGCTTTTCCACCCGTCGGCCATGGCCTGAACCTCATTTATTTCGACTCGGAGTTGGTCGATCAGGTCGAGCTTTGTTGGACCTGCAAGGTTTTTTCATTAGTCACCACAATTAGCTCCTCATTTTTAACTTCAAAGACCTTTACCTTTTCGACCAGGTCGGCATGTTCCCACCTCAGGTGCGAAGCTTCCTTCTGAGTTCTGTCCAGCTCGGCCTGAAGATCTTTGACAGCGTATCTTGTTGCTCACTGAAAAGCTTGTACATATCCTTTTTTCGGGCCTGCTCCTTGAGCTGGAGCTCAAGCTGGCTTGTTTCCAAGCGGTACCGGAGGAAGCTCTTGTGGTGAAGCACTGAAGCCTGTAAAGAAAGGGAACTAAGTAAGAAACATTAAAGGAAAATTTTAAGTAATTCATAAGAGGAGTTCGAAGGTATTAGAACCTTACCCGGTTCAATGCTTGTTGTGCCTCATTAAAGAGGCTCGACGTGCCCACCTGGTTCATCTTTGTTTGGTCCTCCTCGGTTACCACACATCGGAGGTAACTGGCTACGCCTACCAGAGCGGATAGTACCCGGGCATCCTCCGGGACCGTGAGAATATCGTCCTCTTGCGCTTAGGATCCGCACTCTGCACAGGGACTACTTTCACCAATCGTGGACTCATGCTCGGCTCGTCAGTTCCTGAAGGCACGTCCTTCTTCGGTATCTCCAAGTGGCCTAACTCGAGTAAATCTTCATATGTTCACATATCAATGCTATTGAAGAAGGAATGGAGGGGTTTCTCTGCACCTTGTGCTCCTTCACTTGATTTTTCTTCGTCCGCTTGGGCCTCTTCGAAGATAGAACCGGTGTAGGAGGGCATTTCAACGATGTCAATCACACCGGTCGCCTTCTCCAGGGCAGGAGTAATTTCTTGGGAGACTGCAGCCTATATCTCCACTTCAGTCTATCGGACCGGAAGGGGTTCGACCTCGTGGCCCTTCTCCCCAGTATTTGCCTGTTCCACAGCAGGGGTCGATCTCCCTTCTCCCCGGTATTTGCTATTCCACGGCAGGGGTCGATCCGTGGGCAACAAAGATATCATCTTCTTCAGACTCATCCTTGAACCGGTAAAGGAAGTCAGGATCCAGTACCCTAGACTTGGTGTTCTTCTTGGGTTTGCGGGGTCGATTGACCGCCCTCTTCTTTATTTTACCTCACGGTGCGGGGAGCCCGAGGACTTTATTTTTCTCTTCTTCTCCTCCTTTGCGGCAGCCCCTGGCTGTCCAATTACGAAGGTATCAACAGACAAGGACACATCCTCGTCCCCTTCCAACGGCCTTAGTTCAATGTTCTTAGGCAAACCTGCGACAGAAAGAGGAGAGGTCAGCGTTATATAAGTTTAGAGCATAGCAATAGCTATTTGGAGGAGAACCTTACCATGAGAGCGGGCCTCCCATCGGCCCTTCGAAAGCTTGCGCCATGAGTACTCGAAGTATGACAGCTGCTTGCAGATGCCTTCGATCAACTTCTTGAGCCGGGGGACCGTATTAGGAACTCGAGCAACAGTTGCACGACCATAAATACTGATGGTGAGAAAGGAAATAAAGAAAAATTGACACTTAAGGAAAGGCTGCACTTACGAGATGCATTCCACTTCTCGGGAAATGGCAGGAACTGGGGAGATATCAAATCTTCATCTTTCACCCGAACAAAGCCTCCCTTCCAGCCTCAGTCATGATCCTCATCTATGCTAAAAAAAAGGGGCCTTGCTGGCCCCGTGATTAAGCTTGATTAGTCCCCCTCAGAAAATCTGGGGACTATACAGACGGAGTAGGTAGTCGAGGGTAAACTGAGAAGATTCAGTGTTGTTAGCAAAATGATGTAGGAGGATCACGATCCTCCAAAGAGACGGATGGATTTGCCCCAGGCACACCTCGTACCTCCTGCAAATGCCAAAACTACTAGGTCTACCGGGGCCAAGCGTGAAGGGGTAAGTGTAAATACTTAAATACCCCTCCACATGAGTAGTGATATCGTCCTCAGGCCCGGGGACAACCACATCTTTGCCTTCCCATTTGTAGTCCTCTCGGACCATGGGAAGGGTATCCTCTATAATAGAGCATATGTATCTCCATGCCCCTTCACCCCGGTCTTGTTTGGATGAGGCTTTTTCGATTTTGAAGTCATCTGCAGTTGAACAACCCCCGGGTATAAAACTTTTCATGGGGGCTCGAAAGCAACTGCCTCTGGGGCAACCACCTCTGGAGCAGCCACCTCGGCATCTGTGGCCGGGTGGGAAGATGAAGAGACAACCTGCTGAGGAACCAATTTGGAAGTTTAGCCATCGCAATCTGGAGAAAATGTAAAGATTGGAAGAAGAAAATATGAAGATTTAAAGAAACAACTATAAAGGTTGAAGAGAAGAGTATGAAGGTTTGAAGATAGGATGAAGATCTAGGTAGAAACCTGATGTGCCGGGTAATTTCGGCACATTTTGATATTACTTGCTTAAAGTGTGACTTGTTTTACTTGCAAATTATCATGATACTTATGTAATTTTAGTGTATTTGCAGTATATCAAGTGTAAGGACTCATAAGTACGGAAAAGAGTTCAAAAAGCAAGCTAAAGACAAGAAAAGAAGTAAGAGCATCGCATGTGCGAGTATGCGATTGCAAACAGAAAATGCGAATCGCATATTCCACAAGCAAATCGCAGACAAAGACAGAACTCTAGGCCAATCTTCATGACAAGAATGCGATCGCAAATGCGACCGCAAAACAGGAATGCGGTCCGCGAAATGACAAGGTGAAATCGCAAACACAAACAGATTTCTGGGTGAAAATCAGAGTGGAGAATGCGATCGCATATCGCGATCGCATAATCAACATGCGAACCACGAATCAAAACGCGATGAGAGCAAAATTTTCTGGTAGATTTTGCGACACGCGAGGATGATTTGCGGTCCACATTTCTGTTCTGCGACAGAAATGCGGTCCGCATTTTTACCACAGGGGAAAATCAGACCGAAATTCACCTCGGGTTTTGGGCCTCTATAAATAGGTTTTATAGGGTTTTGTGAAAGTCTTCTAGTCAGAATTTAGAGTAAAAAGTACGGCAATTGATTATTTTTGAATTCTTATAAGCTTTTGGGGATCAAATACCTTCTATTTTTGTAAGATGATATCAATTACTCTTCATTGTTCTTTAATTATCAGCATGTGTAGCTAAATTCAAACGCTGAGGTTGTGAACCCTAGATGGGTGGAATGTTGTTGAGATCTTGATATTGAATCAGATTTCGAAGGAAGCTTGATATTTATTTATTTCTTGTTCTTCAATTAATCGTTAGTGGTTGCAAACATTAACGAACGCCAATTAGCTCTATCTTATCTTGGAAAAGTGAGATAGAGTTTGGTAGAAATAAATAACAAAAACTCAAGGCTTTAAACCTTGTTTAACAAAATCGCTTAGGAATAAGTAGGTTTTAATTTGGCGCTTAATTGGTTGTTCTTAAGCTTGACTCTTTTGTATTCGGGAGAATCGTAGAGAGGATACATTATCCAATTATTGGGAAATATTGGGTAGTAAATTAAACATCAATTGCATATCAAGAAAGGTATTCAATATTAATATCAAGAACATTCTACTACATTAAGGGGGACACAACCTTGGTTTCTTAAATTCATATTTTTCACATTCATACTGTAAAAGTTAGTTTTCAGTTTTCGTTTACTTATACATTCAACACTTCTTTATTCTATTTGACGTACTTGATAGAATTACGACTTAGTCAAGTATTACATTAATTAGACAATAGTTTCACACCTATTCCCTGTGGGATTCGACCCCAACCTTGTTGGGTTATTATATTTGACATCGACCGCTTACACTATTATTAAGGTGTAATTTGAGCGAATCAAATTTTGGCGCCGTTGCCGGGGAATACGGTTTTGAAATTTCTAATTAGTGTATACTTTACTATACGTCTAATTCCTCTTGATTACACACCGTTTGTTTTGGTTGTTGTAGACAGTGAGATATGTCGGACCATGAAGATGATGTAGAGGTAGAGCAGGAAGGAAATCCTTTTGCAGATATTGAAGAATATATCGAGGATACAAACGCTATAGTACCTCCGGCTATAGGTTCTGCTACTTTCAAGGTGGAACATGGACTAATTCTGATGCTGAAAGCAGAGGGATTCTTCAGAAACTCCACTGATGACGATCCAACGAAGCACCTCAGGAATTTCTTGGGTGTTTGTGTGATGCACAAGCAAAACCATGTCTCTGACGATGCCTTAAGGCTGAGATGCTTTAAGTATTCATTAGCTGGAGATGCGAGGAAATGGCTTCAAAATCTTCCTCCGAATTCCATACGTTCATGGCCTGAACTTGTCCGGGCATTCTTGTCAAAGTGGTTTCCACAAAGCAAGAAGTCTGAGCTCAGAGACAAGATATTCTTCTTTAAGCAACTACCTGGTGAACAATTACATGAAGCGTGGGATCACTTTACTTGGTGAGGTCTCCAAACCATGGCTTTCCCGATTCCATCTTGCTGGAAAAATTTTACATGGGTTTGGACCCTATGAACCAATCAATAGCGTAGAATGCTGCTGCTGGATCTTTCATGGATAAAACCTTCGCTAGAGCGACTCAGATCTTAGATAAAATGGCAAAACACAATCAGGCTTGGCATTCCAAGGATAACAGGTGGTATTGCAATTGGGTCTCCTTCTATGAATAACTTTATCAAGGAAAATCAAGAACGAGACCAAGTAATTGCAGAACTTGCTACAAATGTCAATGTGTTGACAAAGCTTTTCACGGAAAATCAGAAGAAGAAAGTCAATATGGTTGAGAATGTGCAGCCTGTGCAAAGTGATGATTATGAAGAGGCAAATTATGTTAATAATTCTCAAGGTGGGTATCAAAGGCATAATTACCAAGGTCAAGGCTCGCAGAATCAATGGAGACCAAACCCGCAAGGGCAAGGTCACCATCAATGGCGCAATGACCAAAGTGGCTCTAACCAAGGAAATTGGAACAGCAATAATAATTTTTCAAATCGAAGTTCCAACCCTTATGCTCCTCCAAAGGGTCAGTATTCGAATAAGGGATCCTCTAGTGAGTCTAAATTAGAGAGCATGCTTGAAAGAATATTACAAAACCAAGAAAAGTCTGATAATTCCATGAAGAACATGACTGAATTGGTTGGCTCTCACACTGCGGCAATTCAAAAGCTGAAATTGCAAATGAGAGATCTTTCTCGTGAGCAATATCCACAGCAGAAGGGAACACTTCCTAGTGATACGATTGCAAATCCAAAGGGGAGTGGAAGTGGCCCAACTTCCCATATTATGGCTATCACTACCAGGAGTGGTAAGACATTGCAAGGAAG
>MCJB01011075.1:41492-94698 GCA_002018475.1 Nicotiana obtusifolia | reverse complement strand
ATTAATCTTGATCCTCCAGTGTTTACCGGGTCTGATACCAAGGAGGACCCGCAGACTTGTATTGATCAGATTCATCGCACACTGCGGGTTATGCATGCTAGTGATACAGAAGCAGTAGAATTGGCTTCTCATCGGTTGCGGGATCTAGCAGTTTTCTGGTATGATAGTTGGGAAAAATTCAGGGGTTCAAATGCTCCCCCACCTGTGTGGAATGAATTTTCTGAGGCATTTCTTCGTCACTACCTGCCAGTTGAGGTACGATGAGCCAGAGTCGATAAATTCTTGAACCTTGAGTAAGGAAACATGACTGTGCCGGAGTATAACATGCAGTTTGATTCTTTGGCAAGGTATGCTCCCCACATGGTGGCCGAGATGGGTGATAGGGTTCATTTGTTTGTGAACAGATTGGGACCACATCTGATAAATGAGTGCACGACAGCATCCTTGATAGAGGGCATGGATATTTCTCGTATTCAGGCTTACGCCCAGACATTAGAGGATCGTAAGCTCCAGCAAAGAGCAGACAGGGAACAGGATAGGCGCCAGCATAAGAGGACGAGATTTGCAGGGTATCCTGGTGACTTCAGAAGCAGTGGCAGGCCCCAGTTTTTGAGGAGTTCAGCACCACCTGCAACTAGTGCTCCTCCACAATTTCAGAGACCTCGATATGACCGATTTACCCATTCGGGTCCAGGTCAGAGTTCACGGGCATCAGGCTCGCAACATCACAAGGATACCAGCCAGACGAGACCCCTAACACCACATTGTGCTCAGTGTGGCAGGGCCCATTCTGGGCTATGCCGTCGAGGTTCTGATGCATGTTGTTTTTGCGGACAGCCTGGTCATATGATGTGGGATTGTCCTAATAGAGGAGGTGGTGGTATGGCTCAGCCGACCGGATCTATGCCTGGTACTTCCTCATCAATTCGACCTCTAGCATGGGGTCTTCAGCAGCCAGCAGGTCGTGGTAGAGGTAGAGGTGCAGTGCCGAGTTCGAGTGGTATTCAAAATTGAATATATGCTCTAGCAGGTCGACAGGACCTCGAATCATCTCCAGATGTTGTCACAAGTATATTATCAGTGCTTTCTTATGATGTTTATGCATTGATTGATCCTGGATCCACATTATCATATGTTACACCCCTTGTGGCTGATAAGTTTGATGTTGAACCCGAATTAATAAGCAAACCCTTTGCAGTATCTACTCGAATAGGAGATTCTGTGGTTGTCAAGAGATTGTATAGAAGTTGCACCGTGACGATTTGTAGTCGTCAAACCTCGGCAGACTTGTTTGAATTAGAAATGGTTGATTTCGATGTAATAATGGGAATGGATTGGTTGGATTCATGTTATGCAAATGTTGACTATCGTACAAAGACAGTTAGATTCCAATTTCCTGGTGAACCCATCCTTGAATGGAAAGGGAACATTGCCACGCCGAAGGTAGGTTTATTTCCTATCTTAAGGCAAGGAAGATGATCTCAAAAGATTACATCTATCATCTTGTTCGTGTGATGGATGGGGAGGCGAACCCACCTACCCTACAGTCAATTCCCGTGGTCAATGAATTTCCAGATGTCTTTCCAGATGAACTCCTAGGTCTTCCTCCTGAAAGGGAGATTGAGTTCGGCATTGATAAGTTACCAAACACTCACCCGATCTCTATTCTTCCCTACAGAATGGCCCCAGTAGAATTGCGAGAATTGAAAGTACAGTTGAAGGACTTGCTGGATAAAGGCTTCATTAGGCCTAGCACTTCACCTTGGGGTGCGCCAGTCTTGTTTGTGCGAAAGAAAGATGGGTCGTTGAGGATGTGTATTGACTATCGACAACTGAATAAGGTTACTATAAAGAACAAATATCCACTTCCAAAGATTGACGACCTGTTTTGACCCACTTCAGGGTGCCAAATATTTTTCCAAGATTGACCTACGTTCAGGGTATTTTCAGTTGAGAGTCAAGGAGAAGGATATCTCAAAAATAGCCTTCCGAACAAGATACGGGCATCTTGAGTTCCTAGTAATGCCGTTTGGGCTAACAAATTCCCCGGGAACTTTTATGGATCTCATGAATACTATATTCAGGCCTTATCTTGATGTGTTCGTGGTTGTATTCACTGATGATATTCTAATGTATTCCCATTCAGAAGCAGAACATATGGGTCACTTGCGGATTGTATTGCAGACCCTTCGGGAACATAAGTTATATGCAAAGCTCTCCAAATGTGAGTTTTGGCTAAACTCAGTAGCATTCCTAGGCCATGTAATATCTGACGAGGGTATTAGTATCGACACTCTAAAGATCGATGCAGTCAAGAATTGGCCGAGACCTACAACGCCATCAGAAGTCTGTAGCTTCTTGGGGCTAGCAAGATATTGTAGGCGGTTTGTAGAAGGGTTTTCTTCTATATCGGCACCATTAATCAAGCTAACCCAGAAAGCTACCAAATTCCAATGGTATGATGTTTGTGAACGGAGTTTTTAGGAGCTGAAGAATCGATTAACATCCGCTCCAGTTCTCACCCTTCCTGAAGGAATTGAAGGTTATGTGGCATATTATGATGCCTCCGGCATAGGTTGGGATGTGTATTGATGCAGCATGGGAAAGTGATTGCTTATGCTTCGAGACAATTGAAGAAGCATGAAAAGAATTATCCAACCCATGAATTGGAAATGGCTGCAGTAATATATGCTTTGAAGATATGGCGATACTATCTATACGGTGTCCATGTTGATATCTACACAGATCACAAAAGTTTGCAGTACATCTTCAGTCAGAAAGAGTTAAATTTGAGACAACGGCATTGGCTCGAATTGCTGAAAGACTACGACGTTGAAATATTGTATCATCCCGACAAAGCCAATGTTGTAGCAGATGCACTCAGCCGTAAATCAATGGGAAGCTTAGTGAATATTGAAGCAGGTAAATGGGGATTGAGTAGGGAACTTCATCATCTAGCCAATATGAGAGTCAGATTATTAGACTCTAAGGACAGAGGTGTTACTGTACATAATACATCCGAATCATCTCTAGTAACTGAGGTAAAAGCACGGCAATATGAAGATCCCACCTTGATACAATTGAGAGAAGGCATTCAGCAAGGTAGAATTTCAGCTTTTGAGATTGGAGGAGATGGAACATTGAGATGCCAAGGCCGATTATGAGTGCCTAATGTGGCCGGGTTGCGAGAGAAGATCATGAAGGAAATTCATCAGTCCCGATATTCCATCCATCCCGGTTCGACGAAGATGTATCATGATATCAAAGAGCAGTATTGGTGGGATAGCATGAAGAAGTCTATTGCAGAATTTGTAGCCCAGTGTCCCAATTGTCAACAGGTAAAGATAGAACATCAGAAACCCGGTGGATTGCTTCAGGATATAGAGATTCCGACCTGGAAATGGGAGGTGATTAATATGGATTTCATTATTGGATTACCTCGCGCTTATCGTAAGTTTGACTCCTTCTGGGTGATAGTGGATCGGCTTACCAAATGTGCCCATTTTCTGCCAGTTAAGACAACCTACACAGCTGAAGACTATGCAAAGCTGTATATCAAGGAGATTGTTAGACTTCATGGTGTGCCGGTGTCTATTATATCAGACCGAGGAGCTCAATTCACAGCTAACTTTTGGAAATCTTTTCAGGAAGGTTTGGACACACAGGTGAATCTTAGCACAGCTTTTCATCCGCAGACTGATGGACATGTCGAACGTACTATTCAGACAATTGAAGACATGCTACGGGCATGTGTCTTGGATTTCAAAGGGAGTTGGGATAACCATCTTCCACTCATAGAATTTGCCTACAATAACAGCTGCCACTCCAGTATTAAGATGGCTCCTGAGGCACTATACGGGAGAAGATGTAGATCACCAGTTGGATGGTTCGAACTCGGTGAAACTGAGTTATATGGACTAGATTTAATCAACCAAGCCATTGAGAAGGTGAAAGTGATATAGGAACGATTGAGGACGGCCCAAAGCAGGCAAAAGTCCTATTCTGACGTCCGACGTCGTGATTTAGATTTTAAGGTTCGTAATTGGGTGTTCCTGAGAATCTCACCAATGAAAGGTGTCATGCGCTTCGGGAAGAACGGTAAACTGAGTCCAAAGTATATCGGTCCGTACAAAGTTCTTCGACGGATTGGGCGTGTGGCTTATGAGTTAGAATTGCCATCCGAATTGGAATTTTTCCATCCGGTATTCCATGTATCTATGCTAAGGAAATGTATCGGAGATCCTTCTCGGATCGTTCCCATCGAAGATGTGCAAATTACAGAGGACCTATCTTATGAAGAAGTACCAGTGGCTATACTAGACTGACAAGTTCGTAAGCTAAGAACCAAGGATGTAGCTTCCGTTAAGGTATTATGGGGGAATAAACATATGGAAGAAATGACATGGGAAGCAAAGGAAGAGATGAAGTCTAAATATCCGCACCTGTTCCCGAATGTAGCTAATGAGGATGCCGAGGGAACAACAAAATGCATTGAAAGGAGAAACGTCCTTACGAGGTAAGCAATAACTTGAGAATACTCTTTCTTAGTGCAAAATGATAATATGCAGATAATTTACATGTCCATAAGTTGCATACTCTTGTAAGACCGAACGTTATGTAAAATCCCCGTAGACCCTTACATTCGAGGATGAATGCTCCTAAGGGAGGGAGAATGTTACAACCCGTAAATTCGTATGTTAGATTTCGTGGTAAGGTAGCTTACATATAAGAGCCTAAGAACCGGAAAAGAGTTAAAAAGACAAGAAAAAGAACAACAGGTGTCACAAAGTATGGAATGCTATCGCATAACCCACATGCGAGCCGCATTTTTCATGCTGAGATTGCAGAATAAGGCAGAGTCTTGGGCTAGGACTTAAGTCAGAAATGCGGTCGACTATGCTATCGCATTTATGATATGCAGACCGCATATTTTACATAATGCACTGCAAACTGGAACAGATTTCTGGGCTAAAATCAATGTCAGAAATGCGGCCAGTATGCGACCGCATACTGAAATGCAAGCCGCAAATCTGTCCTTCTGTGTCGCAGAGTGTGAAAGATTTTTGGGCTGTGTTTCGCATCCAAAAGGCGAACCACATGTTGATTATGCGACGAAAATGCTATAGCAAACCTGTAGGTGTCAGACACGTGTGTCACTTATTGACTGACCTATAAAAGGGGTGCAACCCAACTCTTTCTTCATTTTTCTGAAACTCAAACACAGAAGAAGACCCCCTGCGACCCTTTCTCAAGTCCCACACAACTTCAACCAATTTCTTCTCCTTTCAAATTCTAAATTGGAGAAAGAATCTAGAAATTGAAGAATTGGAGAAAAGTCCTAGCTGATTTTCCTCCTTCTACAAGCCCTAATTGAGAGTAAGACCTAGAAGTTGAAGAACTAAGGAAGAGGGATGAGATATCAAACATGCAAGGTAAGTTACTACTCTCTCATGCATTCTTTCTCTTGGGAATTCATGGTATTCCATTCTATTCATGTAAGAACTCATGGGATGGTAATTGGGAGCCATGAGTTCAAGTTAACTAGCAGTAATGGACTGGGTTATGACTGTTTTGGGATGTTGTTAAGCTGCATGTGCTATTACTATCTTTGTGGAGTTTGGAGGAAGAAGGGTGAGGGGGGAACACCATGTAGAATTGAGGTTGTGATTAACAATAGCTATAACGCTTAGAGAGTAACAATTGAGTTGTTCTTTAATTGTAGACTAAGGAATAAGGAACTGTAAAAGTGGTGTAGCTTGAGAACTGGTGCAGTAAATACCAGGTATATAGGACCATCCCTTTTCTTTCTTCTGCACGACTCTAAGTGAATACAATGCTACCAACGAGCCGCAAAGAATAATCTATTCTTAGAAGCTAGGAATGCATACATTTTTTCCCCTCCTATGGGAGGATTGGATTGATATGTTATTATTTCTTCGACCTTACGTCACCATGATAGTATGATTCATATGAGTCCAGCATGCATTATCTATTTTACTTTACCGCGCCGCGCTATAGTCGGCCGGGCAGGCACTTATTGTGCAAATATATGTTTTACTCTATTTAATCGTGCTATAGACGACAACTATTTTACTTTACCGCGCCGCGCTATAGTCTGCCGGGCAGGCACCTATTGTGCAATCACTGATCAGTTGGGTATGATGATGAGGAGGCCCACAGAGCCGTATGTATAGGATGATGAGGAGGCGTACAGAGGCGTATATATGTATATGATGTTTTTCAATATATATATATATATATATATATATATATATATATATATATATATATGTATGTATGTATGTATGTATATGCATATGCACGTCAGGCATGACATGGTTAGTCGCCCTCAGAGGCATTCAGATGGTACAAGTTGTATGCTTCTTATCCTGATGCTTATTATTGTTCTTATATTATGTTTCCTGTCTTACATACTCAGTACATTATCCGTACTGACGTCCTTTATTTGGGGACGCTGCAAGTCGTGCTTCAGGTCCGGGCAGACAGATAGACGAAGCTCCCCCACCATAGTAGGCTATCCAGTTCAGCGGATACTGGCGAGATCCATCCCTCGGACTTGCCACAGTCTTGGTACGCATTTTGTATAGGCATTATGGGCATGTCGGGGCCCTGTTCCGACGCAGGTTGTATTATGTATGTTCTTGTAGAGGCTCATAGACAAGTGTCAGTTTATGCATAGACAAGTGTTGGGTTATGTATAGACAATAGAAAGTGGGTTGACTCATGTACAGTTGAATTGCCTTGTCGGCAAACGTATGTATTTTGTTGTATGGTTTTGCATTGCAGTCGGCCGCGGTATATTATATATGTATGTATGTTCACGTCATGGTACGGTATTCCTGTTGATATGTACGAAATGTGTTGTTAGCAGAAGGTTTGAACTAATTATGATTAATGTTGTTATTCATACGTGCATTCATTCGGCCTTGTAGATAACAAAGAAAGTAAGATATTAGGTATGCTGGCACTCGACGAGTAGGGTTCGGGTGCCCGTCGAGGCCCTCCGGGTTGGGTCGTGACAACTATGTCAGTAGAACCTTAGGCGAACCCGAAACTAGGTACCTCCACCTAGAAAAACTAGCACTCTCTTTGTTAAGCGCCTCTAGGAAACTGAAACCGTACTTCTAATGTCATCCCATATGTGTCGTCTCGACTTACCCATTAAGGAATGTTATGCATAAGCCCGAGCTCTCGGGCCGATTTGCTAAATGGGCCATAGAAATAAGTGGGTATGACATTGAGTATCGACCTCAGACCGCCATTAAATTTCAAGTTTTGGCAGGTTTCGTGGCCGATTTAACACCAACCCTCATACTCGAGGTCGAAAGAGAGTTGTTAATTGACTTAGGAACTTCCTCAGGGATATGGATCCTTTTCACAGATGGTGCCTCGAACGCAAAAGGATCCGGACTTGGCATCGTATTGAATCCCCTAGTAGATAATATAATTAGATAACGAGGCCGAATATGAAGCCATAATTGCAGGCCTTGAACTAGCCAAGAGCTTGGGAGCATAAGTGATCGAAGCCAACTGCGACTCCTTTCTTGGGGTAAACGAAGTCAATGGAACGTTCGAGGGCCAGAGAGGAATGGATGCAAAGGTACTTGGTCAAATTGCAAGTGACACTACATCAGTTCAAAAAATGGACTTTACAACATGTACCTCGGGATCAAAACAGCAAGGCCAACGCACTCGCCAACTTGGGGTCGTCGGTCGAAGACGACGAGTTCAACTCGGGAAAAGTCGTACAACTTATGACGCAGGTGGTGGAAGAAGGCCACGCGTACAAAGGCGGCCTGGTTTAGCCTTTCCAAAGACGAAATCTTGTTCAGAAGAACATTTGATGGCCCGCTCACGATATGTCTGGGATCGGGCGATACTAAGTACGTTTTAAGGGAAATCCACGAGGGTACGTGCGGAAATCATTCAGGTGTCGAGTCATTGATTCAAAAAATAACCAGAGCTGGCTATTATTGGGTCGATATGGAAAAAGATGCAAAGGAATTCATTCGAAAATGTGATTAATGCCAAAGACACACCCCGATGATCCATCGACCTGGGGAGACGCTCCACTCAGTTTTATCACCATAGCCATTCATGAAGTGGTGAATGGACATTGTTGGCCCTATTCTGTGGGCACCAGGTAAAGCTCAATTTATGCTATTTATGACTGATTATTTTTCTAAATAGGTGGAAGCTCAGGCATATGAGAAGGTTAGAGAAAAAGAGGTTATCAATTTCATTTGGGATCCCATCATATGCCGATTTGGAATGCCGGCTGAGATCGTATGCCGCTACGGGAAACAATTTATCGGTAGCAAGGTAACCAAATTCCTCGAAGATCACAAGCTCATAAGGATCCTATCGACACCTTACCACCCTAGTGGGAATGGGCAAGCTGAATCTACCAACAAAACCATACTCCAAAACCTCAGAAAGAGGTTAACCGGTGCCAAAGGGAGATGGAAGGAAATGTTACTCGAAGTCATGTGGGCATACCTTACGACCATGAAATCCAACACCGGGGCCACCCCATTCTCTCTAGTTTATGGCGCCAAAGCTTTGATACCAGTCAAGGTTGGGGAGCCAAGTATCAGATTCTGATACGCAATAGAGGAATCAAACCACGAAGCCATGAATACGAACCTAGAGATGTTAGATGAAAGGCGCGAAGCCGCCCTTGTTCGGTTAGCTGCCCAAAAGCAATGGATCGAGAGGTATTACAACAGAAGGGCCAACCTTCGATACTTCAACGTCGGAGACTTAGAACTAAGAAAGATTACGCCAAACACACGGAGCCCGAACGAGGGAAAGCTGGGACCGAACTGGGAAGGACCTTATTATATCATAAAAATCACCGAAAAGGGATCCTACAAGCTCGGAACAATGGACGGTGAACAAATACCAAACAACTGGAATATAACTCACTTAAGTGGTATTACTGCTAAGGTACGGTCCCGCTCTGTGTTTTATTTTATTTTTTAGTTAAAACGCTTGCAGGTAACCAACAAGGGGCCATACGAGATGTTAGGTATGAAAGCACGCGTTGCACTCTTTTTCCCTTGGACCGATTTTGTCCCAAATGAGTTTTATGGCAAGGTTTTTAACGAGGCAACAAGTAGATCGCACTAACTTAGATTCAAAAGCCGGTAACAAATTGGTAACAACAGTATTCGAGGCCTGTCTTCGATCAACCCCGAATACCAGGGGGCCACTTTAGCCTGGAAAGAGACTTCAGGATTGAAGGGATGAAGATCAATAAGATTTAATGTAAGGGCCAAACGGTCAAATGAACCGTGCTCACATAGACTGCTCGAATCCTGACACAAAACTTGTACACATATATTGCTATTATGCATGAGAATAAAGTGAATTCTCTTCTTAGCAGACGCCGTGTTTTTCTTTTAAAAAAATCTTTTCCTTTAATTTCTTAGGAATTCCCAGTTTACGATTCCCTAAAGATAATGAGCCCAAGGGCCGCCCTAACCTGTGTTCGAATAATCACTCTCTCACTCGGGGACTGCCGTCCTGAAAAATAAACTCAGACGGTCCAAATTATTATATCTCGAGGACACGAAGCTTATTTGGCAGTGCCCGAATTAAATGGCTAAGGCAATTCGGGGTTAACAAAATTGAGGGCACGAAGCTTATTTGGTAGTACTTGAATTAAAAAGCTAAGGATATTCCGGGTTAACAAAATCCGAAGGCACGAAGCTTATTTGACACTGCCCGAACTATAAATGCTATGGCCGTACAAAAATGGCTCGGAGACGTCTGAAGGCCACAACAAAAATAACAAGGCATTGAAATTATAGAACTAAGCTTCTTTGGGGAAGAAAGTTTTCGGTAACACCGATTTCCCACGATGCCTCAAAACGAAACTATGTTAGAGGCAATACTCGTTCGAGCCCTCGAACACAACCTAGATATTTCATGCTAAGGCATTTCGATCTTTGTGAATGCAAATAAAAAAGCAAAGGAGAAATTTGAGAGCTGTGAAAGGAAAGCCTCATATATATATATAAAAAATCCTTTTTACAGGTGCCGAATGGCCCGATACAAATTTTTATAGAGGCCAAGCGGCCTTGATAGACAGTATTGAGCACAAAAAGAGATAAAATCAAACACAAGCGACTTGTCTCGACTGAATCCCGCCATCGGGATTTTTGGGGTCTCCTCATCCTTCATACCCTAATGAACCCTGGGAATCATCATCATCGGGATAGGCCAATTTTTTGGCCTCGGCTCCAGACATCTTGGCATCCTCAATCTCCGCAGATAAGTCAAAACCCCGAGCTTGGACTTCCTTGAAGGCCTGCCTACGCGAGTGCCACTTCATATGCTCGACCATATTTTCAATTGATCTTGAGCCGCCTCGGTGTTAGCCTTGTGCTGAGCCACCATTTCATCTACTTCAGCTCTGATCACGATGGCTTCCGACCTGGCCATTTTAAGCTCCCTTGCTAGATTATCTCGATCTGAGACAATCAAACCAACCTAGGATTGAAGTTTCTTGGCCCTTTTGGTCTAGATATCGGCTTTTTCCTTTGGCGCTCTTAGTTGGTTTTCTACTAAAGTTAGTTGTATTCGAGCTGCCTCTTTTTCCGAGGCCAGACGATCCATCTTAGCTGTCCATTCATCGGCCTCGGCTTTAACCACGTCCATCTCAGTTCGAAGCTGATCGATCCGATCGAGTTTCTGCTGGACCTGCGTGTTTTGACCATCAGTCACTGAATCAAACTCGCCATCACTCACGTCGAAAACTTTTACCTGCTCAACCAAGTTAGCATGATCCTTCCGAGCAACCTCCAATTCTGCACGGAGACTCTTAGCCTCCCCTTCGAGCTGTTCGTTGAGAAGTTTAAGGGTGTTTTTCCTCTCAATAAGTTCCCGAATCTCGGCCTCATGGCATCTGAACTCTTCCCGATATCGGAGAAAAGCCTCGTGGTGGAGCACCGAGGCCTGCAAGCATAAAGGAAAACGTTACAATTACTTGCAATAAAATCTAAGTACATAATAAAGGATATCCCCAGTTGCCCGATTCAACACCTGTTGAGCTTTGTTGAACAGGCAAGGCACCTCCACCTTGTTCATTTTGGCTTGATTTTCTTCGGTTACTAAGCACTGAATGTAACTGGACATCGCTACAGGGGCAGAAAGAATCCAGGCATCCTCGGGAAGGGAAAAAACAACGGTGCGTTTTCGATTAGGATATGCACTTATGGAGGGATTCGATCGACCAATTTCGAACTTAAAGAAGTCCCGCTTGTTTCAGAGGGTGAGCTCTTCCTTGATATCTATAAATTACCGAATCATATAGCATCCTCTGTGGCCATCGAGTCCACGACATCGAGAAAACCATAGAAGGGTCTTTCAATCTATGGACTTCCTCGAGAGGGCATTCTTTTGCCACTTAGGCCTCATTAAACATCGACTCTGTGAACGAAGGCGAGTCGACGATCTCAGTCGGACCAAGTGCTCCCTGCAGCGTTTTCCTCGTATCGAGGGAAGCCTCAGCTCTTGCTCCGACTTCGGCTTCCCCGACTTGATGAACATCACTCTTACCGGCCCCTGGTTCGGAGGCTCCTTGCTTTTCGAATTGGGACAATACACTGGCCACTAGGTCAAGGTCTTCATCCTCTCCCTCAGACTCATCCCTCAATCGGTGGGCCATGTCCGGGGACAATGATCGACCACTGGAAATTCCTTTGGTCTTACGAGCAATTATTTTCTTTGGTCTCTTCTTCTCGAAGCCCGAAGAACTCAGAGCCCCTTTCCTTTTATCTCTTTATCTTGCTTCGAAGCAGGGGGACGTGATCATCATCGTCCACAAGCGGAGGCCTCATTTCAACATCTTTTGATAAACCTACAAAAGAGAAGCGAAGCATGTTGGAAATTGACGGCGTAACAATTAGGCCGAGTGTAATTTAAATAGAAAATCTCATCGAGAGACCGCGCCTCCCACCGGCCCTTCGAAAGCTCACGTCATGCGCACTCGGAATAGGGTTTTTGTGATACGATCGCCTTGACCCATTCCTTGAGTCGAGGAATTGCATCCGGCATTCGGGCGACAACTGCATCATTGAATATTGATAAGAAGAAGAACACAAGGGAAATGATAAGCAAATTCCCAAAGGTAAAGGTATACTTATGCTTCATGTTTCATTTTTCAGGGAAAGGCATGTCCTCGGTCGGTATAAGGTCTGATGTTTTCACTAGAACGAATCGGCCAAACCAACCTCGCTCCTGATCCTCGTCGATGCTTGAAAACGGGCTTTACTGGCTCGTCGGGCAAGATTTATTAACCCCCCTCGATAAATTCGGGGACTGTACAGGCGCATGAGGTGGTCAATGATGAAAGGACACCCTTCAATCTTACTTACAAAAAAACGGAGGAGGATAACTGTCCTCCAGAAGGAGTCCAGAAGGAGGAATGAATTTGGCCTAGTGTCACCTGGTACCTTTTACAAAAGGCGATGATAACCGGACCCTAAGGTCCCAACATAAAGGGATAAGTGTAAAGGCTTAAAAAACCCTCCACGTGAGTAGTAATCGCCTCCTCGGGCGCAAGAACCACCACGTATTTGCTAACCCAGTTGTCGTCCTCTTTTACCTTATCGAGAACACTGTAGGTGATTGAACAAACGTACCTCTAGACCGGTTCACACTAGCCCGTTATTGAGGAAGTTTTTTCAACCTTGTAATTGGCTCCGGTTGGGCACCCCGAGCGGACGAACATTTTTAGTAGAGGTTCTGGTATTGATTCCTCGGTGGCAACTGGCGAAATGTTCACAGTCGGTTTCGAGGAAGAGGGATTTTCTTTTTGCGGAACGGATTTTGAGGTTTTTGCTGTTGCTTTTGAATAAGAAGAGGAAGAAAAAAAGATGCTAATAAGAAGGAGATATAACTCGTAGATAGCTTATGAAGGCTTTAAAAAAACCAGAAAGTAAGAGGTTTTTTAGATGAGAGTGGCGAAGGTTCTTTAAAAAACACAGAGTATTTGAATGTAAGATGAGAGTGGCGAAGTTTCTTTAAAAAACTCAGAGTATTTGAATGTAAAGTTTCTAAAGAATGGATAAGGAGGGTATTTATAGTTTCTCAAAACTGCGGGACGCATCCGAAAGTGGCAGACCGTCAATTGACACGTATTTAATGCCTTAAAGGTTGCGCCGATGGGACGTTTCTACTATTCACATCACTAACGTCATGAGTTTGCTTTCATTCGTTGGAGCAAGAATCAGGAGCTCGTATGGTGAGAACTTGAGGCTCATATTGTTTTTCGTCATTACTCTCCGAAAAACGAGGGGACTATCTGTGTATGTTTTAAATCGGGCTCGATTAATACAAGGAAGGTCGGGCTTGGAACGTGAAGGGTTGAAGATCGACCCCTAGCTTCGTCAAAGCAGGACATGAGGTTGGAACGTCAGCCTTCGAGAACACCCGGCCCGTGATTCGGAACCGATCCTGACCCCGAACATGCTCGAGAGAAGATTGTCGAACTTAAATAACGGAAAACCAGAATATTCGTAATGGGTCGTGATGCAGGCCAATCTGATCAAGCTATGTTCATGTCTTGGAAGAATCTACATTCAGGCTATGATTGCGTAATAATGGAAGAAGCGGGTAGCGTGTCGGGTAAGACAGAAAAAGGCGTTGGTTACCCTTGGAGAATGTAGTAGCTGACGCACTATCTAGGAAGTTTGCTTTGGCTATCACGTCAGCATCTAGGTTGACGGGTTTTGAGAGTATTAAGTCTATGTATGAGCATGACCTTAAACATAAGAGTGTGTATGATGCTATAACTAGTGGGTAGCGGGTTGAGAAGTATCTGTGGCATGATGGGTACCTTTTTAAGAAGGGAAGAGTTTGCATACCCGAGTCCTTGTGGCGAGAGTTGTTGGTGCGTGAGGCGCATAGTGGGGGCTTGATGGGAAACTTTGGGGTGGATAAGACTTTAGCTATATTAGGGGAACAGTTTGCAAGACCATCGTTGTTCTGAGGTTGTTCGTATAGTATAGGTACTCTGTGAATTCATCAAGAAGGTAAGTAGACTAGTTCCTACTTGTTGTCTTGATAGTTCATTGAGCGTCTTGCTTCTATCCTTTTATCTTGTTTTTCGCATTTTATATTGCATCAGGTCGAGCATCGCGGCGTTAATCTCGGCACGAATCAATGGAACCGCTTAATTAGCAAATTAGAAAAAATTTTACCTTATATAGAGTTGTACCTAAAGTAGGATTCCGCTACTATATAAAGGGGGGTTTAATTATTTGTAAAGACACTTTTTGATCTGAATCACGAAAAATAGCTATATATTGATCTCTTTAGCGAGTACTGCCTGTTTATTCTGTTTCTGAATCCGATCTTAACGTTTCTTGGCCCAAGGACATTCAACATACAAGGCCAACACCGTCGAACTTGTGTGATTTGCATTCATTTTTATCATTAATTTTAATTTCAATTTGGTTTCTCACTTTTGTATCAAATTAGATCACATACCCTTAAAATCGCGAATAAATTTAATTTTTACCTGATTTTGAGGGTAAACAGTAGTAGACGTGGTATTTGGTGGAACACTAAAGTTCTACACGTTTGTATAACACAAAGTCTCAATATATAGACTAAAAGCATGCATGTTTAATATTCTGCATAAACTTAAATGCAACTTTAGCAAATTGATAAGGCTAATAAAATACAAATATAAATCCGAAATTCGAAGTTCACTATATTGCCAATCATCATCTAAGGATAGATGTTAAATGTAAATTAACTAAATTTACTCGAGCAATAACAACAAACTCAGTAATTTTTCACAATTCTCCAAATAAAAACATTCCAACAATTTTTTTTTATTTCTCAATTAAACAGGCAGTATATATACAAAAACATATACATAACAATGATAAACCAAATATTTGTTATAACCCATAATTGTACGTGTTAGATTACACCGTGAGATAGTCTACCTTGGTTCGAGAAGAGAATTACCTTTGAGACAATAAGAGTTTAGTCCTATTGGTCCTAAACGATGCAAAGGTGTATAAGGGCGGTTAACAAGTATTAGAGGATAAACGAGTTAAGGATGTTGTAACTCGCGTTTTTTGGGGAAATCGAGAGGTGTTTGACATTACCAAGATGTCATGTTTTAAGGTATTTTAATGATATGATATCTGTTTCATAAGTCTTGAAGTCAAACGAGTTATGAAACAAAAGTCGACAAAAGTTGTCGCAACTTAGGTTCACAATTTTACTTAAACGTTAGGTCAAATGTTTCTGCGATTTTCTCCCAATTTAAAAGGAATTACGGGGTGATCTACCTACCAAATTAAAGGTCTATGAGTCTAGTTTCCAATGCTTCAAACCGTTTGTCAATAAGATCTCGGAGTATTGATATAATTGTATTTCCGTAGAACTGCGCAGGCTGGTAGGTGACAAGTAGGTGCATCACCTACTTGCCAAAATTAAGGGCTAAAATTTAAAAGCCCAAAGTCGGTTAAGAGAGGGCTTTTAAAAGCTTCTAAAGCCAGATAATTCACTATTATTTCACAGCCTCAAAAACGAAAAGAACCCCTGCAACCCCTCCCCAAAATAATCCCAAACAAACCCTAATCGATTTTTCCCTCTTTCAAGTTCTAGTTGAAGGTAAACCCTAGAGTTTGAGGAACCAAAGCAAGGGCTGAGTTATCTAACAAGCAAGGTGAGTTTACTGATCTATTTAATACATTTTTTCTACTGTTAATTCTTGGTAAGTCGTTCTATGTGTGTAAGAACTCACGGGACGGTGATCGGAAGCCGTGAGTTCGAGTTATTCACTTGTAGCGAACTGTTTTGTGAACTGTTTTGTTTGCTGAAAAAATGCGTGTTATACTACTGATTTGTGGAGTTTTGGATGAGGAAGGGTGTGGAGAAACACCATATATGTTTAGGGTTGTGGCCTGATAGTTGTTCATACCATTTCCGGATCGTTTGACACGACTATAGTGGCCATTGTACGTATGAAGTGATTGGTTTGTGCGTGGCCTGTTTTGGGAGGCTCAATATGATTCTTATTGATGTTGTTTTGCTGTTTGGTGACTGTTTGGACTTGTGTGAAGTCATATATATAGGGGAGGTGTTGTCCGTTTTATTGCAAAATAGGTTACAGTCGATACATAATAGTTGCGACGCCTGAACGATAACGGTAGTATCATTTCTCTTATTGTAGACTAAGAAGTCGTGGAAGTTTCATAGCTTGAGATTGGAAAGTATTGCAAGGTATGTGAGACTATCCTTTTCCTTCTTTTGCACGACTCTGACTGTACACAATGCAATGAACGAACCCCAAAGATACTCTACTCTTAGAAGGTAGTAGTACGTATATTGTTTCCCCTCTTATCGGAGGATTGATATGTTATTATTTCACCATGGTAGTATGACTCTTATGAGTCCAGCATGCATTATCTATTTTACTCTACCGAGCCGCGCTATAGTCGGCCGGGTATGGCACCTATTGTGCAACCACTGATCAGTTGGGTATGATAATGAGGAGGCCCACAGAGGCATATGTATGAGATGATGATGAGGCCCAAAGAGGCGTATATATGTATATGATGATTTTCAAAAGGATATAAATATATATATATGCATATGCACGTCAGGCATGACATGGTTAATCGCCCTCAGAGGCATTCAGATGGTACATGTTGTATGTCTCTTATCCTAATGCTTATTATTGTTCTTACATTATGTTTCCTGTTTTACATACTCAGTACATTATCCGTACTGACGTCCTTTATTTGTGGACGCTGCATGTCGTGCTGCAGGTCCAGGCAGACAGATAGACGAGGCTTCCCCACCACAGTAGGCTACTCAGTTCAGCAGATATTGGCGAGATCCATCCTTCGGACTTGCCACAGTCTTGGTATGCATTTTGTTGTAGGCATTATGGGCATGTCGGGGCCCTGTTCCGACGTAGTTTGCATTATGTACGTTTTTGTAGAGGCTCATAGACAAGTGTCAATTTATGCATAGACAAGTGATGGGTTGACTTATGTACAGTCGAATTGCCTTGTCGGCAAACGTATGTAATTTGTTTTATGGTTCTGCATTGCAGCCTTGTTGGCTATATTATGTATATAAGTATGATCGTATCATGGTATAATGTCACGTATCATTATAATTATTATTTGAGATTATATGCATATGACAAGCCTTATAGATAATAAGGAAAGTTAGATTAAGGGTACGCCGGCGCCCGTAGGGTAGGGTCCGGTGCCAGTCGCGGCCCTCCGGCTTGGGTCGTGACACATGCCACGGGAACCGTACCCATTATCACGATAATTTTATTAAGCGCGCCTAAAGCAAACTACGAATGTTCTTAAGTCAGTTTCCAAAACTAATTTGAGATTATTGTAAGGCCATAGATTATGGAAAGTTATTTGACGAAGAGGTATAAGATTAGCTATTGGATTCATTAGCAAGTTCAATCATCTTACTAAGGTAGAGGGACTTGAATAATATATTAATTTATAAGAAATTGACTAGTTATATTAACTTAGTAATATTAGATCTTGGACTAATTTTTGCCCATAACTTAAGAAACCGATCCACACCTCTAGTCCAATTAAAATTTCAGCCCGGCATATCCCTCACGGCCCCATTAACATTTTGAATCCAATAGACTAAATAACAAAGGTAAAAGCTTAATCTTTTGCAATTTCTAAATTACATCATTTATCTTCAAATTATTTTACTTATCTATGAAATCAAACATAATATAATAGTAGTAAAATAATTTAGACATGCTCAAACACTCTGTAAACTAGACTAAACGATAAAAAACAAACAAAATATGGTAGGGAATGGACTAAAGCATGAAAGATGAAATATTATTGAACATGATAGGAACAAGAGCGAACCATCAATAACTGAAAATTTTCTTCAGTACACAAGGAGAAAAGAACCTCCAGATCTATGTATGGAATGAACCGCGATCGGAGATGACGAATGGAACTCCGAAAGAAAAATTCTCCGGCAACCTCGACCAGAACCTAGTGACGGTGAACTTGAAATTGACTCTCGGAGTCCTTTTAACTTCAATTGAGGAAACCGTTTTTACTGATTTTTGTGACAGTTTTGAGCACTGTTCGGGCTGTTTTGGGCTGTTTCAAGATGGTTTTAATGGCTAATTTATGGAGGGGTTTCGAAGCTGATTTTTGATGGTGTTTCATTGGGGTTTTAGTGCTTGTTTTCGGACAATTTCATGGCTATTTTTGAGGTGCTTTAGGGGTGACTCGAGGTATTTTTCATGTCTTTTTGGGGACTATTTTGCTGGGTTACAGCGGCTGTTTTTTCACACATTTTCAGCTGAGTTTGGAAGTTGTTTTACAGGTATTTCAAAGTGGCTCGAGGTGGCGTTAATGAATTTTTACATGGTGACTTATGGGACTGTTTTGGGGTGAGTTTAAGGCTAAAAAAGTTGCTGGTTTTAGAGGTATTTCAATGGTGGTTTGATGGAGGAAGTTGGCTGATTTTAACGGAGGAAAATAGTATTTGGTAAGAAAGAGGAATTCTATTTTTTTTTTCTCATAAGCTGATGCCTCTTAATGGAGAAAAAGACGATCATTTATTCGCTCTCCTCCCCCGTTTTCGCTCTACTATCCTCTGCGCTCTATTGCTATGTGTGTGATTATATCAGAAATTGATGTTTGGAGAAGAAAAAAGTTGATTGCCAACTGTGTGATCCCTCTAGTTTGTTATGAGAATATTTTCACAATTGCTCGCACATGTGGTCACAAGGATCAAACAAATAAGGGATATGTGAATGAGCAACAAAAATTGAAAAGATTACTGTAAAAATTCCTTTCTTGCATTTTGCTTTTGCCGTTCTTTTCCCCTACTTCTTCATTTCGTTTTTCTTTGTTTGTAATTGAAGATAAAAACTAACATCTAAAAATATGACTCTTTTTATTTTTATTTTTAGTTTTCTTAAGTAAAAACCAATAAAGATGTAAAACAAAAGATAAAATATGAAAATTAAACTTTAAATTATTTACATTCAAAATATGGTGAAAAATCAGGTGCTCACAGCACGCCCCTCTTTGCTTGGAAACATGAAAAGTTTTCAGGCAAAGACAAGGTGAGCCATGTGAGTAATTTTTTAGCGCACCATTATTCAAAAGGAAAATAAATAAAAGATAAGGGTGCAACCGAGTCCTGATTTTGGACAGCCTACATATCCCGGGTTATAAGGGAATCAGGTCGCGTGTAGTTCAAGGAGAGTGATGGAATGGTAAGTTCAGGAGTCGAGTGAGGTTCCATCAAGGCTCCGGTCCGTAGTTCTATCATTGCATCAAAATCAAAATCAAAAAGATTCCTATTTATAAGTCTTTTAAAACTTGATCTTGAATCTTGACTGATTCTTTATGCAGACTCTAATCTGAACCTTGATGTTTGCTAGCTGCAGGTGTTAGTTCATTCTTCTAAAGCTTCTTCTAATCAAAACGGGAAACACAATGCTCGTGACTTCAGTCATGTCTTAAGCAGTCCACATCTTTTCATCTGCTTCTGCATTTTGTATTCACTTTTTTTCCTTTTATTATGGATCGAGACTTTTTCTTTTGGTGATCTCGAACCCTGTGCCTCAAGGTAAAACCTGCTCAGACACCAAAACAAACAAACGAAGGAAATTTTTCTGCCCTAGTTTCCACTAGAAAAATTTCGTGAGTTATTGTAACCAAATTCTAAACTACTTTATTGAAAGAAATAATAGGGCGGGGATGGTGTACCATGAAAGAATCATGATTGTTTTTTTTTTTTTTTGTTAATGGTGTTCTGTTATTGTCAAAAAGATGTCTCAACTAAATATTTGTCTACCTTATGTTGGAAAAATGTGGCCAGGAAATGGTATATCCTATATTGGCAAAGATACCAGGGAGTAGTGTACCCTGCATTTAAGATCAAATCAACTAGGGAATGGTGTACCCTATGTTAGAAAACACAACTAGGGATTGGTGTACCCTATACTACTGGTAAAGAGACTAGAAAGTGGTGTACCCTATGTCTAAAAGATCATCAACTAGGGAGTGGAGACCCTATGTCTAAAATAAAATCAACTAGGGAGTGGAGAATCTATGTTGGAAAAGAAGACTAGGGAGTGGAGACCCTATGTCTAAAATAAAATCAACTGGGGAGTGGTGATCCTATGTTGGAAAAAAAACACTAGGGAATGAAGACCTATGTCTAAAATAACGTCAACTAGGGAGTGTAGACCCTATGTTGGAAAAGAAGACTAAGAAGTTGTGTACTCTATGTCTAAAAGATCATAAATTAGGGAGTAGTGTACCCTATGTTCGAAAATGCAACTAGAAAAAGATGTACCCTATGCTAACATGCGACTTTTTTTTTAAGCAAAATATTTTTTTTAAATAAATTGCAAAAATGCTTATTTCTGAGGGCTTGAACAGATAATTTATTTTTTTTAATCCAGACTTCTTCTTTTTTAATTATCCTAGGAGAAAATTCATCAAACTAGAGTTTTTTATATTAGGAAAAAAAATTAATCAAACAAGATTTTTTTTTTTTAATCTTAGGAGAAAGTCACCAGACTAAGATTTTTATCATAGAAGAAAGTTCCTTAGACTAGAATTTTTTTTTTTATCTTAAAAGAAAGATTTATCTGACTAAGATTTTTATCGTAGGAGAAATTTCATCAGACCAGGTTTTATTATCTTAGGAGAAAGATTCATCAGACTAAGATTTCTATCCTAGGAGAAAGATTCATCAGACTAGGTTTCTTATCTAGGAGAAATGTTCATCAAACTCAGACGTTTATACTAGGAGAAAAATTCATCAGAATAGGTCTTTTTATCTTAGGAGACTCAGAGTAAGGACACAATGATGCAAAGAAATAATATTAACAAGAAATGCCCCTGTCGGGAAGGAAAGAGGGAAGAGTTTTTCTTTCTTTTTTTCCCAATAACTAGCCTTAATGATCATGACATGCATTTTGAACTCAACGGACTGATCTATCAAACTGATCTAATCTTTCCTTTTATCATTCCTATGACCTTTGAAGTCGGGCTTGTTTGTGCCAATTCTTTGCATCAGCTCACATCTCACCTCGACTAGTGGTGCCTCAAGGGGTTTTAACCAACAAGCCTATCTTATTTATTTATCTCTACCTACCGTCGCCATATAGTGCCTATGAGGGTTTTCACTAGTAAGACTCTCACATTTTTATTTTGTGATTCCTTGAGTGAGAACCATGACCTTGTCCCTCATATGACAACCATTGCTCATTGCGTACTTCTCTTGGCATTCTCAAAACTAATCAGGAAGTCTTATTTGGAAGGCTTTTGGATATGGTTAGAAAGAAAGGGCGGCATGAAAGCTGAAAAATAACTCATTGTGATGTGATTGTACACTTACAACTCTTGGAATCGACTTTTTTAAAAGTGAAATAAAATCTTTGCTCCAGTTTCAGCTATTGAAGATTTTTTGGATTTTTTCTTTTTTTCTTTTCTTCTTTGTTTTGTTTTTCTTCTCTTTTTTATTTATTATTTCTTTTTTATTTTGATAACATCTTCATGTTCAAAAGGGTAATCGGAGAAAGGTAACTGGCTCAAAAGGGTTAGCAAAAGGGTTAATGGTGTTTGGATAGCAAGAATGTAAGCTTTCATCATCCCAATCAAAGAATATTAATGCTACATAGAGGGTCAAACATAGTACCTTTTGATTGTATCCACATTGACAGTTATTTCACGGACATTTCCTTTGATGCTTTCCAGGTACAACACTCTCTTTTGGCAGTACTCTCGTTACAATGTATGGACCTTACCAATTTGGAGCCAATTTTGCTTTAGCTTCTTCATGAGGTCGGAGGATACGTCTCGGAATGAGTTGTCCTATTTCAAATTTCCTGGGCCGCACTTACTTGTTGTAGATACGGGCCATTCTTTGTTGGTACAACTACCCGTGGCAAACTGCGGCCAATCGTTTTTCATCAATCAGTGTCAATTGTTCCAATCATTCTTAACCCAATCTTTGTCCTCAATCTCGACTTCAACAATGATAGGAAGAGAGGGAATTTCAACTTCTTCCGATTTCATTCGGATTTGGCTTAGGCCTACTGTTCCAATTATTGGTTAATTTTCTCACAAGCCTTATCTTCAACACATTCTGCTTCTTGATTCAGTATTTTGAGAACCGGGTAAATTTTTTCTCTCCTACCTCACTCTTGGTTGTTTTCTTGATTTTCTTTTCCTATTCTAGAAGCCGGTCAACATGCAAGCTGAAACAAACAAATGCACAAGTAGTAAATGCATCAGGATGGTCTTTTTAGTTTCGGGTACACATGTCCTAGACGGATCCAACCCCTGTGTTGAGTCCCCAAAGTCAAATGCACGTGATGCAAATAAATGTTCTTACTAGGAATCCGACATGAGGCTATGTCACAAAATATCAAAGTGGTAAAAAGTGGCAATTAGCACATTAGGCTCAAACAAGTAGTATTAGATAATCACCAGTAAGCCAAGTATAACAGTTATTCTAAGCTCGAATTCTGAATCCTCAACTAGAGATTTTAGGTTTGATTTATTTATTTTAAGAGTCTTCATTTATTTACGGTGTTCCAAGTCACCAATTTTGAAATCCCAATTCAAGGAAGTTTGACTCTATCTAAAAAATTACACTCGGGTTAATTGTCCAATTATTACATATTTTATACCTATTGTGTGTTTTGGCCTTTTTACCGCTTTTAACAAATATATTGGCCATTTTAAGTATTTATGGAATTTATTTGAACAAGTTACGATATCGTACCCTTGTCATTTTGTACCCATCGCAGATTGCGCCGCGTGAAACGCACTCGCAATTTATGTCATGTTTATTTTATTATTATTTTGAAGGGGTCAAGTCACGCGAACGTGTACTTGAATTTGGACTTATGTATCATGACTATGCTACGGGAACCGTACCCATATTCACAATAATTTTATTAAACACGCCTAAAGCAAACTACGAACGTTCATAAGTCATTTTCCAAAACTAATTTGAGATTATTGTAAGGCTATAGATTATAAAAAGTTCTTTGAGGAAGAGGTATAAGATTAGCTATTGGATTCATTAGCAAGTTCAATCATCTTACAAAGGTAGAGGGACTTGAATAATCTATTAATTTATAAGAAATAAACTAGCTATGTTGAGTTAGTAGTATTGGATCTTTGACTAATTTTAGCCCATAACTTAAGAAACCGATCCACGCCTCTAGTCCAATTAAAATTTCAGCCCGGCATATCCCTCACGGCCCCATTAACATTTTGAATCCAGCAGACTAAATAAGAGAAGTAATGCCAAAGATAAAAGCTTAATTTTTTGTAATTTCTAACTTGCATCATTTATCTTAAACTATTTTATTTAGCAACAAAATCAAACATAATATAATAGTAATAAAGCAATTTAGACATGCTCAAATACTCGGTAAACTAGCATAAACGATAAAAAAACAAACAACACAATAAGATATGACAGGGTATGGACTAAAGCATGAAAGATGAAATATTATTGAACAGGATAGGAACAAGAGTGAACCTTCAATAGCTGAAAATTTTCTTCAATAAACAAGGAGAAAAGATCCTCCAGATCTATGTATGGAATGAATCACGATTGGAGATGACGGATGGAACTTCGAATGAAAAATTCTCCGGCGACCTTGACTGGAACCTAGTGACGGCAAACTCGAACTCGACTATCGGAGCTCCTTTTAACTTCAGTTGAGGAAACCGTTTTTGCTAATTTTTTGTGACAGTTTTGAGCACTATTCGGGCTGTTTCAATATGGTTTTAATGGCTGATTTATGGAGAGGTTTAGAAGTTGATTTTTGATGGTGTTTCGTCAGGGTTTTGGTGCTGGTTTTCGGACAGTTTTATGGCTATTTTTTGAGGTGTTTTAGGGGTGATCTTGAGTGTTTTTCAGGTCTTTTTGGGAGCTGTTTTTGCTGGATTACAGGGGCTGTTTTTCAGCACTTTTTTAGCTGAGTTTGGAAGCTATTTTACCGGTGTTTCAAAGTGGCTCGAGGTGGCGTTAATGGAGTTTTACATGGTGGCTTATGGGACTGTTTTAGGGTGAGTTTAAGGCTAAAAAAGTTGCTGGTTGTAGAGGTATTTCAATGGTGATTTGATGGAGGAAGTTGGTTAATTTTAATGGAGGAAAATAGTATTTGATAAGAAAGAGGAATTCTGGTTTTTTTTTCTTAAGTTGATTCCTCTTAATGGAGAAAAAGACGATCGCTTATTCGCTCCCCTCCCCCGTTTTCACTCCACTATCCTCTCTACTCTATTGCTATGTGTGTGATTATATCAGAAATTGGTGCTTGGAGAGGAAGAAAGTTGATTGCCAACTGTGTGGAGCCCTCTAGTTTGTTATAAGAATATTCTCACAATAGCTCACCGATGTGGTCACAAGGATCAAATAAATAAGGGACACGTGAACGAGCAACAAAATGGAACGGATTACTTTAAAAATTCCTTTCTTGCATTTTGCTTTTACCGTTCTTTTCTTTACTTCTTCGTTTCTTTTTTCTTTGTTTGTAATCGAAGATAAAAACTAATATCTAAAAATATGGCTCTTTTTATTTTTATTTTCAGTTTTCTTAAGTAAAAACTTATAAAGAGGCAAAACAAAAGCTAAAATATGAAAATTAAACTTAAAATTATTTACATACTTAAAAGCAGTAAACAATTCAAAATATGGTCAAAAATTAAGTGCTCACAATATGCCAAACATGAAGAGTATTCAGGCAAAGACAAGGGGAGCCATGTGACTAATTTTTGAGCGCACCATCATTCAAAAGAAAAAGAAATAAAAGATAAGGGTGTAACCGAGTCCGGGAGAGTGATGGAATAGTAAGTTTAGGAGTCGAATGAGGTTCCATCGAAGCTCCGGTCCGTGGTCCTGTCATTGCATCAAAATCAAAATCAAAAGAAACTAAACAAGCCTATCAGCTATGAGTTACAAGATTCCTATCTATAAGTCTTCTAAAACTTGATCTTAAGTCTTGATTGGTTCTTCACACAGGCTCTGATCTGAACCTTGATGCTTGCTAGCTGCAGGTGTTAGTTTATTCTTCTAAGGCTTCTTCTGATCAAAACGGAAAATGCAATGCTCGTGACTTCAGTCATGTCTTGAGCAGTCCACATCTTTTCATCTGCTTCTGCATTTTGTATTCACTTTTTTTTTCTTTTCTTTTATTCTGGATCGAGACTTCTTTTTTTGGTCATCTCGAACCCTATGCCTCGAGGTAAACCCTGCTCAGACACCAAAACAAACAAATAAACTAAATTTTTCTGCCCCAGTTTTCACTAGAAAAAATTTGTGAGTTATTGTAACCAAATTCTAAATTACTTTTTTATTGGATGCAATAAAAGGTCGGGAATGGTGTACCCTGAAAAGATCATGATGATTTTTTTTTTTTTTTTTTTGTGAATGGTGTTCCTTTATTGTCAAAATGATATCTCAACTAAGGATTTGTGTACCTTATGTTAGGAATGTGGCCAGGGAATGGTATACCCTATATTGGCAAAGATATCAGGGAGTGGGGTACCCTGCATTTAAGATCCAATCAATTAGAGAATGGTGTACCCTATGTCGAAAAACACAACTAGGGATTGATGTACCTTATACTGATAAGGAGACTAGAGAGTGGTGTACCCAATATCTAAAAAATCATTAACTAGGGAGTGGAGACCCTATATCTAAAATAAAATCAACTAGGGAGTGGAGACCCTATGTTAAAAAATGAGACTAGGGAGTGGATACCATATGTCTAAAATAAAATCAACTAGGGAGTGTAGATCCTATGTTGGAAAAGGAAACTAGGGAATGGAGACCCTATGTCTAAAATAACATCAACAAGGAGTAGAGACCTTATGTTGGAAAAGAAGACTAGGTAGTGGTGTACCCTATGTATAAAAGATCATAAACTAGGGAGTGGTGTATCCTATGTTGAAAAATGCAGCTAGAAAAAGATGTACTCTATGCTAACATGCGACTGATTTTTGTTTTATGCAAATAAATTGCTCCAACGCTTATTTTCTGAGGGCATGAACAAATAATTTTTTTTAATCCAGACTTCTTCTTTTTTAATTATCCTAGGAGAAAATGCATCAGATTAGGGTTTTTATATTAGGAAAAGAAAATTAATTAGACTAAGAATTTTTTTTTAATCTTAGGAGAAAGATTCACTAGACTAGATTTTTATCCTAGGAGAAAGTTCATCAGACTAGAAAATTTTTTTTTTTTAATCTTAGGAGAAAGATTCATCGGACTAAGATTTTTATCCTAGGAGAAATTTCATCAGACTAGGTTTACTTATCTTAGGAGAAAGATTCATTAGACTAAGATTTCTGTCCTTGGAGAAAGATTCATTAGACTAGGTTTCTTATCTTAGGAGAAAGATTCATCAGACTAAGACGTTTATCCTAGGAGAAAAATTCATCAGACTAGGTTTTCTTATTTTAGGAGAAAGATTCATCAGACTAAGACATTTATCCTAGGAGAAAGATTCATCAAACTAGGTTTTTTTATTTTTTTTTTTTGTTATCTTAGGAGAAAGATTCGTCAGATTAGATTTTCATCTTAGGAGAAAATTCATCAGACTAGGTTTTCTTATCTTAAGAGAAAAATTCATCAGACTAAGACTTCTATCCTAGGAGAAAGTTCATCAAACTAGGTCTTTTTATCTTAGGAAAAAGATTTATTAGACTAAGATTTTTTATTCGGAGGAAAATCCATCGGACTAGGATGTATTACCCTAGGAGGAAAAATGTCAAGAGCAATTAATGCTACATAGAGGGTCAAACATAGTACCTTTTGACTATATCCAAGTTGACATTTATTTCAGGGACATTCCTTCGATGCTTCCTAGGTACAACGCTCTCTTTTGGCAGTACTCTCGCTACAATGTATGGACCTTTCCAGTTTGGAGCCAATGTTCCTTTAGCTTCTTCATGAGGTCGGAGGATACGTCTCAGAATGAGTTGTCCTATTTAAAGTTTCCTGGGATGTTGTAGACACGGGCCATTCTTTGTTGGTACAACTGCCTGTGGCAAACTGCGGCCAATCGTTTTTCATCAATCAATGTCAATTGTTCCAATCGATTCTTGACCCAATCTTTATCCTCAATCTCGGCTGCAACAATGATCCGAAGAGAGAGAATTTCAACTTCTTCCGATTTCATTCGGACTTGGCTTAGGCCTACTATTCCAATTCTTTGTTAATTTTCTCACAAGCCTTATCTTCAACACATTTTGCTTCTTGATTCATTATTTCAAGGTCTGACAGCGTTTTAGGATCTGGGCATGAAGTCCGCAAGCATATCATGTTATTAAAATATGCATTAACAGAACTAAAAAGAGAATAAGAAAGGTGACAAGATTAAGAAAAGAGACATTCGTTAATGATGAAATATTAATTTCATTTATTTGAAACTTTTTTTTTTAAGGTAGAAGGGTTTACATCAGAAAGCAAAGCAGTGAAATAAAACATCCGGATTACACCCTGAAATAATCCGGACACAGAAACGATACCAAGACCGGCTACCGAGACTCCGATCTGACAGAGAACATTTCAGGTTTGGTGCCCGTTTTTAGGTTTCTCTTTTATCGCGGCAATGGCTACTGTGGCTTTCAATGCTGGATCATCAAGTCTTCAACTGCCCTTTTGAGGGTCCGACAGTCCTCTACATCATGTCCCACTGCTCTAGAGTGGTATTCACATCTAGCATCAGCTTGGTGCGAGGGGGACTCGGGGTTTGGCCTATTTGGGGCCACTGGGTGTAGCGGACCTAGCCCGACTAGATTTTGAAACAAACTTGAATATGATTCACCAATAGGGGTGAACTGATTCGTTCTGAGGGGCTCTCTTGGGCGAGGATTGTATTGGGAATATTTGGTTGGGGATTATATGGAGCTTGGTAGGGACGAGCATTTCTAGGAGGTGGAGCTCGGTTTTGTGAATAATGTCATGGCTGCGTGTAAGGTTGCGTGTTCATCACCGCATAGGGAGGCGGTGCCACGACATAAGCAGCATCTTGATGGGGATAATAGTGTTGTGGGACCTTAGGAAGCATATATGATTGGTTGAATGACCGGCGGACTCACCTCGAGCTCGAAATCATCATGGCTCCCTCTTCTCTCCCATTTCTGTTCACCAAACCCCCCGAACCATTCATAACGGCATGAGATGTGGCCTTAAAGGCAGCATGACTCAAAATTCGGCCCGTTTTTAAAACTACTTTCGACCATCTCCCCAATTTTGATAGCCTCAGAGAACGGCTTACCCATAGCGGACATTATCTTCTAGAAGTAGTCCGCCTCTTGGGCCTATAGGAAGACCGTAATCATTTCTACTTCGTCAATTGGAGGCTTTACCCTGGCAGCTTGCTCACGCCATTTGACAGCATATTCATGAAACTTTCTGCGATTTTCTTTTTCAAATTGGACTAAGAATTTCTATTGGGAGCGATGTCCACATTATACTAGAACCGGGGGACAAAATCTCGGGCCAGATCGTCCCACACATGCCAACGGGTAATTTCTTGATCCATATACCACTCGGAAGCGATTTTGGTGAGTCTTTCTCTAAAATAGGCCATTAACAGCTCCTCTTTTCCACCAGCACTCCTCAGTTGGTTACATTATCGTTTCAGATGAGCGATCCACTCTCCGTGCCCGTCATACTTTTCAAGTTTTGGCGTTTTGAAGCCAGCCGGCAAGTGAACATGGGGAAACATACATAGGTCGGAGTATGAGACATTCTTTTGGCCACTCAGGCCTTGCATGTTTTTCAGGCTTCATTCTAGGCTTTTCATCTTCCGAGCCATTTCCTCTTGCTCGGGATTCTTGACAACCTTTTGTTGCTCCACCGAGAAATCATATTCAGAGGTTAAGTAAATGAGCATGGGGTCACATATGTTATTTCTGGTTGAAACTATGGACCCTTAAAGGTGAACGTTGGAGGCTCAACATACGACCCTGGTATAGTTGGTTGCGATGTGGTGCAAACTGGTGCAGAGAATATTGTTGGCGGTGCCTTTGAAGTCGGCGCCTGGGGGTGAACAACAGAAGGCATGCTAGGACCGTTAGACGGCATTGGAGGGTACCCGCATGGGATGAGCGGGTTGGGCACAGGGATGTTGGTGGCCCCACCTGACCTTTGGATCAACTCAGGGAACCCAGGAATTGCACTCGGCGTTTCCTACCATTAGACCAGGTGTCCCACATTTCCAACATGCGGAGACGCAGCATCCTATTCTCTTCAGCAGTTGCTGATTCTGGTGTTGGAATAGCCGGTGCAGGGCTATCCTCAGGATCGGTAATTGGTAGATGACTTTCGGAGGCCATAGGAACTCTGCCTTAGGATTTTATGAAGTAAGGATGGGAAGCCAGAGTACCAACAAAACCAACCACCTGAACAGAACCTGGCTAATTTGCACACCCAACAACATTGTTAGTTTTGATACATTTAACAGATAGGAAATCACACCTTGGGATGCAATGCACCTAAATAGTTAAACGCTTCTACCATGTGTTTGAACGGGTGCGTTTTTCATCCCGGCTAACCCTTTTTCACTCAGTACCTCTTTTCTTTTCATTCCGCGCTCTTTCTTTTCCTTTTTTTTCTTTTTATTTTTTGGATCTTTCACATCGTGATTTTTTCTCTTTCTGTTGTTTTCGCTCTTTGTTTATCTCTGTTATTTTTTTATCACTCTTTTCTTTCTTTTTCACTCAATTTTTCTTTCTTTCTTTCTTTCTTTCTTTCTTTTTTTTCTTTTTGTTTTTATTTTTTACTCAATTTATGGCTATGATCGAATCCGATGAGGATTGCCTACGTATCATGACGCCGCATGAATTAGATCATTATGTAGTTTAAGAATACCAAGAACAACTTTTTTTTTCTAATTTATTCAACAGCTTTTTTTTCTATTTTTTTTCTTTTTGAAAATCATACCTCAAAAAGCTCCTAACAAGGAAAATATTTTGGACTTTGAATTCTTTCTTTTATTGGAAATTTTTGAAAGAGGTATTGAGTAACAAAAACTCGAACCAACCGAAATATAAATATATAATTTTTATATATACTTTTAAGACTTTATATAGAATTTTCTTTAAAAAATATCTAGAAATATTTGGGATTCTCTTATGGGATGTAATATTTAATAGAATATGAAGTGCTCCATTTTTATTATCTTTAAATATTGTGTTGTATGATCACTTTCTTATCAAATGTTAGTGAAATGCGTCAATTTCTTTATTTTTTGACAGTCAGATGTCAAGATCTATTATATTCTTATATCTTTTTCGAATTTGAAGTGGTATTTCGATAATTGAAAATTAAATAAAACATATCATTATTTAAGTATCATATTAATTTTTATGTTTAATTATTAAATTTGATTAACTTTGAAAGTGTACATCAACGAAAATTTATTGTCAGACAACTAAAAAAATAATTATCATATGTTACTATAAAAATTTCCCATAAGAATATTTTAATAGTCATATGTTTGTCAATTTTTTTAAATTTTTATTAAACGTATATTTACTTATAAAATTTAACAAAGTAAGATTGACATATTAATCATGTAACAAAAAAACCGATAAATTCAACAAAATCGAACCAATCCAAACCAATATAAATGGTTTGATTTGGCTTTAATAAAAATCAAACTAACTCGGTCCATATATACTTTAGCAATTAGTATATATATCCCAGAAAACATGTAGCATACCATTTAAAAAAGTAAAATAGAACAACAAAAGGAGAAAAGGTTGAAGACACAATTAACGTTTTTGGGTTCTTCAGTCTAAAGTTAGCCTCCAATTTATTAAAAGACGAAGGCGTGTCTTTTCTAAAAGAGGAATATTTTATTCAGAATTACCCCACCCATACTACAGTACGCTTATCTTTGCACCCTTCTCATATTTTCCTTTCACTTCAAGTGGCTTCTACTGTTCGATTGAGAGAAAAAAAAGTTGTTTTAATAAAAAATAAAAAGTAAAAAGGATTGTGCCCTCGAACCTGGGAGCTTAACTTATTCCTTAACAATTATTTAAGTATTCCTTTTTGTCAAACTTACACATTTCTGTAGAGAAATTAGACTTTTAGATAGGCTTTCAATTATAGAAAACTCCTCTATATGTTAGATCACAAGAAACACATTGCTCTTGGTCCCTTACATCAAAAACATTTTTGTTTATATCAAGTCAAGAATAAAAATAGCCAGCTCGCAATCAATGAGAATCACTTGTACCCTACATATTCAAGTTTTTTTTTCTTTTTTCACTTTTTTGATAAGGTGGTATCTAGATTAGCTTATGTCGTACCTCACCGTGAATTTGTTACCTCTCACCAATTCGAGCACTGATACCTCTGCCTATCATGACTTGATAACCGTGGTTAATTTTTCTTTTTACAAAGGGATTGTTACATAGCTAACCGGTTAGATTTAATATTTACTTTTTCTAATCGGTATACATACATTATATATTAATTATACATATATTATACATGAATTTTATATATATTCGGTAGCTATTTTTTGTTTAAGAAATTAGGTAAACGGCTATTTGGTTAATTTTTCTTTTTTAAAATGATAGTGTTTAAATCAGCTCTCGCGCAACTCGAATATTTAATCGAGTATATATTATCTCTCATCAACAAGTACCGAATAATGCTGTCTACGAAGGCTTTAGCATCCTACCTATTCATGCATTTATAAATATGTACATAAAGAACTCATTGTTGAAATCCATATATGTAGAGATCTAAAAACCCCTTTTCCCCTCTCCCTTCATCCAACCAAAACCCCTCTCAAAAACAAAATAAAAATGGATTTGATGTTTTTTGCATCAACACCTTTGAGTGCTAAATCACCTGTCAAACTAAGACCAAACTCAAAATACTCCCCTTCTTCATGTTTTGTTCTTCCACCCTTTAGGGCTTCTTATTTACATTTATCATACAGTATTTCTCATGTTAAATCTTCCAAATCTTCATTTTTTCAGGGTGATGGTTTCTCTACTTTTTCATTACCAAAATTTTCAAGAGTTGCTAATTCAGTCTCTCCATCTTTGAATACTATTAAAGCTGCAGAAAAAACTGTATATCGTTTCGAAGCGTACGATATTGTAAGAACTTGAATTTCTTTCATTTATGTTAATGAATTTGAATTTATAATATATAATTCATGTTCTTTCTCCTTTGTTCTTCTTATATATCTTCTGTTTCAACCTAAACTAAATCAATGTTATACAATACATTTAACATTATTCTCTTTATCCTATATTAGATAGTATTTTATTTTCCAGGTCTAATATTTTCTTTATATATATATATATATATATATATATAATATATATATATATATATTGCGATATTTATTAGTTGGGGTTATGTTTTACTTTAGATCCTACGTTTTCTAAGAGTTCTCCATCCGAATTTTTTTTATGCAACAGTCTTTCAATAATGTGCCTTGAAATAATTTTAGACGGAGAAACATGGTAGTGATATAAAGCGAACACAACTTGTTTGGAATTAAGACGCAATTGTTATTTTGTAATATTTTCTGTTTTACTCTCTTTGCTTTCTCTTTTTCTTCTTCTTCTTTTTTTTTTTTTTTTTTTGGTTTCTAATACACCAGGTATCTCTTCATTCTCTTTAATCCTTTTGTTATTTCAAATAAATTCAAGATTTGCATTTCTGCTAACAACTTGTTTGGATGGTTGTTATCAATTGTATTGAATCGTATTGTTATTTTAAATATAATATTTATTTTGATTGTTACTTAAATTTTATTGCATTGTAGTCGTTACTTAACGATGAAAAGTGTCACTTTAAGGAATAACCGGTTTGGTGTGGTCGTGTCGTTACCTTATCTTTTTCTCTCATCTTGCCCTTTCTTATTATTAAACAATCCTATCGTATCTTTTGCTTTACATTTTCATATAATCTGCCTTGTACCTTACCTTTTTTTCTTTACAATATTGCAAGTTTATTCAGCATATTGTTGGTGCATACATGAAACGACAGCAAATAATACAATCTATTCAAACTTTGTATACATCAAAATGATACAATACAATACAATACTATATAATACACTATGAAAGGATACATAACAAACATTCAAACAAGCTGTAAATTTTGAGCCAAAATAGTTGAAATTATTTCAGAATTATATTTATATTGTAATAATCTAACAAATATCCTCTCCCTTTAGTACCTTTTGGGTAAACAAGTGATTTATTGTTTGTCATCTTTTACAGAGAGAAAAAAAATATATCTCCCTCCGCAAATACAGTGGGAAGGTTCTGCTAATTGTTAATATTCCTCAGCAAGGGTATATCTTCTTCTTCTCTATTCTTTTTGTAAATCCCTTTTGACCATAAAATAATTGACAGTGCAAAAGATTTTATATTTTCTCAGGTTGTCTATTTCACTAGCTTTAATTGGCCTTTAAAATGAAAAAATAACAAAAAAGAAATTCTCTAAAATGGTGTTTGAGGATTAGAAATCACAAAAGTCACTAAACTAATTTTTTCTGTAACCAATAAGGCACTCAACTTTGCCCAATTAACATATAGGATATTCTCCTTTGTTTTTGTGATTTTCTGTGATACTTAGGTAAAATTGAGTGATTGTTTTTGTTACAAAAAAATTATTTAGTGACTTTGATGCAAAAAAATAAAAAATTAGTGACCGTTCATGAAATTAACCCTTTTTGAACCATAATGGATATCACTCTAGTTTTATCATAGTCCCGGAAATTAAATCACCGATCTTCAATTTTCTAAATAAATAAGAAGTAAAATGGTGTATATGTATGTTTTCTCATTACTTATTTTATGCATAGCGAGACAAATCTAGAATTTAAATTTTATGGGTTCTGATAGTGATCTTAAGTAAATGTTATAATAATAATTAGGTTCACAATCAAACATATATATATATATATATATATATATATATGTATGTATGTATGTATATTCATATTCATGCATTCATGTGTTATGTTCACATTATTCCTAATTTTTAGCTGAAATTTTGTATATACTGATTTCAGTTCTGATCAGACAAAGGCGGAAATCAAGCGTCTCAATGAACTGCATAACACGTACAAAGACAGAAAACCTAAAGGTTAGTCGTCTATTTTATTTTAATTTACAAACTTATATTCTTTGTCAAATTTGTATTTTCTCAATTACTTACAAATTAACCAATCGACCCTTTAAAATGCTATTATTACTATTACTTTTATACTTACTTCATTCTTCCTCTTCTATATATAAAGCTTTGGAAATAATGGAAATATTCAATAATATTTGGATTGCTTCCTTCATAGTTTTGGTATATGCTCTTCATATTTCCATTGGTTTTTCTTCCTTTCATAGAGGTTACTCAATTCATATGACCTTTTTATTGTCATCGTTAGAACTTAAAGCTAATATCTCCGTCTTAAAAAGAGTAGAATATAAAGTACGAGGGTTAATTAACATATATAATATCTGTGTTGATTCAGAAACAACTTTACTCTTTTAAATCAATGATTAATTATATAAATATCATAAAAAAGATATGCACATAGGAGTTTCGCAAGTGTGAAAACGACGATAGGAGATGTAGAAGAGTTACACCAGGGATATGCATTGAGTACTTATACTTGTTTACCTTAGTTATGGATGAGCTAATCAATAGTACATATATAATGAGGTCTCATGGTGTATATATGCTTATTTGAGATGATATGGTGTCAATTAATGAAACTAGTGAGGGTATCATCCAAAAACTTAAAATTAATGAAAACGCTCTAGAAATTAAAAGGTATTAGTATAAGTAAAAATTAGATAGAATATATGCATGTAAATTTAGCTGGCCAAAGAAAAGTAAAATCGATGTGAGATTAGATGGAATCACAAAGCCTAAACATAGACACTAAAGCAACGCTACCTAGGAAAATGAATATTAGGCTTCATATCCAAAAATATAGATGTTAACGATGGATGTGTCCTAAAAGTTTAGATAAGATCCTAATGATAACATTCGGAAAAAGGTCCATAGAGCACAAATAAAGAATAAAATAAGCTAAGATCGCTTAAGATTAATTTGGTCATATTTTACATCGCCTTCCAAATGTGACAGTACATAGGTCATGTGAAATCCTGATGATTGTAGAGGTAGATTTAAATTTCATGGAATAAAGTTGTCTTAAGATCTGTAATCTTTCAAAATTCATATAGACCAACAATAAATTGAACACAATTAGGGGTGGAAAAATAAATTAAAAAAATAGTTATTTATCCATATTATTCGTTAAAAATGGGTAGGATAGTAAACTTTTAAAAACGAATCACATATGGATAAGATTCATATTATCCACTTAAAAATGGATAGCCAATGAATAACCAATTATTTAACTTTTACATTTGCAAAGACTCAAATTGGGGATTCATGAAGTATTGGAGACTGATAATTCTTCCAAATTCATATTCAAGAAGCTATAATATGGATATCGCCGATCAATCCATTTTCTATCCATATATATTAAAGGGTCCAGTCAAATATTTTATCCGTTTTTGCATTATCTGTTTTTGACCCATTAATATATCTCACCAACCCGCCCGTTTGCTATTCCTAAACACAATTAATAAAAGCAAAAAGTTTTATATGTAGGCGGTCTAGTAAAAACTGCTCGCATTAGACATTTACACAAAATCGATAAATATATGATATGTGTTTGCACATAGACTATTAGACCAGTTAACTATGATAAGTTCATAGTGTTTGGTTTAATTCGGGTGCAGATAAGTATTTAATGATACCAACTAATTAGGATTAAGATTTGATCACAACCGTATAATTATATTAAGTTCAGTATTTATCAAGAATCTTTTTAGTTTTCTCAGGATTTTTATTTTAGAAAGGAACCTTTGATATCAAAGAATAACAAGTTATTAAGTATTGGAATGAAATAGGTCCAAATTAAGTGAAACAGATAGTAAGAATTCAAATAGTCATTACCTGCTAGTTTGAGAATGAGACGTGATTATAGTTATTATATTTGCTAGAATTTACTTTGATTTTGATTTTTGAATGACCTTACCATGTAATTAACTTTTTGTATTAAAAAGCTCTTTTAATACAAAACACAACTATATTCTACTGCAAGAAAACCCTTTTTGAAAATCAAACATAAACAAATACAGTAGCTAATTGAGTAAAGTTGATATTTTCCTAATGAATTTCTGTTTCTAATGGTCTAAAAGATGGTTGTCGTCCTTTTTGTAGGATTTACGGTTCTAGGATTTCTCTATGATAAGAAAGAAACAGGTAAATCATCAGGATATGGAGGGGGGAAACAAGAAATTCTTGACAATGCTGATTTTCCACTTTTCGGCCCGGTAAACTCTACTTTCATCTTCATCAACTTTTGTTGAAGCTTTAATGAGGTTAAATACAAAGGTCCATTTAAAATAAATTGAATTTAAGTTTATACACTATTAGTATAAAATTTTTTACATCATCAGGTTAATTTTACATATTATAAAAAATAATATGCTTATTTTTAAGATTATAAATCTCACATTTTAAGGAGACTTATATGTAATTATTCTTTGATTACACTGACAATATATATATAACTTAATACAAATTGTTGTGTATACGTTTTACGTAGTTTTGAATATTGAATAATCTTATATTGCCTCCATTTTGAAAAAATAATGACAGGATTTGCTTGAATATGTCTTGGTTTTGATTAATTTGTAAGTTTGGAACTCGTGTATCATATATTACTTCATACTTGAGGGTAATATAATTTTAAAAGTAATTTAAATATAACATATTTCCTATATAAAGGTAAACAAAATATATATTTTAACTAATTAAAAGTTAAATATGTTGATTCATATGTCACCGGACCAAAATCAAAATTTACGAATAACCAAGGGACCAAAAGTGTTATTATCTCTAATTTGTAAGTTTGGATCTCTTGCCATCCGTGAAGTATAATATAGAGATAATAGCACTTTTGCACCCTTAGTTATGATTTCATTTTGGTCATTTGATATATGATTTAACACATTTAACCTTTGATTAATTAAATGTGTGCTTTTAGATCCGTTTTACATTAAAAAGATTTGTTATATTTAGATTACTTTTAGGACTATATTACCCTCCAATTATTAAATATGAATTAGCAATACAAATTTAACATAACACATTTACAATGAATTGATTTCAAAGTTAATAATTCGTTAAGTTTGTGAAGATTCACAAGCATACGGATCAACAGTTATGCTTAATTAACTAGATATCACAAGGACCAAAAATGATACTTTTCGATATTACTGGGACTAAAAGTGGAACTTTTGTTTGTGTGAACACTGATGTGATGTTGTACTTAAATTAACAGGTTAAATTGAATGAAACATATGAACATTGGTATGGCACTGACGAAAATAAAAGAGATGAAGATCTTTATTATTTTCTCAGAAAAGAAACAGACGGAGGAAATATTACAGAGGAATTCGTTAAAATTTTAGTACAATGGAACGGAGTTCCTGCAAACCAACGCTACGATCCCTTGCCATTATTATCAGATGATGAAACTAAAATATCGGAAGGTGTGAAATCGGGCGAGTACCCGGGTGATACAGCTGGACCACGAGACGATCCCCGCTTTCCTCTTAAGGTAATTATTTAATCCGTTTCAACAAGAATAAATGAGTTCAAAAATACGAAAATTAAAATTTTTAACTTTTGATCTCGTGAATACGGATATTAATTTCTTAAACATTTTAACATGAAATTTAGATCATTATAAATAGTACTACCGTAAAAAATTATACTCCATTTTTTGAAATTAAAAAACATTAAGATCTAGATAAATTATTTATTTTTTATATTAATTCGGACTTTAGTAATGTTAACGTTTTTTTGGTTTCTCACTTAATATCTGGTACCCACTTTGGATCAAGGTATATACGGATTCTGACGCGTAGGGCCTAATTAAAAGAGAAGTGATGTATATATATAAAATAATGATTATACTATAAAACTGAATTACCACAAGTTTGAATTTCATTACGGAATTGGGTTTCACCTTCTCCTGCCAATAATGTAAAAATTAAAATTTAAAAATGATAAATTGATAATTAATTGTCAAGAACCAAAGATAAAAAATATAAAAAAATTCTAGAAAAGATTATCTAGATCAGAATCACGTAAAATTAAATATCAAAAATTTTATCAAACACTATCGGGCTTGCTAATATTTTTACCAATATTTAATAACTACATCTTCAAAAAATATTTTCATTATCTAACCAAACACCGAAAATTATTTTCTTAAAAAATACTTCCAGATAATAAATCATTTTCCTGAAAAATGACTTTCGTCCTGCCAAAACACACCCTTAAGTTTATATCATTTCTGTTTCCTTAGTCTTAAATTTTCCTTGTTAAATTTCATTTATATTAATATCTTGAAGTTTACTCTTATTTTTTCACCTATTTCCAGGGCGCCATTGATAAATTAGTTGGCTAGAACGGCTAAATATCAGCAAGGTTGATATACCATTACCTTTATTGGTAGGAAAATATGTGTTTAATTAAATAATTTGCATCAAAGTTAATGATGTATTGCTCATATTGTGTAAATGTACTTGAGATACAAATTATGAATAAATAATGTTGGGGGACTCTTTATGTATTTTTCTTCCTTAGTTTTACCTTAGCTTCTAAACTATAAAAATGGGGTGAAAACTACAGTATAATAATTGGTAAGTTCGAAGTGAGAACCTTTAATTTTTATTGTAATTACCTTATTCAAAAACTCCATATTCTCTAATCACCTAACTCCCCTCTAGGGCTAATCATATTATTTTAAAGATGTAATTATTTAAAGTGTATCATTGAATTTTAAATATATATGAATTGCATCTGTAAAAGTGAAGCAGCACAATGACACTCCAATTTAAGGTCTTAGTCTTTATTGCCGTATTCATACGAATTAAACTGATTATTGATCGGCCAGTCATCACTACCTCCAAATTAGTTATTAGTGTTAATTATGTGAATTATCCAAAATCACTACGCTAGATGATAAATCCACTCGTATAAGTGGGCATATTCCTTTATTTTCTTTTTTGATAAAACTTATCTTTGAACCAACTTTCGACTAATTCAAGTGCTTAGCATGCAACTCTTAGATATATTTATAGGTCAAGGGTTCGAGCCATGACAGCCGCCATTAATATTTGCATCAGGATAGGCTGGCTACGTTATATCCTTTGATGGGTGCGGCCCTTCTGATGAAATAGGAGTAACTTGAAATGCATACACGAAGGGTCTATAATTGTAGAAAGGAATGTAGACAATTAGTGGCGTGTATAATTAGTTAGGCGGTTAGAAGTGTTTCATATCTTCTTTATATAGTTGTGTTCTCATTTTACAGCGTAACTGATAATTCATTCTCAATACAAAAATTCTCTCTCTACATTTCTGTTCTTTACTTCTTTGCATGAGCTACACGATAGAGTTAGGGCTTGACATTGCGTATAATATATAGAAATCATCATGGTATCAAAGCTTTAACTACAATTGCTAGTCCGATTCGTCGATCGACGTTGATTTGTGTTGAATTTGTTCCATTTCAGAGATTGATAATTTGTTGATGTAAGGATTCTATAATGGCGGCAAAAAGTGACCTAGATCATAATCACGCCCTGTTTTTTACCCATCGGACATGACCGGAACTCTGATCATATCAATTCAGATGACCGACTCAAAATATTACTCTACCTGGAGTCGGCCGATGCAAATGCAGCTTTTCGAGAAAAACAAGCTAGGATTAGTCAACGGAACTCTAAAAAGGAAGATTTTGACAAAGAGTCAGGTCATCAGTGGAATCGGTGCAATGCTATGGTCCTAGGTTGGATAATGAGCTATGTGTCAACGGAGTTTATCACAGGAATTTTGTATGTGAAAGATGCGAAAACTGGGAAGATTTGAGGGAACAATTTGATAAAGTTAACACTGCCTGTGTATCAATTACACAAAGCAATTGCGACTATTACCCAAGGAACTGACAGTATGTCAGTTTATTTTTCGAAACTTAAAAGTTTGTGGGATAAATTTGATAGTATGGTTCCTCCTCCATGTGACTGTTTCAGATCTAAGATATTTGTTAAGCTTTTTACAATTTCTAATGGGACTTAATGTGAGTTATGAGCACGAAGCTAGATTCTCATAACTAGGCAAACACCAAATATCAACAAAGCTTGTTGAGAGGGAGAGTCAGAGATCAGTAGCTAATGCTTAAATGATTGTAGAAGGAAATGATTTTACAGCCTTATTGGCTGGAAGAGGAGGCAAGTACCAAAAGCCTAAAAGAAATTGGAACTTGCAATGTGACTACTGCAAGATGAAAGGCCACGAAAAGGAAGGTTGGTACAAAAGAATTGGTTATCCTGCAGATTTTAAACACAAGAAGAAAGGGAATACCAATACAACCTATAATGTTCATATTGAGAACTGCAACCCAAACATACCAGCTGGTGGTACTGACAGGACTGGGATTCCATATAAGATGACTGCAGAGGATCTGCCAAGGGCGCCTCAACTTGTTGTTGAATAATACGATCATATCATGAAGATTCTCAACAAAGATCTACCTAAGGAGACTATAGCCAACATGAAAGGTATAACTCACTCTTTCATGACTAGGATAGAAATGTAAAAGTGGATTATTGACACACGAGTAACTAACCATGTGGTAGCCAGCTTAGACATGTTAACTAACATTAAGACAGTTAGTTCAATGAAAGGTAGAAAAGTACATTTATCTAATTGAGATGTCATAATGGTGACACATATTGGTAGCTGCAAACTCACATAAGCATGAGAAATGCAAGATGTATTGTGTATCCCTAATTTTGATTATAACTTGTTATATGTGTCTAAGATAACTATGGATCTCCACTATTTTGTTTCTTTTCTAACCTGAATTTTTTCTGTTCCAGGACATCTCCACTTGGAAGGTGAAGGCGATTGGTAGAGAAAAGGATGGCCTTTACCTGCTAGTTCCTAAAGCTTCTACTAGAACTGGACATAATGAGCAACTAGCAGCACAAGGACTTAATGCTCAAGCAACCAAGGAGGATCTACTACTTTGGCATAAAATATTGGCACATGCATCTGGAGGGTCTATGAAAGAATTACTTGGGTACAGGTTAGAGGATTGTAAATCCATTATAGAAAGTTGTGATTTTGTCCACTAGCTAGACATGTACAACAGTCTTTACCTATAAGTACTATCAAATCTCAATATCGTTTGTCTTCTTGGCGGCAGCAGCGAGGGACAACCCGCCCATACAACCAGGGGGAGGATGGCACTGCAGGCGCCGGGTTTCCTTTGCCAATAGACCAATCAATGGTGCAAAACCTAAAATGGATGAAACACCAGATAGATGAAGACTAGAAATTGCTAAATCAATTGCTCCTCCAGAATGGCTGGTAATACCACTTAAGGGCGGATAGACCGTCCACCCAGTGCCACTACCCACTCCCTCCAGCTTGTCTGGTTAATCGGGCTACCTATTCAAAGATGAACTAATTGCCGCGGTTTCTACTCCTGCTAATAGTTTAGCACAATTGTTTTTGTTACTATGGGATCCTGAAGCACAAGGAATATGCAAATGTCATAGCAGGAGCAGGGTCGGTCAAATCGTCTGCGGGTACATAAACTGCTTGAATAGAGGTTATGAGCCACTTGCCATGGATAAGAATCTGATTCTCTATCTATGAATTGAGGAAAAAGGGGGAGCTCGAAAATGGTGAATCTTGAGCTTTTCGGTTCAACTTGCCAATAAAAGCAATCAATTCAATAGTTTAATTTACAAGAATCTCTACAGTTAATGAATATAAAAGCAAGCAATAAAGAATCTCTATAAATAGTACAAAAAAGCAACAAGACTAGCCAAGTACGTGACAGTTAATGTGTGCAAGTAAGACAATTAAGGCAAGTAGCACATAACCAAGGAGTCATGGAAAGAACGAACAATTCAACACAAGAATAATTAATGACAAGTAATTACGGCATAAAAAGCAATTAAAGCATATAACAGTTAAGGCATGGAGTGAGATAATTCATGAAATACGAGAAACACATGGAAACAATTATTTTGACGACATAAATATATACTCGTCACCTCGCATATATGTTGTTTCACACGTAGTTCACATAACAAGTAGTTCAAGGGTTCCTAATTCCCTGAAGTCAAGATTAGACCCAACACTTACCTTGCTCCGCAACTCAAGCAATCACTCAATCAAGGCATTGCCTTTTGAACAAGCGTCCAAGCCAACCAGATTTAGCAAATTATTGACCAAATGATTCAAAATAAGCTTTAGAAACAACCCGCAAATGAAAGAGATTCAATTTAGATCATTTTGAAAAAAAGTCAACAAAGGTCAACCTCGCGCTCGCTTGGTTAAAATTGAGTTTCGGACCAAAATCCGATCACCCATTCACCCCGAAGTCCGGTTATGTGATTTGTTTCGAAATCGACCCCAGTTCGAGGCCTAAATCTCAATTTTACAAAAATTTCCCAATTCTATAAATCCCTAATTTCTGCCATAAAAATCTAATATTTGATGTTGGAATCTCATGAATGTAATAGGTAAGTGAAAAAAATGGATTAAAGTCACTTACTAATGAATTTAGGAAGAAATATCTTGTGAAAAATCGCCTCTAGGGTGTTTAGGGTTGAGAAATTGTGAGAAATGAGTTAAATCTTGTTTTTCCCTCTTTTACCGAGCTGTGGATGTCGCAACTGCGATGTCTTATTTGCAATTGCGACCATAGCATTTGCGAGACAAGAGTCGAAAATGCGAACCCTGTCACAGAAGAGTAGAAGTCGCATTTACAGAAGAGTAAAAGTCGCAAATGCAACATTGAGGTCGCAAATGCGAAGCAGAACACTAGTGCTCAGTGATCACAATTGTGACCACTTCCTTCGCAAATGTGAAGAATGTGAAGGTCCACTGTCCGCAAATGCGAGATTCACCCAACCTAGCCCATGCTCGCTAATGCGATTCATTCTTCGCAAAAGCGAGGCTCGCAATTGCGAGCCACACCTTGCAATTGCGAGATCTGCAATAGAGCACTAGCGCTGGTACTGCACCAGCAGACTTTTCCATTGTAAAACTCATCCGAAACATGTTTGAAACTCACTTGAGCTCTTTGGGCTCCAAACAAAACATGCACACAAGTGTAATAACATCATATGAACTTGCTCGTGCAATCAAATCACCAAAATAACATCTAAATCTACGAATCAATCCTCAAAATGAATGAACTTTCAAAGTGAAACTCAACAACAGTAGAATCACGTTTAAGTGTTCGAATCATGTCAAATCAAATTTCGAATTGAATCAAATTTTGCAGACAAGTTTCAAATAGCAATATGGAACTATTTTAATTTTTAACATCAAAATCCGAACCCATTAGCTAAGAAGTCAACTCTCGCCAAAGCTTGTAATTCTTCAATTTTCAAATATGCTAGTTTTCCGCAAAATGAATCAAAAACAAGTTAGGGACGTCCAAATTCAATATGAGGCATACGCCCAAGCCCTAAATCACGATACGGACCCACCAAACCGTCAAAATACTGACCCGGATCCGTTTACACAAAATATTGACCGTAGTCAACTCAAGTCATTTTAATGACAAAAATTCATATTTTCTTATTTTTTTTCACATGAAATTTTTTTGAAAAAAGACACGGACTGCGCACGCAAATTGAAAAATACTAAATGGAGCTAGTCGAGGTCTCGGAACACGAAAATAAAAGCTAAAACTCAAAATGACCTATCGGGTCATCACAGAGAAATAATTCAAAAATATATAATTAACTTACCATTGTGTGCTTCCAATAAAATATTAGAAGTAATAATTAACAAACAATTTAATACTCTAATTAATTACTAAAAAAATTAATAAATATAGCTATTTGCAAATTATTACTACTAAGACTAATTATTAAATAAGTTTCATAACCCACAAATAAAAAAAAAGTTATTATCAAACGAAATAAAGTAAAAAACAAGATTTGAAGAAAAAAATATAAAGAATTGAGGCAAGGCCAGAAAAATATAACCCACAAGAGGAGCTCGTATACAAAAGTGCTTTTGGTGCATATCAAGCATACGTCTCGGACGATTGAGGCAAAAGCTTCATAGGATAAAAGCTCACATATAATCTAAGAGTATTTTGCGAGTGTCTAGCCCTGAAGCCATTTCAATTTTGCCTAACCCTTATTTGGCAAGTGAAAACAAAAATTATTAAGATTCAAGAGCAATCTCAATATTTGAATAAATTATTAAGATTATTTGCTTATGTTGGAAGTCTTGATATTTAGGTTAAGAGCAATCAATATTTTATTTTATATAAATTATTTTCTTATTTGAATAATGTAACATGATCATAACTTTTTGGGGTATAATATAAGTATAATTCATTCTATATCATCTTGAACTCTTTAATTTATCTACTCAAGTAACAATTTTCTTTTTATTAATTGTTTTGTATAATATTTTAAGACGATATTAAACAATCAAATAAATAACAAAAAAAAGTTAAAAATATAGTAGAGATAGAGAGAAAGAAGGAGGGGGGTGGGGAGAGAAAGAAAAAAGATACTCGAATAATTTTTGTCATTGGTGGACAACAAAAATCACAATAAAGTATATTTTTTTTATTTATTAAGCGAGCTAAATATGATCAACATTCATCATTTTCAGGAACTTACATATTTTTAATACAAATATATTATTATCTAATATTATATGATCTTTTTAAAAAATTATATATTCACTAATATAAATATACGCGTAAAGCGTGTTCCATAAGACTAGGAGCAAGTGAAAGATTTACACACAAATGAATTTGATTTGTTTTTGATAAGTTGCACTTGACTAAATAAGCATTCTTTTCCATTTTAAGTGAGAATTCAATTGTAAACACACCAAAAAGTACATCTTCCAATTTGTAGACACCCCAAGAAAGTTGAGGACAAACAATATACAACTCAATTAGGTATAAGAGAATTCTTGGTCAACGAGCTTTGGTAGCCCACTTCATAATACGATTACTGCAAGAGAAAAAATGAAAAAAAAAGAAGAAGAAAATAGGGAGAATTGATAAGTGAAATTTGTCTTTTGCATAATATTAAAGTTTCGTTAAGATTTGAACATTTTTGCTTTGAGCACGGTGACAAAGTCAGGAATTTCGTTAAGGGTAAGATTTATATTAAAAAATTAATTTATATAACGCAATATAATTTTTATATATTCAGTACAATTTTTCGATGAAGGGTATTCAACTAATTATCTTTCATTGTATGTGGCTACGCTAGTGAAGACAATGCAAATAAATTTTACGTACACTATCAAGTCACTAATTTGGACATATTATAGCAAGCAAATTAATTAAAAATCTTAACCTTTTATGGTGGGTTATCCGTAGATATTTTTGGTTAATCTAATCGTGTAAAAGAAAACTATACTGTTAATTATATATATACGTTAAACTCATAACTTGTATATGTAGGTAATGGAGATGTTGGAAAAAGCAGTAAGAGGGATGTATACCACAAGTCTGGAAGCCTTCATTGTACTTGTATTTATCTGTGGCTTTGAGTATAAGTACTCATAAAGGCCAATTCTATTATATTTTAACTCAATAAAAGTATATGTATAAATATGTATCATGCATTTATTTTTTTTGGAGTAAATACTGGATGTGAGTAAAGTTTTACTTCTTCAATTCCACTCACGCTCTGAGTACTGTTACAGGAATTTGTTGGAATAATTGATGCAAGTGGAGCAATGGCATCAATTGTTGTAGTTATTAAAGACACTCAGAAACCACCCTTTTAGGAGTACTATTCTTTGCGCAACTTCCTTATGTTGTTTGTGGTGTGCTGGATTTGACCTTCAACCTTAGATGAAACTTAAATCTTGGAATTCCCGGCTATTTTTTTATCATAATGGAAGAATGCACAAGTAGAATTAGATGGATTGAACACAAGATTATGTCTTCTGGGCATTAAAGGGACATTTTTTGCTTTGTTAGGGCTCGTTTATTACGAGCGATAAGGAATGACTGATAATTAATCTTCAAATTAAATTTGAGATGAGTTATTCCCTCGTTTGGTTGGGATAAAATTGCGGTATAACTAATTTTTAAATTAGTTATCCCAAGACTATAATAGTATTTTAATCCTTATGGGAGGGTGGGATAACAATTTCGCGATAATTAATCCTAAAATAATTTGTTTGCCCACCAAACGACCCCTTAATCTGTATTGACAGTCTTGGCACATTAACATCTAAATCAGCTAGGAGGTTTGCTCTTCATTTATACATGTCACAATAAGTGATTTCAAGAACGCGTGGTTGGCAATTTTCTTAAAAGTTCTACTAAGAATTGCTACATTAAGTATACTATTGTTGGTAACAAATTGTGATCAGTCTGAATATTTAGTTCCCCAAGATTTTTTGACAGGGGCTATAGATACTAGTACTCCAATATGGATGATGACAATTAATATCCAACTTGTGCCCTTGAAGGAGAAAACAGAAGTTTGAATTATTTGGAGAAGTTTCCTTGTACTTTTGTGCTGTTCAAGTTGTAAATCCTTTTTTCCATTGCTCTTTCTAAAAATATTTATTTTTAATAAAATATTGAACTAATTAAGACGGAATCAAATGGGGCAGCATGGACAGTAAAAATTCATGTAACAAATTCTAACTAGTTCTTGAATTTGAGACGTAATAATGCTAGTTGTTGATCAATAGAGAAGCGTAGTATGTTAATAAAAGAGTCAATTATACTTTACACCAAACAACATATTTCTCTATTTTATAGTATGTGTTTTCTCATTGCTTACTTTTATGACATCACTTTTATTGGATGTTAATTTGTAATATATCAAACTAAACATTCACAATAATAGATACAAAGACTTGCTTCTGAGGTTTGTATTACTAATATCTACATTATATTTCATGTATTATTAATCTCTAATAACTTGTCGCTAGGGATGACAAAGGGATGGATCGGGTTCGGATATGGACGGGTCAAAACAAGTAATGCAAAAACGAATAAATTATCCAACCTGACCCATATTTAATACGGATAGAAAATGAGTTAACAGACGAATAATATGAATATTTATATTATCTATGATTTCTTGAATATGTCAACTTTTGGGAGAATTTATAGTGGGCGGTTGGACATAAGAATTATGAATTTTTGGAATAAAAGTGAATTTATTTCAATTGAAAATGATATTTAAAAATTAGAGTTGTGTTTGGAGATAAATATAATTTGGAGATATTTTTTTAATTTTTGTGAGCGATTTTGAAGTGAAAAATTTGAAAAAATAATTTTTTGGAGTTTTTAAAATTTTCGAAAAATTTCAAAACTCAACTTCAAGTGAAATTTAAATTATTTATGATCAAACACCGATTATGAAAAAAGTGAAATTTTTCGAAAAATGGTGAACTTTTTTATGGCCAAATGGCTAGTCTCCCAAACTTGAGGAACTTCCAATTTGGGTCTTTACAAATGTAAAAGTTAAACTCATTAGTTATCCATTGTTTATTCATTTTTTAGGTGGATAATATGGTTCGTTTCCATATTTGACTCATTTTTAAAAAGTTTATTATCCAATCCATTTTTATTGAATAATATGGATGAATTACTATTTTTTTTATCCATTCCGTCGCTAAACCAAATGATGCCTTAGGACAAAAAAAAGCTTTTAGTATTACTTGTACCCATATAGCAATCCATATATTATTATTTATTGCATAACAATCACTACATTGTTGCGCAATATAAGTAGATTTTGCATATTTAGTTCATAAACCAAATGGCCCTAAGCTCACTCCGATGCAAAATCAATGGAAAAACATAAATTAAAGTATACACCATTTAATACTTTTCAATTATAAGATTTGTGCCAAAATAACAGATGCCAAGAAGAACAAAAGTTATGAAACACGTAATAGATTTTGAAATATTATTTCTGCATCTCCGCGTGCAAATTCGCCTACATTAAAATTACTCGTTAATGATTGATCAAATTTATATATATATTTTTTTCAACCAAGGTTGGTCTTTCTAATAATCTAGTGTTTATCAACTTATATGCATTTTCACTATTTAAATGAATATCAATAATTCTTTTTCATTATGGGACTATGTCACTATTTCTAGAGTCGAGTCAAATAGGTTTGTGTATGATATTCACGTGAAGACGCGATTATCAAAGCAGCCCTCAGATTTTCCCCTCCTTATTCCTGCGGCTTTTTGCGTTTTCTCTGTTTGCAAACTCACCAAAATACAAGCCTCGTCGTTCTTCATTCGTAATGGTAAATATCTTTTTTCAATTCAAACATTATTTTCGTGCTTCTTTAATTGTATCTCATGTGATTGTTGGGGCTCATTTTTCTTCCTTTCTTCAATTTGGGTGTATTTAGGTTATGCCATAGGAGTGCAAAGGAGAGATCGGGTGTATTTTCATACTATTAGTTTTGGGGCTTTTGAACTTATTTTTTGTTCTTTTTAACCCTGTGATATGGTATTGTGTTAAAGTTGAAATTTTTGGACCCCTACTTTTTGTCTTCTGTTTGCTGAGATGATTATGCTTGCAGCTGGCTTAAAGCCTTTAACTTTTTTGTTGTTTCCCACCCGGTGTCCGTTACCTGCATTGGGGCTTGACTAAATCCGGATTCACACCGGGAAGTCCCTCGTTGGGGATAAAGCGCTCCCTAACAAAGTCGATTCCATAGGGCTCAAATCCGAGACCTCTAGTTAAGGATGAAGTAGTACTTAACTAAGTACTCCTCCATCTTAATTTAAACTGATAAATGATTACAAAGCTACCGGTTACTTTAGCTTTAATTTTTGTTTATATTTTTTCTTTTGGCCGGGTGGGACGGGAATGGTATTGGTGAGATTTGAACCAATATGACTTGACTAGTTAGTTGTTGTTGTTGTTGTTGTTGATGACTTGAGGGTAAGCTTAAATTGCAACCACCAGGCTATAAATTCAGTCTCATCTTTGTTTAGCTTTATTTTAAAAATATTTTCTGGGTTGTTTGAGGGAGGAGAGGGGGGTCTGTGAATGGGGGGAAGGGCACTCCCATGGGTGAGATTTGGATCATCCACTGCCCCAGGGCTTTGGTCTTGTGTAGGCTAGGCGCTTGTAGCGGGTTCGAGTACTACCATAGACAAAAGCCTGATATTTAAATAGAGAAAGGTAGAGGGGCCACTACCCACCGAATTTTGAACCGTCCACTATAGGCCCTCGAGGATTTCTCGGTTAGGTGAAGCTATAATCAGTAGGTCACAACTCCAGTCTCATCTTAGTTCAGTTATGTGTTTTGGTGTTGGAGTGCCTTTTTTTCTTTATGTTTCTTGGAGCAAACGAGGTAGTCAAGAGTTGAGGGAACAAGGTGAGACGTTTCCGGTGAATTAAGCTTCGTTTTCAACAATTATATGCAATCATAATGTTTTTGTATACAATGGTTGAACACTTCAGAATGAAGAGAGACGAAAATTCCGGCTGCTATGGTATGGTTATGGTTGAGTGGTTGAGGCATATGAGTGACAATCTGGAAATCTCAGTTTTTACCCAGCTATAACACTCAGTTTGAGATAATTAGCTTAGTTTTGGTAGACAATTTTAACCCACACCTATGTTTGTATGCACCCAATCTGGCCAAAACGTCAGCTTTGTTTTAAAAAGATGGAATGAAAAAAAGCTTCTAGTTATGCCTACTATCCCCCTCCCTTGGGGATGATCATTGTAATAATGTTGCAATAAAGATATTGTATTTCTATTGAAGTAGATCCACTGGAATAGGTTGTGTCCTCTAGGAATTCTATGGTAGCAAATTGACGGATAGGAGAGCAGTTTTGTGCTAAGTATATCCCACTGATGATATGTGTCTATAATTGTTGTGTTGTCATGTGGTGGTTGACATATCGTAAAAGCAGATATGCTGAAATGATGAGTAAATCAGTTGTCCCTCTCTTACTTATGGTTTTTGTAATTTATCTATTAAGTTATTATTTTCTGGGGGTGAACTCGGGTGCAAGAGGCACTATTCATTACTAACTAGTATAAAGGGCTGCTAGATGGACTATTCATTACTAGTTAGTCAACATCATTGCAAAGTCTTTGCTTTTCCTCCGTTTTTTTGAGAAAGACTTCACTCTTCCTTCTTAGAGCATTAATATATTCATAAACTCTTGATTCCAACAGTCTGTAGAAAGGGAAAACCGAAAATCCATGTGCTTGATTAAATGGTTTGATGATGCGTGTACATGGGTCCTTATAGTGGTAAACTGGTAATAAGGTGGAGAGGGAGGGGAGTCGGTAAAATGAGAAGGGATAATTGAAGTTATGGTCATATGTTAGCTATGATATCTAAAATTCTACCACTTGCATATGCTCAATGTTTAAAATTGGTAGAAGCAAAAGTCATGTGAATATAATCTTTCTGAAAAGACTTTCTTTTATCATGTAAAGAAACACTTCCTTGAGGAAGTTCCACTATCAAATAAAATGAAATGATTAGAGTAGGTTGAACTTCTGTTCCAGTTATGACTGAGCCTCTGGTACTTAAACCTGTCTTCGCTGATCTTGAAAGCCATAGCCCTATTAATGAGGATGTTTATCGATTCCTATGCTTGGTATTAGTTTCTTTTGCTATGGTATCCTGTTGCTCTCCCATGGCTACACCATCTGATGCTGCTTCAATAAGGTCTTGTCTCGTTTTCGTCAACATCATAATATGCCATCTTGTTTTATATCTTTACCTTATAGTATGATTGCTTGGGCTGTACTGGATTGCTTTCTCTTTCAAATGTTCTTTCAGTGGAAAGAGATTTTCTTCGTGATTTATGATCCTTATGCTGGGACGTACTGTATCACTTTCTTTTTTAAAATAATCTTTCTGTGGAAAGAGATGTTCTTCGTGAATGATATTTCTTATCCTCGAATATGGCTTTTACTTTCTTTTAAAGCTAAGGTGCCCAAGTCTCCAATCCTCTATCTGTAACATTTTCTGAACGAGCACATACATAGACATTTTTGTCCACTTTGTCTACCTTTCATGCCAAAGAAACATTCACAAAGACACACGATATAAAAGTTCTGATACATCTGCAACAATATTTTACTAACAGTTGAGTGAAATTAATCTACATAGTTCTGATTTAAAAATCTAGAAATCATGTCCCAATTTATATAAGGCACTTCCCATTTTGGACCTTGGGACATCCCCAAAGAAAATATAGCTACTTCATCGGGCTTACAGATTTTTAGGGTAAGTTGTATTTGCATTCTGATTCTGAGAAAGGGGTAAAGCTTTGAAAACTAATAGGAATACTATATGGACAATATGTTCTCACTAGCATGATGCTTATGACTTAAATACATGGAGAACAAAAATGAAGGCAAAAAGTTACCTGCATATTTATTTGACAACTCTTTGGGTGTTATGCAGGCCAACAGGCATACGATTATTCTCATGCAAACATCTCAGAATAGAGCAACTCGCACTTTCATGGATTACGAATCAATAAGTCAAGCAATGGATGGTATTAATCATTACACTACTATAACTGCATGCACTTTTGATATATACACTTTCTGCATTACCTATGAAATTGCTTTAAGACTTTCTTTCTTTTTTCGTGAATGTGGGTAAGCAGAAATATGGCATGAAACTAGGAAAATATTTAAATCACAAACGTATTTGTCAATCACAGATTTATATCAGCTGCTTGAAATATGTTAGTAGAATTCAACATATTTTAGCAATCTACCTGTGATCCTTGCAAACAATTTCATTCTGTATCACTATCTATAGGAGAAAATCCTTCTTTCTCTTATAAAACTTTGACAAATGCTTATTCTGTACCTTCTTATCGAACTTCAACGAACATTGGTCTGACTAATTCAAGTATGTTAATCTTAACTTCCCATTTTGTTCATCACACCTTTAGAATTATGGACAAGAGCTTCTGTGAGAGTAAATATGTTGGACAAGAAGTAGGATGGATAAAGGAATGAAGGCTATCCTTTGACTTCAAGGTAAAGGAAATCAAGGCAAATAGAGAATCACTCTTATGATGGGATTGGATAGTAGAAAGGAACTGGGACCTGTATGGACTTACTTTCTAGGAATAAGTAGGATCATTACATCAAGGGAAAGGCCTTCTTAAATCTCCGTAAGATTGCATTCTTTTTCTTTTGCATTATAGGTGTGTTATTATAGACCCCGTGACAAGCAAGAAACTTCATGGTTCTGGAGTTAGTTAGTCTAGGGATGTTCTTGCATTTAATTGACTCATGAGCCCTCAATGACAGTCCATATTGCTGTTAGAAGTTTATTCTGAGGCACTACATACAGTTGTGAGATCATATGATATTCAGGAAAGTGCTCTTTCCCCTAGCAATTCAGGTTTATACTTTGATCCTTTAAGCCATAGGCGCCACCAAGCTGCAATTGGGTATTATCATAAAACTTGAGAGGTATTTAAGTTGAAAGGAGAATCTTGTTTCGAAATTGAAGTACCTCATGTAGAGAAGATTGTCACCCATTTAGGATTGATATGGGACAGGATTCACCTAACAGGATGTTAAATAACCTAGGCTGAGTTGGTCTGCCTGCTCTCTAGAACTTCGGAAACAGCCCCACTTTTCCTGCATCCTCTTCCATCCAGCCTCCCCATACTCACCCGTCCTAAACCCTCTCTCCGCCGTAGTTTTCTCCTCCTCCCTCTCAAGCAGTTTTCAGGCTAAGTGAACTTCAATAAATCCAACTTCATAGCCAAAAAATTGGAAAAGAATAGGTCGAATAGTAGCAAAGCGCATTCTATCATATGAAGTAAACATGAGGGAGGATAGTGGGATGGTGTTAATTGATGGGATGATAATGGGATGTTATTATTTGATGGGAGAGCGTCTTGTTAGCAATGATTTACTTGCATACCTGATGTTTGTCAAATACTCATTTTCTTGTGGGGATTTAACTGATTTATTTGTTTGGGGAGGGGGGGGGGGGG
>MCJB01011075.1:0-41472 GCA_002018475.1 Nicotiana obtusifolia | reverse complement strand
GGGGGGGGGGGGGTATTGCTGGAATGTTTGCTGAAGTTTTTATTTTTTTCTTTCTTGCTCCTAATCGTCTTTACCTGGCTAGGAAAAGGGAAGCACATAAATTGATTATTTGTAGATGGAGGAACAAGACAAAATCTTCAGCAGCAGAAGACATCTTCTTTTTACTTTTTTTGCATAAAGTCGTTACCATCTTCATGTCATTTAAGTTTCAATGTTCTCTTCTGTTATAGCCTCTTTTAAAACATTTTTTCCTGCAGGAATTTGTGCTTTGTATGAGAGAAAACTCAAGGAATTGAACCCAGCCATCAGAGAAATTACATATGATATTTCAGATCTTTATAATTTCATAGATGGGCTTGCTGATATGAGTGCTCTAGTGTACCACTCTCTCTCTCTCTCTCTCTCTCTCTCTCTCTCTCTCTCTCTCTCATGCACGCACACACTCAGAGTCCACCCATGCGCCCCCTGTATAGAATCCCAAGCCAGAGAAATATGCAACTGTTACACATTCTGTCCTTTACATAGCAAAAGCATATATACAACAACCCAGTAAAAATGCAAAAGCATATATGAAAATGTAAATATGGCTCCCTGAGAGCGGATCTATGCATGCTACCTCTTTCTTTGCACCAAAATTTTCAGTTCATCTCAATGATTTTGAAACACAGAGACGTCATAAGCATGTTTTCTTTAGACCTCTCGGGTATCTGTACTTCTGTTTATTAACCGGATGAACTGCTATGTGCACATCAAATGATTGGCCCGTGGTCCATCATACTTAGACATGATTCTTAGCATTCACTACGCTGTTGAAATGTAATTAATTCCAGCATTCTTTTATGACTTGCAGGTATGATCACTCAGTCCAGGCTTACCTGCCCTATGACCGACAATGGATAAAACAGAAAACACTGCAACACCTGAAAAGGCTGGCATCACATTGATTATTGTTTTGAACGCTAGTTTCTGTCTACCATATTGTTAAATTTCCTGTTGGCTTTTATGAAGAAAAGAGCCGTGAACTGGAGGAGGGTCAGAGTCTGGAGTAAGAATCTCTTACGATGGGAACACTATGTATAATATGCTTCTTTTCCCTGAAATCCAAATCCTATCTGCAAAATTTCAAGTGCAAAACCAACTGTTGTCGGAAAAGCACACTGTACTGGCCTTGCAATTTGAATCGTGGATGTATAATTTGCATAGTTCTGTAAATTGTACGAGCATTTTGAACGTGATAGTGATTTTATGAAACTTCCTGTACTTTTCAGCTACTTTTAGTGGATATATATACAAGTTTATCTATGATAAATTAGTCTGGTTTCTTGTCAATATATTACTTGATCAAATAGGTGGGCATGAGCAAGCCTTGGTTGGACTAGACACCTTACTAAGAAAAGGAAGCCCAAAAGCTGTCTTAGTTGGATAGGTGTTGTTGCCCAATTCGTTGTTTTTTGCTTAATTTTAGCATCCTTAATTTGAAAAGGCAGTGTCTTGAATAGTTTCTTCCCCAAAGCTCGAAGTTGAGACCTTGTTAAGGGCGGAGGAATTTCATCCATCTCGCCATTCCGTGGTGGGGTTCAAATTCTTTGGTTGTTTGTATTTTGTTTAATTTGTAATGCCCTCCATCAGAATCATGTATCTATTGCTAGTGTTTAGACAATAACTATGTCAAAGTTGGAATATGAATGGATATTACTAGCTGTAAAGACATCCATGAATGTGATTTTCTAAGAAGGATGATGTGTCTACTTGTATTACTTGTCATTTTCAAATAACATTTATTTCATTGTAATACACTTCTTTCTCCAACGTGTAAACTCAAGTTAAAGTATAAATACCAACTTCAACTCTTATGCGACACTGTCATGTTGAACTATAATGCACTTTCAATCAGAGGAGAAAAATATCTTCAGTGAATAAAAAAGTAAAATTGACCAACTACAATAACAAACTCAGTGTAATTCCATAAGTGAGGTATAGGAAGGGTAGCGTATACATAGATCTTACTCGTACCTGGTGAAAGTAGAGAGGTTGTTTTCAATAGACCCTCGGCTGGGGAAAAAAAGTAAGATTGACCCAAAAAATATTGATATGGTTGGTATTACATATAAGGAAGTACTTGTTTACCAGATGTAAGAAAAATCTTTAATTTCTTCTATGAATTTTCTAAGCATGCTGGTCCAGTTGTTGCAAGCTTGTTAACCAAAGCTAGTGCATTACTGGTCATATAACTCACGTTTCTGACTCTATTTAAGAGTAACTTCACTTGTTTTCTCCTTTGGTCTTCAAATCCATCTAAACAAGTGTCTTCATCAGTGAGAGCAGCACTTAGCCAAGTAGTTACATCTCCCATTTGGTCATTAAAAGTTTGGCTGCTAAGTTTTCTTAGCACCCCAAGTGAGTTGTGAAGATTGTCAAGTGCATCTTGAAAACATTCAGCACAATCTAAAAGAGCAACTCTTCCTCTCCCTTTCAAGGAATTGTGTTTCTTCAATTTCAATAGGGATCGAGTGACACCCTTGGCTTGGCTTATTGACACCGAGACCCCCGCCCGGGCCCACTTGCTAGGGTTGTCCTTGGCCGTGCTCGAGAATGGTGCGAGTGAATGCATGCAGAGGTCCTGGTATCGAGTTACACTGCATGCTTGGCGAACATAACTTTCTCCTCCCTTACTCGAAGCTGTCGTCGAACAAATTAGTGTAGTTAGCCATGCTAAAACTAAAATAGATTTCCAAGTCATGGATAAAAGTAAAGAGATTTGATTGAAGCAAATAAAAATTGGTAATATAATGTTTATAAAGAACTAGATGAAGCCCCTTTTAAAAGAAATATGGTTTATGAATGACTAGGATAAAGTTGGTTAGCTATTTTTTTGGGCAGTTAGTTACGAAGCAAGAAGGTGATGAATACATTAAAAGAAGGTAACTGTCTTAGATAAGAGGGAATAGATCAGGAGAATAATGATGATCATGTAAAAAGGCCAAAAGGCAGGTGAGGTTCACATTTATACAGGATAAAAAGCTGTTTATTATCTATTTCTAACAACACTTTTTTGGAAACTAAGGAAAAGGAAGTGAAACTAGAGAAAATAAAGATAAATCAAATCTTTATTTTTACCCACCGAGTGTGGTAGGATAGTTCGGATCCCTCCACCTTCAAGTAGAGGTCTTGGATTCGAGTTCTTGGAATGGAAACTTTCTTGGTAGGAAGCGTCTTACCCCCAGTAGACCTACCAATGCGAATCTGGATTAGTCGAGGTAATAGATCTCGAATGCCTAAGTGCCAAGTAAAGGAAGAAAATCCTCACTTTTAACCGTTTATTACAGGAAAAATACTGTTCTCTTTGTATTTTATTTCCCCTCTTAATCAACAAAAAAAGTATATTTTTCATTCTTTCCTCTTCTTTTCCTTTCCTTTTCCCTGTGGGTTCCAAACGACTTCGGGGGAGTTCTTGAAAAGGCATTCATCTTCAGAACATAAAATTTAAAAAAAAAAAAAAAAGGGAACAACAAAATAAGAAACTGTAAAAACTCCTGAGAAGTTAAATATAGTTGCAAAAAAGCATCTCTGAGGTTTCATATAGCACAATCCTTTTCTGCAGGTGCAAGCTCTAAACAAGAATTTACAAATATGATAAGAATTACATCCAATACACAGAAAATTGAGCATTAAATGAAAAATCACAAGCTGAACGTGTGAATCACATTGTTCGTATACGATCCACAAGAAATAAGTGTATTACATGTTCTCAGACTGTAATTTCCATGTTCACATTTGTTATCTATGTGACAAAAACTCATAAAAATACAGAAAAATGAATCTTCTATCCAACAACTTTTACTATCTAAACTTTAAAAGAAATAATAGGTGGTGTCTAAAACTCGAACCTCGTAACTATCTCTATAAGTATGGTGTTACTTTCATAAAATGTGTATAATCCGCTATCTAGCATCCATGTTGCGAACCAGCGCGACAAGTTCAATATTTTCATTCTCGGTTGCTGGAGTTTCAATGTTTTCTTTTGAATCCGACACTTCATCAGGAAGGATAGAGGAGTTAGGATCACTTCTTGGAACCAAAAATAGTAACAAAAGTGGAGTGATTCTCAAAATGTTCCTTATCAAAATGGCGAGCCAGAGATTATCAAACTGTGTCCTTGTAACTTTAAAGACATGAAGCAACAATCCACCTCCCCATCTTGACGTAAGAAGTCCAGTATTGTCTATTGACATGAGCAAGGCGAAAAATGTGCCTTCAATGCCAGGAGGACAGAGCTTGGAACTTAGAACAAGAAGCGGCATCCACTTTAGTCGTCCAATCATTTGAGATACACTTGCGTCTATCACCACAAAGAAATAATCGGGAATGCCAAATTTCAAATTTAAACGTAAGACCAGCAGCAAATCTAGCATTCCTGACAGACCAAGCAGTAACTGAGTCCAAAAGAGCAGGTCTCGGAAACAATAGTCTTTCAGTCCGTATTGGTACAGTATAGTCACCAATAGCGATCCAGCGGAGCCAACTGCTGATATATATCCGATACTTTCCTGCATAGAGTAAAACGTTTATAAAGTTACATTTCCATTGTTATCCCCAAAAAAGTACAAATAACTAATCTTAGCCTAATAATCCCTTATTTGTTTTTGTCCTCGTATCATTAATCTGGTATTGTTAGGTAGAGAGAGGATACTCTTAAGTTACAGCAGAACCTCTCGTGTGACGTCTCCCCACTCTAACTAAAGCCTTACATGTTGGATATTTTGGAAATGAGTTACTCCCTCCATCTCAATTTATGTGGCGGTGTTTGACTCGGCATGGAGTTTAGAAAGAAAGGAAGACATTTGAAACTTGTGAAGCTAAATTGTTCCTAAACAAGGAAGTATAACGTTCGTTTGGAACAGACTAAAAAGAAAGTATAACATATAAATTGGAACAGATGGCATATTAGTTTCCTTTAATTAACAATAAGTTTAAGGAATTCATGATTCTACTATGTACTTGGCTTGACTGGAACGTAACATGTCTAGCAGTTATTCCACCTTCGAAAAATGTGGTCCTCCGTCTGAATCTGTTTCCCAGTAGAACATTCCTTCCTGGATATCTAAACTCAGCGCAAAGGACAAGTACATATAAAGACATGGTCGCCAAACTTCCGGGCATTTCAAAGTTTTCCACATAGCCTTGGCAGCATCAGTGAAGTTCTGGTTTACCTGAAGATGCATTAAGAGGATTTGGGACAATTACATTTTTGAGCCGCCCAAAAAAAATAGCCGGCAAAAGTGTATATGTTTTGTATATTAAGTATAAATATACATATAATATACATATTATATACATAATCAGTGTACATGTTTTGTATATTTGGGCTACGGCCTGTAATTATTTTGCTGGCGGGCTAAAAATGAAAAAAGCCCTTAGGATTTTAAAGACTGACCTATTCACTAAAAAGTAGCCAGATGAGGTGTAAGTTACCTGTTGATAAGCGAAATTGTATGTCTGAGGTTCCTTGAGCAAAACTCCAACCAAAAACACAAGCACAGCTGGTATGGACAATAAGCCATACACCCCCTTTTATTCAGGAAAAAAGAATTCAGAAGTAATCTTCTATATTTGGATATTCACTATGCTATAATGAGAATATCATAGGTTGTTCGGAATTAAGGGATAGAAAGCTAACCGTAGGGCCAAGTAAGTGAACTAAGGTACCACTTAAAGAAAATCCGACTAGTGCACCAATTGAGGAACTCAAGGAACATAAGCTTTGCATATCAGCTGCAAGGGAAGGATGAGAACCACTGTTTTGTGCAACGCATGCATCAACGGTCACGTCCGCAATAGCAACCCCCGCACTTCCTGCGGACAAGGAGAGCAGTGCAAACACAATATGCAAGTTCTTGTGCAATGATAAGAATAGCATCGAGACAACTCCAAGAGAACCTGGAATCATTGAAAAGCCGTACTTCGATAAAATTGAAAATATACCAAAGAAATAATTTACAGAGAAGATATTCAGTTATTTTGCATCGAATCAACTTTGGAAAGGGGAATTAATTTCTTACATCAGTCATTAGCTAATTCTGTTAGTCAATATAGATGTCTCCTTATCAAGTACATAAAATTTAAGTAACAAGATATATGTCAACACGTCCATGATCTTTCTTTCAAAAGATTTAATACTATGTATACATTGTTCTTGACTGTCAACATTTTCTAAGATCAAGATACATTTCCAATTTTATCGTGCTAGGTAAAGGCTGAGTGTCTCAAAACAAACAGCAAGAAAAGAAAGACGGAATTTGTTCTTAATAGGATGAAATGGAGTCATTCACATGGACTTGGAACCTTATAGCAGTCAACACTTTTACCTATTTGTTTGCATCTTAAAGAAATTAGAATCATGGCACGGAGTTGAAACTCATAAATCCAAATAGGATCTTCTAAATATATGCTATAAGTTCAACCACCTCCTCTTGCACTGTTAGATTGCTAAACAGGTCTAGAGCATGTTTGTAAATCTGTGCCGCAGCTGGTTTATGTCAAAAACCTCAGACCAATATGACCTCAAGAAACAGAGAATTCTAACCAGGAAAGTACTAAAGCAGTGACACAAAAATTGAGAGAAGGGAATCATTCATTGCTTCATCTAATCAGAAAAATCACATGATCATCTAATTTTATGCTTTTCTATCCCTTCAAACTCTTGGGATTTTGTATTTCAAAGAATGCTTAGTAAAAAATTAACAAACCTCAATAGCAGGCATTGCAGATTGGTCTTGCATCTAGAGCTATGATCGAACAGACACTAGTTATCCTAATTTCATGATCCCACATATTTCCATAAAACATTACCCTAATTTCAATCGTTTCTGTATGCCGCTTTTAAATCATCATTACATCACCATACTGACTAAAAGGTGAAGTTTGATTTTACCACCACCATGGTATTTCAAGGCAAGAACTGATGGAAGCACTGGCACTCAAACACAGTTTTATCTTAAGAGCAAAGATGGAAAACTTTAATGTTCTTTCAAAGGGGGGAAGAAATAAAGTTAGTGTTTTTCTTTTAGCATGACTGTAAATGGCACCATAAAAATTGACTTCTGCTTCTCCACAGAACTCCACCCCACAGAGTTTTACTACAAAACCACCCATCAAATCTTACCTAACTTCTCAATTTTGATCTCCAACGACAGGCCTCCTATAAAACACAACCAATGCAGCATTCAACTTTTTTTTATTCAAGTTGCATTCTCTCCTGTGTGTGTGCATAGTTTCGCTGTGTGAAATGACGATATATAGCAGAATCGTGGAAACAAAAATTGTTTTGGGAAACCAAACATCTATGTCAAAACCTAAAATCATAAACTACGAAGACGAAATTTTCCAAGAAAGAACAGAATTTCATTGAGCAACCACATTCCACTTTTAATCTACCAAGCAACCAAGCCAAAAGATCAAAGAAAAACTGTTACAAAACGAGTATCTAGGAGTGCATAGGATATTACTAAAGTTGATCAAGTTTTAGAATTACCCACTTCAATTTAAGCCTCAATCATCACTACTATTATCCAACAAAAATATTTAGGAATTAAATTTGTTATTAGCTAATGTTGAGAACCATAGGCCAATTGACTCTCTGGCGGGAGGCATTCCTAAATATCTTATATCCCCATTTTGGAAACAGCAATGAACTACAAACACTCTACACAAAATAAAAAATTAATGAATTTTTCGTACCGGACAGGTAAAAAGGCAGCCCGGTGCATGAAGCATCACGCGTTCACGCAGGGTCACGGAAAGGGCCGCACCCCAAGGGCAGTTCATCCTGATACAAGCATTAGTGGCTGATTCAGGGCTCAAACCCCTAACCTATAGGTCACATGGAGACAACTTTACCGTTGCTCCAAGGTTTCCCTTCAGGTGATCCTACTAAAAACTATAGTTCTGGAAAAGATATCACATCTAATCTTATCTTTTTGTACCTAGATTCCCAGTTATTTAGTGGACATCTGGAAACCACTAAACAATATTTTCCTTTTTAGTGATAACTCCACTTATGACATGGCATTTTCCAGTTTTAGTAAGTACTACAAAGTTATATGGATAGATTCCAACTAGTTTTATCACCTTAAACAACATTAACTATATCTAAACTAACAGATAATCAAGAGAAGTTCTAAAATCAGCAAGAAACTAAAAAAATCAAAATGGCATTGCATAGTTTACCCGCGAATAAGAAGTAAGGTCTGCGACGATACCCCAAAATCGGAACAACATCAGTGAGAAGACCCCATAAAGGCTTAACAATCCAAGGAATTGAAGTTATTCCTGAATAAACCTGAGATTCAGAAGGCTGCACTTTTTGTACATCCTTCATATAATACTCTGTTCCTATCATAGAAAAAGCTCCACCAAGTCCTTGGCTTACTCCATATACAATCACAACACCAAACACAAAACTCCAGTGCAATTCCACAGCTAGCATTTTAAACCAGTTGATTGGAGCACACAACATAGAACTACAACAGATCCCATCAGTATTCTCACTTTCTTCAACTTCCTCTTCACTATGAATTTGAAGTTTGGATTCTTCCCCCATAACTCACCAAATACTTACAAATGGATCTCAAAAGAACAAGAAAACAAAACCCCAGTTCAAGATAGAGTCTTTTCAAGATTTTGGTACCAAAAAATGCCTTGAAAAGTCAACTTCCAAGCAAATGGGGGTCCCTTGGGCTTGTAATTTCCATGGTATTTTAGATAGTTTTCTCCTTGAATACTCTCAATCTGTAAAATGGTCTTAAAAAAACCCCAGTTCAAGATTGGGTTTTCTCAAGATTTTGGTACAAAAAATGACTTGAAAAGTCAACTTCCAAGAAAATGGGGATCTCTTGGGCTAGTTTTACACATGGGATTTTAGAGATTTTTCTCCTAGCTAACTTTGAATACTCCCTATCTGTAAAAAGGTTTCAAAAAAACAAGAAAACCCCAGCTCAAGATTAGGTTTTTTCAAGATTTTTGGTACAAAAGAATGGCTTAAAAAGTCAACTTCCAAGCAAATGGGGATCTCTTGGGCTTGTTTTCACCTAACTAACTTCGAATATGGTGTGTTTTGCTCAAAAAAATTCAAACTTTATCTGATATGAAAGCTTTGTTCTTTGCTAAATGCTCAAGATTGCCCAAAACTATGTGTCAAAGACCATTAATTAATCTTTCAACTTGCATATTGCTACTAAATTATACCTTTTCTCTCTCTCTTTGAAGAGGGTAAGAATAAGATAAATTCAAGAATGGTAATAGGGGACAGGTGAAAATTACAAGGAGAAGATGATTTTAACAAATCTTTGTTCACACTTATCATCAACATTCTGTATATACTGTATAGTGTATTATTATTGGCTGTCATAAAAACTAACATTTCAAACCAAGACTACGGCTACCTGCTTTTTCCTCTCTCTTTTTTCCCTCTACCTACTGTTTTGTCTCTTTTAAAGTTAAAACTTCTTTAGGCCACTAGTTGTCGTGGTTATTAAAAATTAATTGATCCGAAATATTTATTATTTTTAAAATTAAAATATTAATTAATATATTCTTATTATAACCTTAATATTAATTATTTTTGAAAGTAAAAATATATAAATTACATACAAAGAAACTTTATTTAAGAGAGATCAATACGATAAATGATCGAAACTATAAATAAAAATATAATAATCAAAAAGTCTTTATTACTATAATAGTTTCTAAAGGGACATATAAAAAAAAAGGTGACAATTAAAATGGACAGGAAGGAATAAAATAGAAAAACTATGTCCCCATGTCTGTCATTATTTAATGTTGATTAAGCTCGATATCTTTGTATAATCTCTTTTGTACTTTGTTTTTGTTTATTTTGTTGTGGGAAGAAAAAGAGGGAAGAAGAGCACATGCATCAGAAGAGAGAAATGAACTCTAATACTTAATACTTCCCGTGATTGTTGTTTTACGTGACTTTTAATTATTTAACTTGAGGCTGAGATAGGATTAGAGTAAAAATGGTTTTTAAATCAAATTAATATATTTTTTATTAATTATATTAAAAATGAGATGAAAATACACACTAATTAATATGTTGTAAAAGTTGGACGTAGGTAAGTATTTGCCGGGGAGAGGTATGGTAAGAGGGGCTCTAGTTTGCTATGGTCCATTCCTATCATTAGTTTAAATTTTTATCAGTTCAAAGTCATATCCCTTTATGAAAAAACAAATATGAAAAGAAAGGAGACAATAATGAATTTTGAGAATTATTTAAAACTTCCTTGAAGTAGATTTATTTAAAAATATGCTCTCGCACGTTTGACTTCTAAGTATTTGTCAACTACTTATAGAATTGAATGTCTTCCACTACGAACAAAAAGAAGTAGATTTATATCTCTTTCTAACAAAGGGGGAGCTAGAACGTTAAGTAGGAGTTCGGTCAAATCTTGTAGATTTAGTTTAAACTTTAAATTTATATTAAGAATCTAATAGATATGTATAAAATTTAAATTCACAACTCAATTACTAGCACCTGCATTCTGCCTCCGACTCTACTTTGCTTCAAAAAAAATTGATAAATCGTACCAAATCGATAATTCAAGAAATCGAGAGAAAAAACTTTGATTATGATTTGGTTTGGTATTAAAAAAAAAAATGATCATAATTGGTTTGGTTTGGTTTTAACTAAAAAAATTAAATCGAAACCAAACCAACTCGATAGTACATTTATACAATTTTTAAAATATTATATACACATAAATATTTATTGTAATTTAATTTATAAATATTTTTTAGACTTTTTCACAGTTTTATCTTTTAATATATTATTTCAAGTTTAGACTTAACATTCTTGAATGTTAATTAAATTTTTATAACCCATAAATCTAGAAACTCAAACAAAGTTCAAATCAATACTAATGCTAGCAAAATAAATTCAATTCAACACTAGGAATGACGATACTGTTGGATATCTATTTTTTAATTTTGTATTAGTTTATAATGAAAATGCATAACTTACTTTATTTTTGTCTTTAGTGCTTAGTTATACAACTAATAGTACTTATTAGCTATATTTATTTTAGCATGACCTGCATAGTATTTTTAGATTATGATAATTTTCATTATGGCTTATTAATTAACAATATTTGCTTTATGCAATTTTATATCTTCGTTATTGAATATTTTAGTATAATGTTATGACTTATCTAATATAATTATATTATTTTCTTGCAAAATACCTTATATAGTTGTATCTTGCTAGGATAAAAGAAATATTTGGAGCAAAGGTTGCATATTTTGTGCTATGAAGATTTTACCGGAAAAAAACCCGAGAACCTGAAAAAATCGAAAAACCCAAGAAAAATTAAGATTGAAAAACTCGACTTTACTGGTTTGGTTTGGTTTGGTTTATAGATTTAAAAATCTGACACAATTGATTTGGTTTGGTTTGATAATTAAACGATCTGAACCAACCCGACCTATGTACGCCTCTACTTCTTACCATGGATTTCGCTATTAATCTTTGGAATAGTAAAATATTCTTGTAATATATTTGCATTTCATTCGCTAACTATTTTTAGTTCTTATATTAATGATATTGTCATGACTGGTAAGTTCCTCTTGTTATTGGCATCTTCGGTTTCTTTTTTCTTTTGTTCATTTTTGCTAACTTTCCTCTCTCCTCGTATTCTTCTCATCTTCGATCAGGGGATCTTCAAGGAAGTCTAGAGCTCTCGCATCCGCGTTGCATAAGAGGAAAGCTGCTGCATCTTCGGCTCTCGCCCATTCTATGACCACAACTAACTCTACTTACTCCTCGGTCCCTCCCGTTGTTGCTCCGGTATCTGATCCTCCTTTAGCTGCGAAGACTTTAAACACAGAGCCTTCGACTTCTCCTTTGTACCGTCTCATAGATGAATAAGAGGAGTCGTTTCCAGGTGATGGGGACTTTATGCCTCGTAAGAGGAGATCTGTGGATGTCGGTAACGAGGTCGCCCGGGCCGTTGAGTCAGTGACGAGTGATTTTACGTTGGCGAGATGGCGGTCATTGTCATTGAAGACGATGTCGGACCAGTGTCTGAGATTCTGAGGTCCGCGGAAGCCGACGTGGGTATGTCTCTCCCTTCTGTAATGATGGAGGCTGAAGGGACGACCACTAGAGCTTTTGACACTTCGCGGCAATAGAAGCCGTCGACTTCGCGACAAGCTGATGATACTTCTTTGCCCGTCCGATGGGAGAGGCAAACTCGTTGCCGAAGAAGGCTATGAGACGGGTTTAGACATTGATGCTGGCGATCCGAAGATGATGGAGGAAGGGTTTACCGAGCTCGAGGTAAGGCAAAAGCGGTCTACGAGGACCATTGCGATCCCTATGGATCGTGGTCTACTGAAGAATACGGAGAATGTAGTTCCTTCCCTTGGCCCTATTTGCTTAGAAATAAAGGGTGAGACCCTCAAACAACTGGACTATGTCACCTTGTCGAGGAGCATAACCGGTCTTACTCTCAGGTTAAGTATTTAGTGTTGTATCTTTTGTATTTAGTGTTGTGCCTTTGTTAGCAGGGACGTTTTCATTTTTGCCTTCCTTCTTTTTATTTTTGTGATTGCAGACTATGATTTTGGATATTAAAAGTTCCCAAAAGGAGGAGAAGCATAGGAAAATATTTAGAACTTTAAATTTTGAGTACCGCGGCAAGTACCGGGAGTTTCGCAGGCGGTTTAGTGAGGGCGACAATTTTCAGGCCCTTCGTGATGATTTGAAGGAGAAGAATGATGAGCTGGTGGGAGTCATCGAGAAATATAGCGTCCTTGACGGGACGTTGAGGAGTAGGGAAGAGGAGCTTGAGGTCAGCAGAGCCATAGAGGCCCAGTACGCGACCTTCAGGAATAAGTAGTCGAGATGCATAGGCAATTGGAGGAATGCCGGCTCCAGATGGAGGTCCTTAATGGTGAAGTCACTGAGAAAGTGGAAGAGTTGGAGAATCCGGAGGCGCCGCGGTCAGAGGCTCTTAATAAGGCGGAGTCTCTAGAGGTGGTGATTCGAACTCTCTGTTCTGAGCGGGAGAATGACTTAGCGAAGACCAAGCTCAAGGAAGAACGTCTTGATGAAAGGATCGGGGAGTTGGAAAGAGAGGCCTCTGTTCTCCATGATCGACTGGTTGCTTTGGAGGCCGAGAAGGCTCAATTACTAGCACAGTCGTCCTCTTCCGTACTTTGGACTTTCCCAACATTCCTCGGGATTTATATGAGGAGTGGCTTCATGCCGAGGCCCATATAGATATCTTTCGAGATTTGCATGTGACGAGGTCTGTTTTTTATGAAGCCCTTGAAGGTGTTCGTGTGAAGGCCCGCGAAGCCCTACTTGTTTGTGGGTATGATCTTTCTACGCCTGAGGCCGATAAAGGTGACGATGAAGGTGTGGATCGACTTGAGGAGGCAGCCTGGTATGATACCGCATACCCGAAGGGCGAAGGTGATGGTGGAAAGGGGGACCAAGATGGCGAGGGCACCGGTGGCCAGAGCGGTGAATGAGCAGAAGATCATGATGGTGGTGATCTTTTCTTCTTCTCTTTTTTGTAAACTTTTGTGTATTTTTGGCGGCGTCTTCATGAGCCTTTGCAAAAAATATTCTAAGTATGAAATGCCAAATTTGTTCTCTGCATCTCCTTCTTTTCCTATGGTTTATTTTCTATACTTATATGTTTTTGCTTTTGTTGTTTGTGCGTTAGAACACGAGGTCATCGACTTATTTGGTTGTGACCTTTTGTTAGATTGCGGCCGAGGGCTGATAGGTGTTTATTTGAATGAGGTCAATCATAACTTTTTGTTTAATTTGCGGCCGAGGGCCGGATGTTAGCTCTAGCAAGGTCGAACACGACATGAATTTAGTTTATAGCCGAGGGTCGATAGGTGTTAGTTCGAACAAGGTCGAACATAACCTGTGTTTAATGATGGTCGAGGGCCGATAGGCATTAGTTTGAACATGGCTGAACATAACCAGTATTTAATTATGGCCGAGGGCCAGTAGGTATTAGTTCGAACAAGGTTGAACATAACCTGAATTTAGTTATGGCTGAAGGCTGATAGGTGTTAGTTCGAACGAGGTCAAACATAACCTGTATTTAATTATGGCCGAGGGCCGGCAGGTGTTAGTTCAAACAAGGTTAAATATAACTTGAATTTGAGAGATGTGCTGGTAAGTGTAAAGTTTATTGCCTTGACATTGTTGCATTTGTTACATACTTGGAGAAGTTTACGGATTTTTGGGTGCTGGCTAGCGTTCCAGTTCCAGTCGCGGTCTATCTAGTCCCTTCATTGGTCGATCTAGAGAATAGTGAGAGGTCGAGCAATGAAATAGTAACCAGGCCCTTGCCTTCACGTACTTCGACTTAGAGTGTTCCCTTCGTCGCCTCGTTAAAAACCTCCTTGAGAAACCCAACTGGGACAAAACTTAAGTGAGGAAAAAAGAGTACAACTTGGTGGACACCTTTTCTTTTAGAAGTTGAAGTATTTGATGTGGCTGATATTCCAGCTGTTTGGTAGTAGCTTTCTTTCCATTGTTTCTAGTTGAAATGATCTTTTATTTGCTTTTGCTTTGATTTTGTAAGGACCATCCCAATTTGTTCCTAGCTTGCCTTCCCTAGGATCTTTACTCGCTTGAGTTTTAGCTTTCAGTACGTAGTCCCCAACTTTGAGTGGCCTGACCTTTGCTTTCTTGTTATAATAGTGTTCTGCTTGCTGTTTTTGCGCGATCATTCTTATATAGGTCATATCTCTTCGTTCGTTGACTTCGCTGAGTTCTTGCCTTCTCCCCTCGTTGTTGCTTGTGCCTCTCTCATATGAGTACCTTATACTGGGCTCTATGACCTCAACTGGTATTATTGCCTCGGTCCCGTATACCAAAGAATAGGGCGTTTCTCCTGTGCTCATTTTTGGAGTTGTTCGGTAGGCCCACAACACTTCTGGTAGTACTTTTCGGCCACAGTCCCTTGGCATCTTCAAGCTTCTTCTTCATGATGTTTAGTATTGATTTGTTGGAGTACTTCGCTTGCCCATTGCCCGCAGGGTGGTACGAGGTGGAGAGTATTCTTTTGATATGCCATTTCTCAAAAAATTTGGCGATTTTCTTTCCCGTGAACTGGGGTCCATTGTCGCAGCTGATTTCTTTGGAAAGGCCGAACCGGCATATGATATTTCTCCATATAAAGGTAATTACTTCTTGTTCTCATACTTGGGCGAAGGCTCCTGCTTCCACTCTCTTAGAGGAATAGTCAGTTAAAACCAAAAGGAATTGTACGTTATCTCACCCTACCGGGAGGGGGCCTACGATGTCCATTCCCCATTTGATGAACGCCCAAGGTGAGGTGAGCGAGTGGAGGTGTTCGTCCACTTGGTGAATCATTGGGGCGTACTTCTGGCATTGCTCGAATCTTTTCATGAAATCTGTGGCCTTCTTTTTCATGGTGGGCCAATAATATCCCGCCCGTATGAGGCATCGGACCAGTGCTCAATTACCGGAATAACCCCCGCAATGACCTTCATGGATTTCTTCAAGGACGCGCCAAGTTTGGTTTGGGCCCAGGCTCTTCGCAAAAGGGTTGCCGTAAGTTCTCTTGTACAGGTCGTTGTGGAGGATACTTGTAAGGCCCCATAAAATTTCACCTGAAAACCGAGGTTTTCTGATGCCAATTTAGACTTATGTGTTGATGATTGTAGACTTTTTGGGTTGAACAACGTGTTGGGGAGCTGTAGAAATTTTTTGGCAGAGTAGGGTATTTCTGCGGTCCATTCTGCGATCGCAGAGTTGATCTGCGGGCCGCAGATCCGCCGCAGAGTGAAGCAGAGAACTGGAAAATTTGGGATGATGTTTTTGCGGTTAATTATGCGGCCGCACATTCGTCGCAGAAGCCAACATGAGAAACTTCGGAAGGAGGTTTTGCGGTCAATTATGCGACCACAGACCTATTGCATACCCAACCCAAATAGATTAGTTTTGGGACCCTTTTCTGCGGTCCCCTTTGCAGGCCGCATACCTGTTTTGCGGTCCGGTCTGCGACCACAGACCCGGCTTCATAGAGTTTAGGTTTGGAAATTTTCACCCGATCCTACTTTCATAAAACAACTTGTAGGTTATCGTGGGTGGTCCTAACTGATATTTAGAGAGGGGGGAGTGGTCTAGAGTGAGAGGGAAAGTTCCTAAGTTTATTGTTTACCAATCCTTGCTCAAGTCTTGAATAATTCACAGGAAAAAGTCATAAAATCTTCATCCAAGAGGTAAGGTTCCATACCCTAGTCTTCAATTTCGAGTTTGGGGTAGAAGATGGATAATGGGGAGTGTAATTCTTAGGTGTGGGGTGTTATCTATGCATACATGTATCAGCAAAGCTGTAGAAAAGTTGTTGAGGTAGAAAAGGGTAGATATTGGGTTGGGGATGAAGGAATCCACCATAGGAGGACCTTGAAACCTTAATGCACACCTAATGTTTGATAAAATGCTCAAATGAGATGGAAATATGAACTCCTTCTTAATTTGTGTTCAATATGCTATATCTCTAAATAGATCGAAGTGGCTAAGAATTCTGGAACATCATAGCAATTTAAAAAGCTCGAGGAAAGGTATGTTGGCTAAACTTATCTTTTAGAATTGAACCCCATAATGTCCTTATAAGTCTTGAGTTGTTCATTATAAATTGATTATTCCGAATAAGCCTTGTGTCAAAAGAAATATGTTCAATATGTATTCCAAATGTTCTTGTTATGTTATGTTCTATTTGAAAATATGCTTGAAGCATGGGTTGCATATCTAAATGTTATAACTTCAAGTTGTGATTCAACTGAAAGCTATTATGCCAAATTGTGTAAGAAGTCTCAATGTGCTTAACATTCTTATTTGCTCGTATGTGGACTTAAAGTCTTGAATAGAAATGCTTTGTTGTTGATGATCCGCAATAATGTTTAAAAGTGAAAGAGATGAACATGAAATATAAAATACAGCCAACGTGCCAAGAGTGACATTGAGTTATGGCCATTGGTTCCAATGAAATAAATGATATATAAAATATAATGAAATGAGTTGTCAATCCTTTAAATAAACACCCTGGGAGTATCGTTAGTCACCGAGGAAGGGTAGGTTGAAATAACCTAACCTTGAAACTACACGTGCTAGTGTAGGAGCGAATTGTGATTGTACTCCTTTATTGGAATGAGATTGATGTGATGAGAATATTCCCCTTTATTGGGATGAGATGATTTCAAGAAAAGGGTGATGTCGATCCACACAGCATTGTGGTGAGACGGCCTAGTCGGTCGGTCATGATCGAATGCCACGCCGCAAACATGGTGGTAATTGTGCTTGAGATTATAATCGAAACAATGATTGAGATTAAGAAATGAATATATTCGTGGTTGATGTCTTTGGGTGAGACGGCCTAGCCGATCGGGCTGTGATTGGACTCCTGCTAAGATCGCGGTGGTATATCGGTGCTAAGATCTCCCAACCTAAAATATGAAAATTTACTTGAAAACTTGTCTTGCTCCTAACTTGATGTTTTCGTATTGTTTGAAGTTCCCATTGATTTTATGATTGTTCTTCCTTGTGCTATCATTCGTTCTATTGAGAGGGTGTTTCGTCATTCATACTAGTACTATTCCATATGTACTAACGTCCCTTTTGCCGAGGGTGCTGCATCTTTAATGGATGCGGGTGGTTCCACAGCAGGCGGCTTTGATCATTGGTAGCGGTACACCCTTTTCCCAACTGACTTGGTGAGCCCCACTTCATATCGGGGTCATATATCTTTTGTTCCTTGTATATTATGTTTGGAGGTATAGTCGGGGCCTTGTTGCCAATATAATCATCGTACTCTTTTGTCTCTATTAGAGGCTCCATAGACATAGTGAGGGTGGTATATTGGTGTTGGGGAAGTCAAGCTAGTAATGTTGTACTTGTATCACACGTTTCACTTTAAACTATGAAAGTGTGTGTGTTTTGAACTTTATAAGTGATGTAACTAATGATAAGGAACCGGTGTTGTTCACATGATCCTTCCTGTCGTCTAATTAATGAAATGGATCTTTCCTTTATTCATGAGTGAGTTCGGGTAGAAGGCATTCTATAGGCTTGCTCGGCCTAGTCATCTCGGTTGAGCGTCGGTAGCTCTCCTCGAGGCCGGGGCATGAGAATACTATATCTAGCTGCTTGCATTCTCAGTTTCTTGTCCTCTTTTTTATCGCTTGGGAGTGTCCCGTCCTGCAAGTATGCGATAATACGATTGTGCCAGTCCCAAGTTAAGTTAATGGTTCTTACTTCGACTTGGTCTAACGATGAGTTGAGGAGATGGACCACGCTTTTATCTCATGTTGTGATGCTTTGGTGGTTGCGGCTAGTTTCGTGAGGCCATTTGCCTCGACGTTTTATGCTCGTGGAATTTAGTCGAGCTGGCATTCGTCGAACTCGGGCAGTAGCTTGTAGATTTCGGTCAGGTATTTTTGCAAACGTTGTTCCTTGATCTAGAAAGTCCTTGTGACTTGGTTGACTATAACCTGGGAATCACAGTGTAGTTTTAACTGTTTTGCCCCATACTTGAGCGCTAATCTCAAACCTGTACTGACAGATACTCGGCCTCGTTGTTAGTCATTTCCGGGCACCTTATAGACTGGCAAATTACTTCGCTTGTTGGGGCTTCGAGTACGAGTCCCAGTCCGGACCCCAACGCATTGGATGCGCCATCGGTGTATAGGATCCAAAGATCTTATGTTTGGGAGTAAGTTAGGACGGCTTCCCTTTCAACTTCAAGCATTATTTTTGCCATGAAGTCAGCGACGAAATCAGAGAACTTATGATTTTATCGTCATTCGCGGTTGGTACGTGATATCGTGCTCGCTTAGCTCGATAGACCATTTGGCCAGCCTTCCCGATAGCTCGGGGGTTTTATGTAAAATGCTTTTCATGGGGGAAAGTCGTGATGACCGAGATAGATAACATTGGAAATATGGTCTACACTTTCGTGAAGTTACGACTAAGGCCAAAGTCAGTTTTTCGAGGTGCGGGTACCTCGTCTCGGCATCGACTAGTATTTTGCTAATATAATATATGGGAGATTGCGTACCTGTGTTTTCTCGGATTAGGACTGCGCTTACAGCTACCTCAGATATAGCTAGATAAATGAGGAGACACTCTCCCGACTCTGGTTTGAAAGCAAGGGTGGCGATGATAGGTATACCTTTAGTTCCCTCAGAGCCTGGACGCACTCCGAAGTCCATTGGAGGCCGTTATCTTTCTTAAGTACACCAAAGAATTTATGGCACCTATTCGACGATCACGAGATGAACCTTGATAGGGCGGCGATGCGGCCAGTCAACCTTTGAACCTATTTTTTGGTGGTCATGAGTCGAGTATCCCCTCGATGGATTTGATTTGGTCAGGGTTAACTTTGATCCCTCACTATGATATAAGAAAATTTAGGAACTTTCCTGAGGCTACGCCGAACGCACACTTCTTTGAGTTCAGTTTCATTCCGTACCGTCTGTCAAAAGTTTCTTTCAGATGGTCGATGTGATCTTTCCCCTTTTGGACTTGAACAGCATGTCGTCTATATATACTTTTATTGTCTTTTCGAGCTGATCCTTGAACATCCTCGTCACCAACCTTTGATAAGTCGCCCCTGCATTCTTTAATGTGTAGGGCATGACCCTATAGCAGTACATTCCGTGATGGGTGATGAACGTGGTTTTTTCCTGATCGTCTTCTTCCATGAGGATCTGATTATCGCCTGAGTAAGCGTCCAAGTAGCTTAGTAGCTCATGTCCGGTCGTTGCATCAATTAGTTGGTCGATGTGAAGCAGCGGGAACGGATCCTTTGGGCATGCTTTGTTCAAGTCTGTGAAGTCTACGCACATCTGCCATTTCCCATTCTTCTTTTTAACCATACCACGTTGGTGACCCACTTGGGGTACTTCGATTCCTTGATGGAACCATTTTCTAATAATTTTTCCACTTCCTCGCGCACTGCATCATTGATTGCAAAGTTGAATTTACACTTGACCTGCCTCACCGGGGGGTGGAAGGGGTCAATGTTTAATTTGTGTGTAGCAATCTCCTTTGGGATGCCAAGCATATCTGCATGGCTGAAAGCAAACAAATCTGCGTTAGCTTTTAAGAATTGACTGAATTTACTTGGGTCCTGAAGTTTGCAATCGATATAGTCCTTCTTACTATGGTCGTTGGGGTCTAATTAAATGGGGTCGAGGTCTTCTATGGCCGATAAGGCTGCTTCGACTATGCCGAGATCTTTGATGCCTTCCTCAATCTCGTCATGCCCCGACCTCGACCTTGCTGATTGCTATGCCTCTTTTTTTTTGTCCTTCTTTTGTTGGGTGGTTGTGCTATCTAAAGCAATGTGTTAGCATTCCCAGGATGTATGTTGCTCTCCTCGTATGCTGAATATTCCCCATGGAGTTGAGAATTTGACGACTTGGTATAAGCTGGAGGGGACGGCCTTCATGGGGTGTATCCACGGTTGTCCCACCATGGTGTTGTACGCTGTGTCGTGGTTCATGATGTGGAATGTTGTTTCCAGAGTTACGCCGCCAGCCAAAACAGGGAGAGTAATTTCCCCAAACGTCCATTCAACTGCATTGTTAAAACCATTTAGCGTGATGCAGCGGGACCCTATCTTATCCTTGAGTTTCATTTGGGTAAGTACTCGGGGATGGATAATGCACGCGTCGTTCCCCTCATCTATCATAATTCCTTTAACATCAGTATCTAAAATTCACAGAGTAATAACGAGGCGTCATTATGAGGAAAAACCAAATCGTTGGCGTCCGACTTGTCGAAGATGATACTTTCTTCGAGTTCGTTGTACCGTTCGTAGTTGATGGATCGCTTGAGTTTGTGGGTGGTGGTGAACTTCATGCTATTGATAGAGGTATCGTCATCGATGATCATGTTGATGGTACGAGCTGGTGAGGGTTGCTTGGGCGGCCCTTGATGTTCGCGTCCTCTGGCGAAATTGGTTCTTCCCTAGTCGCTTAGCAGCTCTTTAAGGTGTCCTTGTCATAACATATTCACGACTTCCTGCCTTAGAGCAATGCAGTCTTTCATCTTGTATCCTCGTTCCTAGTGGAACTTACATAGGGCGTCGGATTTTCTGGTGTTAGGGTCCGATCTCATATTTGGTGGCCACTTCACTTTCGGCCTGAGCTTCTCTAGGGCGTAGACTATCACTGTTGGTGATACCCAAAAGTTGTGATCAGATAATTAAGGGGGCATACCTCTAGCGTTCCGATGGGTTCCCGTCCTTGGCCTGGATGGACCTTCTTCGTAGCGGGGGGAGGTAGAGGCGGTCGTTCTGATATATGGTTGGTGTCATTCCCTGCTAGGTCATAGCACTAGATGATCTCTTCTGGCGTTGTCTCTCGTTCCTTTCTTGATTCTACTTGTACTGAGGTTAGTCGGTGGGTTGGCTCGTTGAGGTCGTCCTCATCTGCAGGACCTCGGCACAACAAGCATTGTGAATTTTGTCCCAAGTGGTTGGGGGTACTTCATCAACCAACTTAATAGTTTCCTCATTGCTCTTGAACCATCCCTACTCAGCCCGTTTTGAAAAGCTGCGACCGCCACCCTTTCGGACATGTTTGGTAAAGTCGCCCTTACTCAGTTGAACCAGGCGAGGAAGCCCCTCAGTCCCTCTCCCAGAGATTGTTTAACAGCAAATATGTCGTTCACTCTCGCCTCGACCTTTTTGGCTCTAGCGTGGGCCGTTAGGAACCTGTCGGCTATTTCTTCAAAGGTTCCTATGAAGCGTGCTGGTAGCTGTGAATACCAGGTTAATGCCCCTCTTGTGAGAATTTCGCCGAACTTCTTCAGCAAGATGCAAGACATATGTTCTTTGGAGAGGTTGTTGCCTTTTACGACGGTGAGGTAATGAGTCACATGATCTTCAAGGTAGGTTGTGTCGTTATATATCCTGAGGTAGGGCAGCATTTTGAAAGTTCTTGGTATAGCATGCGAGGCTATGTCATCACCGTACAGTTGTTCGACGAACCGACCTGCATCCCTCTTCGGCAACAGCTTAGGGGCGCTCGGTATTTTATCGACCCTTTCTTAGTGTTATTTCATTTGATCACGGAGTGTCTTGTTTTCATTTTCCATTTCTTCCATCCTTTTCAGAATGGCTGCAAGGGTGTTGTCACCTGCACTATCAATGACATTGTGAGTAATACCTGTCATTAGGGGAAAAGGCTGGTTGCACTGCTCGTCCGCTTGTTGTATTGTGCAAGTCCTTACGTTTTCTATAGTCATGTCCCGAGCGGACTAATTGAGGACGCTAGTTAGAGTGTCAGTTAGCCACGCTTCAAGGAGCTTTTTTACAGTTGGGAACGCCTCTTCCCCCACAGATGTGGAGGCTCCCTTACCACAAGATTTGTGACGCTGCAGAGAAGGGGTGGTGACCCATCTCGCCTAGGGGATGCGCTTGGCGTCGTGATCACGTCTACAACACACCTCAATAAGAGATATAACACGGTCGTATGCAGTAATAATTACCCAACTAAAAGTCGAGGTCGAATCCACTGGGAGTTATGATGGGAGTTAGGAGTATATACTTGAAGCAGAAAATGGATTATCTAGATTGCACTTCCACAATACAATTTCATTTCTACTTCTATTGCTAATCTAATGGTTGCAAGATAAAGGAAATAGACTAGAGATAAATGTTTTAAAGTTTTTCCAATTGTATTAAAAGCGTAGGGCTATGACCATAACCTAGGTGTTTGCCTAATGGGGCAAAGAAGTTAATGCTTGTTTTGTTGATTGGGATGTATTATAGCTCACAACTTTACATTACCCACTCAATAACTCTCGGTCAGAGAATGGGTTTGCCTAATTTGGATTTCTCAAGACCAAATGGGTATCAACCAAAACATCTGATGAGATCTCAAGTGGGGTTATTACAATCTCTAGGTTGAACCCTTTAATTGGTTAATCAATCTCTCAATTGACCGAATTCTTTGTTAGCTAAGTTATCCTAGATTAGGTCCCTCTTTCTCAAGTAGAGACTAAGTCAAATAGGCATGAATCAATATTTGCAACCATTAATTCTAAAATTGAACCATGAACGAAGCTAAATAATCAACACTCAATCATAAACAAACCCTAAATTGGATACCCATAAGGTTTACACACTAGGGTTGGGTCACAACCCTAGTAAGAGTCTAGCTACATAATGAAATTTGAAGAAAATAAAAAATAAAAACTAATTAAACTCATAATGGAAGATTAAAATGATGAAACCTAATGTAAATATACCAAAATAATGTAAAACTTCCTAAAGTAGTAAAGAAAAACGGCTACAGCAACTTCAGATGTTCAAAATTGACCTAATTTTGTGAAACTGGTCTATTTATACAAGGCCAAAAATCTCGGACAAAAATGGCCATCGGGAGGTTTTGCAGCCGCACAATTCCATGTGCGGTCTGCAGATTTCTTCAGCTGGCAAGAAGTGGAGTTCTGCGGCCGCACATTTTTGAATTGCGGCCGCGAGGCAATCTTCTATGGCCGCGAGGCAATCTTCTATGGCCGCGAGGCAATCTTCTACGGCCGCACATTTCCGGACTGCAGCCGCAAGGCAATCTTCTGCGGCCGCACAGTTATATGCAATCCGCAATTCACAAAGGCTCGTGGACTTGGTCTTTTTGCATCCTCTCTGATCTTTGACTCTTAGCCCAGTTCTGCGGCCGCATAATTCATGTGCGGTCCGTACATTGCTGAAAGTTCTGCTAAATTTTTCTTCTTGCTTTACGGCCGCAGATGAAATTCTACGGTCCGCAATATCTTATGCGGACTGCACATTTGTACTTCTGCACCCTTTATTACCTTATGCTTAGGAATACTCCTTTTTGATTCAGATTTCATCTCGAGAGACCAAACTTCCAGCATTCCTGCAATTTTGCATAATTTTATTAGTTCCGGAAACACAATTCAATATTTTCAGACTAAAACAAAAGCTAAAAGGTGCTAATAAGCAGTCAAAATCCCCATTCATCACATCGCGCCTGCGTCTACTGTTTCACAACTTGCGTTGATGACATTCATGAGGTTGGTTGGGAGGTCACTTATTATCCTCGTCTTTTCTTCTCGGTTACCTGCCATGTTGAGATTTGTGCACACAAAGAAAGGAGATCTTGTTTTTTTTGCTTTTCTTTTTTTTTTTATACGTTAGTAACCCGTGCTAGTTGTAGATCTAGAAGAAGTTAAAAGTTTTAACTAAGAAATCCCCACAGACGGCGCCAAATCAAATATGTATATTGGTTCAAATAATTAAATTTAGGTAATTAGGGGTTAAACTTAGTTAAAAATAATATTTATAGATAAAGCTTCCAAGGGTGCAATAATCAACAGATGGGCTCGATTAGATAGTAATGACAGCATGCAATAGACGTTCTAACAGCCGTGAACAATAATATAGTATTCAATAGCAATGAATATCAATAAATGACATTTAAATAAATAGGAGGAATGATTCACCCAATAAAGGATGAAGTGGATAGATGTTTCTCCTGGCAATGATGAATGACAGACAAATCCTTGAATATTCGAGTTATTCTCGGATCTGATGGAAAAGTATGAAATAGTATAAACAAGAATCTTAGTGAAAATGTGGTGTTTGTATCAGGACAGAGAGAATCTTTTTTATCAAAGTGAGTTCTTACAAGTGAATATTACATGCCACTCTCATTATCTCTTTTTCTATATATAGGGGACATATTCTTAAGAAACCATAATAGTACAAGTGCAGAGAATATTCACTCGAATATTCTCTTTCAATACCGTATCCTGACAAACTAGTCGTTACAGCTCTCATCAACAATATTCAACCTCGACCTCGACCTATGTTGTCATCTCAACTACGGCTCTCGTCGACATCTCGACTTTCGTTGACATCTCGACTACGGCTCATGTCGTCACCCAAGAACTTTGCTGCTTCTTGACCCATCTCGACCAACGACGACTCGAGAATTCCTTTTTTAGTATTATCTTGCCTCAAATATTATGAGGGCGGATTTTGACCCATACATACACCCTATTTGGTCGATCTTCTAAAGTTAAGTTTGTGGTCGCGTTCTTTATAAAGGAAGAAATAATTCAAAGCAACATCCGTGGGGCAAATGCACAGATAGTTATTTTGAAGGATGCTATTTAGACATTAACCAGTAGTTATTTTATCTTGAAATTTTAAGCTAAAAATCTTAACTACAGAACAATTCTGAATATTTTTGTCCCGAAAAATTAAACTAAAAAATTAAAATTCAGGATGCACTAACTAATTCTTAAATAGCAGCCCTTTAACGTGGCTACTGATATCATTTCATACATCATCCGTAAACATAAATTAAAAGGATTCGTAGTCTAAACTCTAAAAGCCAAAATCAAGGCCTGCAAATCCCTACCTTTTACGTTATTAATTGTGACAGTGTAACAACTCATACTAATAGTAGAATTTTTTCAGATATATACATTTCTTTGATAAGACAACTAAAACATAATAGCGTAGGAAGGTGGTAATACTTATTTGCACAGAGTATTTACCAAATCAATTAAATTTACCGTATATGAATAGTGATGTAGACTTCGATCCAGCCTATTTAATAAATTTACTATATATTAGTTGATAATTTCAAATACAGACTTCGATCCGACCTGCCATGACTCTAATCAATCCAGCCTAGTCGTTATTATTTAATTAAATCGTGGATTCATCTCTTTGGGATGAAGTTGAATTATTCTCTTGATTTTTCTATAGCAGAGGTCCAAAGGATTGTGTGATATTTGAGCAACAAATTAACGTCTAAATAGGTACGGCAAATTTGCACAAATATGCGCCCTATAACAGATTGCACCCACGTAGTTATTTTTTTCAGTTTACACCCGCATAGCTAATATTTTTCTTGCAGTAATGCATATACACTCTTATCCATTCTTATACAGTATTTATATACCTATATAATCATTGTATCTAGCTTGTATAATAGTACATAAATATGTAAATCAACATTGTATAAAAGTGTATAAGTACCGTTAGCTATAGTAATGAACTTCTTCTACAATTATTAGTTGCAGATCTTGCTCAAATCAGTCCAAATCTTCACCAAACAACTTCAAAAATTTTGTAGAAAACATTTTTAGACTATTTCTAACAAATCTAATCAACACTCACTCCAAGTTTCTCACAAAAATCAAATTCAAAATTCGAATCCATTCTTAAAATTCAACAATGAGGGTCACCTTTCTATTATGGTTTTACTCATGGCTCCAAATTACTTGTCTATGATCGAATTGCTTTTTGTTTTCCTCATTTTGTTTACATATACCAAATAACAACAATAGCGGTGCAATCCCACCAAGTGGGGTTTGAGGGAAAGATAAGATGTACGCAAACCTTAGTCTTATCTTTGTAAAGGTATAAATAATTTTTTTGATAGACTCCCGGCTCAAAGAAAAATAAAAAGGGATAAAAACATCCCTGCAAATCATCTGGAGCTAAAAGCATTCAACCTGTTAGAACAACTGCGACCCTTGCCTCCTACATTTCCAAGTAATTAAGCCTTCTTGTGGATTCTACCTTCAAATCTTGATTATTCTGTTTTAATTTTATATCTTAATTGCTAAAACCTTTTTTTAAAAGTGAGGTACATACAAGAGAGAAGAAAGTTAAAGACGATACTGCCCTGGCAACAAAAATATAGCTGCAAGGGCCAAAGCTACGGTGAGATATATAACAGGTATTTGGTTGGCTATTGGGTAAAAGCAAAAATACAAGAAGCGATTAATATGGGTAAATTTAAAAAATATGGGACAATTTTAGTAACAACCATGCATCGAGTGAGTCAGAGGGTAAAAATCTCAATAGATAACTCGAGTAGCATAACTTAATACTCTATGATAAAATCAAAAATTAACTTGACGTACTGCTTATAACCTTGTGGACAAAAAGAATAACACAACAGCAAACCAAGTAGAACACTAATGTAAGTTGAATGACATAAAGTTGGAGAATTTGTGCCCTTCAGAAGAAATAAGGTGCAGGTGTTATGTCATTAAGGTGTATTTGGTAATTTTCATGAAAAATATTGTCACTTATCTTTTTATGTTTGTTTGGTGAGTAAAATTATTTTCTAGTATTTGATTAATAAGTAAAAAATAGTTTTTAGGAAAATAATTTTCTATGCTTCTCCTCCGTCACCCCTTCCCGGCCCCCAATCCCCCATGTTTCCCATGTTCCTCCTCCCCTCTCCCACGATATAAACCCACGTTTTCGGGACTATATTTTTTTTTTCTAGAATTTATTTTTTCTTTTAAAATTTTCGCACAAATCCAAAGGAACTAATATGTTGTTTTACTCTTTCATACATATAGAATTGTCAATATGGGTCAGTCCAATCTAGCCCAACCAATGTCTACCTTAGTATTTGACGGACTGAATTGGACCAGCTCACTATTCCGATGGGCCTTAAAATAATCAGTTCAGCCCTACATAAACTACAGGCTCCCACCAACTGGTGCACCATTTTTGAAAATATGATTTTTTTTTTAAAGTTCTAACTTAAAAATCCAAAAGAATATATTTATAAGTCATAAAACAAATTATTGGACAGCAAGTTTCTACAAAACTTAATATCTTTTGATATTGTTCCAATAGATTACAGTAAAGTACAAAAAAGAGAGAATAATATTTTACTCTTTAGAAGTTGAAACTCTAAAAAAACTTCTCACAAAAACTTTCATGACACTTGTGGCATATCTAACACCAGTGCATCACCTCCATCAAGCACATTTGAAAGAGAGGAAAGAGCGGTACTTCTTTCTAGGATTTAAAAACTTTAGAAATTTATTACTTACTTAGTTCATGATTTTATTTAACTTAACTTTATATTTAAAATTTAAATTTTTAGATTTTAATTTCCTAAATATGATGGGCTTAGTAGACTTTGAGCGGCTTTTTATAGTTTCTTCTTTTCTCTTATTTCTTTGTATATTTAACTAAATATTTTAGATCCACGTGCCAGCCAAGCCTAGCCTCAGTTAAGCCTCACAGGCCATGAGCTTACCTGGACCGGGCTAAAAAGTCTTGTTCTTGAATGAACTCCAAAAATTTGTAGCACAACCTTACTAAATCACAGGTCGAGGATCGGCCCAGCGGGTCATGATTGTATTGAAGACTCTCCACACAAGAATAACGTTGAAATTTGAGCTCAATAATTAAAAATAAAATACTCTTTTTCTTGTTGAAATGAAAAGAAGTATTATTTCTATAAAATAAAAAGAAAGTACCTTTTTTTGTTAGAATAAAAAGAAAATATTTTTCTACATCATAAAAAGAAAGTACTCAATTCGTTGAAACGAAAAGAAGGTACACTTTCTACAACATGAAAAGAAAGTACTCTAAACGATATTTCTATTATAACCTCTTGCGTCATATAAGATTCAGGCTAAAAATAATGTAATTATTTCATACACAAACCAAAAGAGCAAAAATATGAGCACCCATATAATAACTATTCTCAATCTAGGAGTATTCAAGATGCACGTAGACAAAAGAAAAACCATTACAGAAATATTACAGACAATAATAGACAAGCAACAAATATTTTTCTATCACAATTACTTCCAGAACCTTATTCTAGTTATGTTTTCCCAACCTATTTTTGCATTCTAATGTTGTCACTTGAATCTTTCTAAACAGTTTTGTAACGACCCGATCGGTCGTTTTGTATAATTTTACCCTGTTATCGCTTTTATTGCTTCACACTTGTGTGTTTATAATTTTATGACTTGGAGGGTTGGTTAATTTCGTTCCGGGAAGCTTTCAGGTTGATTTGAACCCTTGATTTTTGACTTAGAAGTTTAAATTAAAAAATATTGACCAAACTTTGACTTCTGTGATAACGACCCCGAAACTGTGTTTGTATGGTTCCTATAGCTTTGTATCGTGATTCTGGTCTTGGGCTTATGCCTGAAATTAATTTTGGAAGTCCGTAGGTTGATTTGTGTTGATTTACCGAAATTTGGCAATTTAAAGTTGAAATGTTTGACCGTAGGTTGACTTTTAGCTGTCGAGCTCGAAATTTAATTTTGAGACTTGAAATAGGTCCGTTATGATATTTAAAAATTGTTTGCAAAATTTGGTACCGTTTGGAATTGATTTGATAGGATTCGGACATTTAGTTGTAATTCTAGAAGCTCTTGAAAATCTCTTTAAAAATCATGCGTTTTAGTGTTCAATTCGTAGTTTTAGATGTTATTTTGTGTTTTGATGCGCAAGAGAGTTCGTATGATGTCTTTAGACTTGTGTGGATGTTTGGTTTGGAGCACCAAGGGTTCGGGTGAGTTTCAGACGCTTAGCGGGTGTTGATATAGTTTAAGTTACTATTTTTTTTTGCACAGGTGCCTCGAGTATCGTATTTGCGAGTTTTTGGATCGCAATTGTGTTGTTAGGCCAAGTCTGCTGGGTTCACATTTGCAAAACCCAGTTATTACATTTGCGATAGCTACCTGGGGGAGAGCTGGTTCGCATTTGCGATCTTCATGGTCGCATTTGCAAAGGTCCAAGGTTCGCAATTGCAAACTTTTCATCGCATTTGCGATGACAAGAGGAACGGAAAGACTTTGCTTTTGCGAGTGATTCTTCGCATTTGGGGGGTTCGCAATTTGGGTGGTTCGCAATTGCAAACCCCAGATCGCATTTGCGACACCTGCGACTGGACAAAAAGCTGAGGGATAGAATTTTTGAACTCATTCTCTCATTTTTGAACCTTAGACCCGGTAGGAGGCGATTTGGAGAGGGGATTTTCACCTACAAACCTTGGGTAAGTGATTCTAATCTATTTCTAATCATATTCTATCAACATATCTTAAATTTTAACATCAAAATCATGTGAATCAAAGTGAAAATTTGTGAAACTTTGTCAAGTTTTAGAAAAATAAGAAATTGAGTTTTGAGAGTCGATTTAGACTCGAATTTGGAAACTAATCACGTATATGAACTCGTGAGATCATGGGTAGACGGAATCTACCATTGAAATCAGGCTTTGACCAGGTGTGCTCCGGATTGACTTTTGTTGACTTTTTGAGAAAAGTGTAAAGATCTTAACTTTATCTATTATAATTGAATTCCCTGACATTGTTTGATGATATTGAGTCGATTTTGGTTAGATTTGAGCCGTGTTGAGGCGAATTTTAAGGAAAAGCTATTTTCGGGTGTTGAATTGGCCTAGTTGAGGTAAATGTCTTGCCTAACTTCGTGTGGGGGAACTACCCGTTAGGTCTGGTATGGTTTGATTCAATTGTGCTAAGTGAAATACGTGTACGCAAGATGACGGGTGGGTGCATGTTTTGTACGTGATATTTGACCGATTTAGGCTACTTAGACTATTTTCATGCTTTAATTGAATGCTATATCATGTTCTAATTCTCTTAGTCAATCTATTCGTACTTGTGTTAATCTATCCTTACATGCCTTAAATGATTTCGTGTATACTTGTTCTACCTCCTAATTGATCATTTGCTTTCATGTTTTAGTTGAACTTGTTGCCTCTTTTATTGTTACGTGCTATCTCTTCATTGTTAATTATCATTATTTGAAGTTGTTGATGTGTTATCTCTTTCCTTATTGATTATTATTTACTGGAAGTAATTGTTCATGTTATCCCTTTCCTTGTTGATTTCCATTATTTGAAACTCATTGCTAAATGTTATCTCTTTTATTGTGAGTTAGTCCTATCTAATATAATGGTTATACATTATCTCTTTCATTGTTGAGTTTAATTGGTGTTGCAGCTGTGAAAGTCGTTAACACGTTGAGGCGAAGTCACTTATTGTTGAGACATCTTTCTTATTGAGCATTTTACATTCGTTGTTGTTGTTGATATTCTTGTATATGTTGTGGTGGAGCCATGTTCTTGGCAAGTTGTGATATATGGGCACTTGTGGTGCGAATTGTTATTGTGATATGATATTGACGCATATGCTGCGGTATAAGGCTTGGGGTTATTGTGCATGCGGCGGTATAAGGTGGGACTTATGTGTGTGTTGCTTATAGGGGAACTACGTGAAGCCACGCGACATCATAACATGGGCTAAAGTGCGTGTAGCTATTTCGGAAAAACTGTTTTTAAAACCTATTTTTAAATGTAATGCTCACGAGGCGGCATAAGGAAAGATTGTGATTTAAATTAAGAAATGTGAATACGAAGTGGTACCTCGGTTGTGATTCTTGATTATACGAGGCGGTACCTCAATTTTGATTTTATTATACATGGGGTGGTACCTCGTTGTGATTCTTGTTGTTTATTTCATGTTGCAAAGTATTTTGGTGGGAATATTTCTTGTTGTTTCATTCTTTATTGTTCTCGCAGTTGTTGTCCGTGCGTGATCATTATAGCTCCTTTAATTGCTTCTTTTCGTTATTTCTATTGTTGATTTCTGGTTCTAGTTAATGCTATCATCTTGTTTTGTGTAAGTTGTTACTTCACTTTTCATTACATATCTGTATTACTATTTCATATTATTTATTTATATCCTAATAGGTGTCTTGACATGGCATGGTCACTATTTTACTGAGGTTAGGTTGGATACTTACTGGTACGTTGTGGTATACTCATACTACGCTTCTGTATATTTTTGTGTAGATCTAGGTACGTCTGCTCGTGCCGGTCGTTAGAGGTTGTTGGTAGCTGCTGCTTGGGAGACTTCAAAGTATACCTACTTCACGTCCGCAGGCCTCAGAGTCACCTTCCCTATTTTACTTCCTATTGTATTTCTTTCAAACAGTGATGTATTAGATATTCTAGAATTAATCTATAGAGCTTATGATACAGTTTCACCGATTTTGGGGAGCGTACTGTTGAGATTATGTTTCATTCGGAAGGTTATTTCAGTATTCAGCTTGTTTTAGTATTTTGATAATTTGTTACTATCAAGTTATTATTATTTGTTAGACTTACATAGTCCTAGAAATTAAATGCCATCGCGGTATCCTACGAAGAAAAATTAGAATAGTGACAAGTTTCTCTCTTTTTCCCATTGTTTACTGTTACATGAAACATTTCAAGCAAAAAAATTAATACAATAGTAACATGATATTACGCTGAAGTGTAAAATAATTATATAATAGTTGTATATAATGTAAATCTTTAAATAGTTATATGGCTCGTGACCAGAGGTTGACAAGATAACTCATTATGACCTGCTTCTTTCCATCTAAATAGATAAAGCATTAACAATACAATAGCTTACTGAAAACTAGAAAAAAAATCACCAGTAGAATGTAAGATGATTTTTTTTTTAAAAAAGACCATCTCCTCTTCTGTGATTGAATGCAGAAAAATATGGCACGCATTCATCACCTCATTACAATATACAAATTACAGGATTTGAATAAAAATTCATCAGCAAATCAGAACCAAATTAAAGTCATTACATAACAATGATGAGAATACAACAGAAAATAAAAAAGAAAAAAAGAAAAAGGCATAATCACAAGAAACTTGGTTCAAGAACTTGATTTCAGATTTCTTAGTATTAAAAATTATTGCATAAGATTGTTCTACTAATATATTAAAGTCATTAGATAAAAGTGCTCTACTAACAGAATAATGTCATGTACTCCTCCTATTATAGCTTGTAAACACAAGCTATAGCATCTCTTTTTGACGGTCACTCTCTAAAATCTTCACACCTTTCTTTGGGTGATTGATAGCTTTGATTCCCTTAGAGAACTTTGAGTAATTTAAACGTCTTTAATTGGAATTGGTGGTTCCTCATCTGCTTCTTGTATTATCAAGTCATTTGACTCCAAATCAATTATGTGATTATATAAAATGCATGATGCTTACACCATATCCACAGTATTTTAAAGTCCCAAAAAGGTTTATTATCAACCACACGAAATCATCTCTTGAGAATAGGAAAAATATGTTCAACAACGGATCTCTTTTTTTTTGTTTTTGAACTCAAACAAAAATATTATTAGGTTAAATCAGCAACCAATTATGTTGAACAATTCTTTTTCATTTTGAGGAGGACGAAGACACAAACATATAAGAATATGTAGGTTTCTCATTTTCAGTATATATTGTCCATATGGATCCTTTACTTTAATTGGTGTTCAATTAATAGCTAAATAATTACAAAGCAACTTATTACGCATCATAGATATCACATACTTCAATCAAATGACATTAATAAAATTAATTAAAGACTAAAGAAAAGTCATATAAAAAAATGTAGATTCAAGTTTAGTAAGGCTCATAAGCTGGAACAAGAGGCAAGGAAAAGGCAAAGTCTCTTCAGCATGAACAGACAACTTATTATATTCAGTAAAACCAGAAAACAAACATGGATGATAAAGCTCCAAAACAGCTATAAGCTGAACCAAATATGTTCATATTAAAATGGAGGAACAAACTCCTATGAACCAAACTTTTAATTATGTCCTCTATATCATGTGTCCTTATAATGGTACTTTAGGAAAATAGAGATGAAATAAAAATACAAAATTGCGTAGCAAAAGTCACTGAAAAACAAAAAACTTTTGACGCAGCTGCAAAGCGGTAGTCAATGCTAGCGAGAACAAAGGATAGATTCGTCAAAATCCTATATTGATGTGGCAACGAGAAGAGGAGAGATTCACCAAAATTCTAGACTAAAGAGAGATTGATATGGCACCAGAAGAGATATTCGCCGAAACTCTAGAGTGAAAGAGAGATTGATGGGGCAGCGAGTGGAACCCAAATTTGCCAAAACCTAGACTACAGAGAGATTAGGGTGAAGAGGGAATGTGGATTGTAGAGAGTGAGAATATGTGTGGGTGTGGGTGGGTGAAAAGTGTAAGATGATTTAGGGGAGGTAAGGAAGGGGCAATGCCTATTTTTGTTTTCGGAAAATGTTTTCCTTCAAGTTTTAGGGAAATTAATTTTCCCTAATTAGAGAAAAATGAATTGTTAAGTAAATAAATAATTTAAGTCAACCAAACATGATATATATATATACACTCGCTGCTATGAGAGAAGAAAATGGTGAAGTGCCAATGACTGAAAAATCGATGATGATACCCAACCTTTACCATTGTCCCGAGCCAAGCTCACTAATACACTATCAGAAACTTTTATCTGCACATCTAACATGATTGTGTTAGTTGCCTACTTATATAGGCATATCTAACAAAATTGTGTCATTGCCTTTATGTTATGTGAAATTCTTCCTAATGTTATCACAATTAACAAAAAGATACAAATCACATAAAATAATTGACTTCACCTTGCGTTCCTACTATCTGTCTTACCAAATATTCTCTTTCACACATTTTTTCCTTCTATCCATGGTCCATCCCACCCCAAATAAATGAAAACAAATAGAAAAAAAAATATGCAAAAGGCTAGTGTCGTCTTTTATTGCATTTGGTGTTTATAATGTAGTACTTTTACAACATATAAAGATTTTAAGTTTAAAACAAATTTCTAATAGTAATATTATTATTATTTATAATGGTAAGGGTTCATTCAAGTTAATAAGATGTTAGATATATATTTACAATTCATTATCTCCGATCTTGTTATAAAAAAATTTATATATTAATATGAAAATTTGAGTTATTTATTTCAAATTTCTAAAATAAATAAAGTTGCGTACAATAGATCCTTGTGGTCCAGCCCTTCCTCGAACTCCGCACATAGAGGGAGCTTAGTGCACCGGACTACCCTTTTGATTTTAAAGTTCTAAAATATTTTTACAACTTAAAAAGTAGGCAATCTGTCTTTCTTTTTATTTTAATAAAGATTTTGTATTTTCATCTTTATTCTACAAACTTTAATTTCTTTTATAAAAATAAAATCATCAATCCATTATTAAAAGATTTTGGAACCCTAAAATTTTAGGGCATAAGGCAAAGATTTTACTTTCCTTCCTCGTGAGCAGCCCCACCCAATAGCCAAAAAAAAAAAAAAAAAAAGTTCTACTTTCCAAGTGATTGCTTTAGAAATCCATTCACATTTGCCCATCTTGCAACATTAGACCATATGAATATGGGCACTCTAATTCAAATACAACAACAATAAAACGTAAAAACTTTACGGGGCGCCTATTTGGTTATTCCTATTTAATATATATTCATTTCTAAAAAAAAAAAGTTTAATTAATATTCAAATTTTAAGTAGCTTCAGATAAATACACTTTTATTTTCTTATTCGTTGCCGCTTTCTTTTTCTTTGTATTCATGTCACATTATCCAAGAGCTTTGCTACTACTTTCTGCTTCTCTATATTCATATCCCATGTATCCAAGAGCCTTTTTGGTTTCTTCTTCTTCTTCTTAGTTGCAATATACCGTTATAGGTTGTGCTTAAGGTTTCTTCTTCTTTTTAGTTTCAAAATGAGTTTGTTAGATTTATTATTGTTTTGACAATTTGATGATTGAAATATGTTCTTTATGATGTTTGAAAGTTACGTTTCAAATTTGAGCTCATTTGGAGTATATTTGGGTGTTGAATCGTGTGTTGGATTGTTCAAATTCGAAGAACAAGTTTACGTTTCAAAACTTAAGATTCAATTCTGAAGTTGCAATGAATAGATCAAAATACTTAAGATTTGAATTTTCTGAAGTGCATTTGAAAAATAGAAGAACTTAAGATTTTGATTTCTGAAGTTGTATTGAAGAGATTGAACTATTTAAGTTTGAATTTCTGAAGTTGCATATGAGAGATAGAAGAACTTAAGATTTGATTCTGAAGCTATATTGAACAGATGGAACTACTTTAGATTCTGATGGGTAAATTTTGTAAATTTTTATGTAATGTTGGAATAACTTCAATGGCGGCCCCAAAAATATGTATCCGTGCAAATGTCCCAACAAAAACCTTAATATTGGTGAGGGTTAATTAAACCTTGGGCCATCAAAAATTGGTATGGAATTTTTTCACTTTTAGCCCGCGCCAAAACCTTTGACATTTAATAGCTCAAAAAATATATGTATAATTTTTGTATATAACATACAAAATATATAACACTACTAAAAAACAGCTGTTTACCAACGCAGCAGTATCGACGGACGTTTTTCCGTCGCTATTCCGAGGGACTTTCCGTCGGAGTCCCTCGGTACTTTTGAACTTTTTAATTTCTATTTTTAAAAAAGATAACCAACGGACAACTCTCTGTGAATAATGATACTTTGACCGGTCAAAATTTAATCTGTTGTACCGATGCACTCCGTTAATTTACCGATGGACTCTCTCGCAACATTTTGTAATTATATGTTTGAAACTTTTTTTAATTATTGACGGTGTCTCTTGATGCATTTAAAAAAAATAAATTAAAAAAAATAAAGTTATCGACGAGCGATTTACCTACGTGCCACTTACCTACGGATTTCCCTCGGTAAAGCTTTGTTACCGAGGGGCGTCCTATGGTAATCTGAGTTGGTATACAACTATTTTTTACTAGTGTATAAATATACAAAAAATATATAAAAATATATATTTTCGACTATTATTTTGAAAGCGGCTATACAATATCATTTTTCTTTGTTAAATTGGGAGCCATTACAACCACCAAGGGCATTTTAAGTGAGTTTTGGCGGAAAAGGGCTAATTGAGCGTTCTACTTTTCAATATTAGATTGAGACTTCAACCCTACCTCGAAGGGGAGAGGACAAGAAAGAAAAGAAGGGATACACCAATGAAATATGAGAATGATTTAAAACTTCATAGTGTATTTTTGTCTTTGCAGATAAGTAGAGTCTAAAATCTCGTTTAACGTAATACTAATTGCCTCTATTATGAATGATTTCAACTCGTTATCCGAAAGTTAGATTTCATCAACTGCATGCTAGAAAAAGGTAACATATATATCTGTTTTTGCTACCACAAGGAACTGCTTTTGTGGGGATAATGTATCTGGGCACTAAAACAAAGATATATGTAAGGAAATATTGTATTCATGGCTCTACTAAAGCCGTGGCGTACACAAAAATATTTGTAAACGGTGTTACTATTAGACGTGAAAAAATAAATAAATTAATATAATATTATATTTTAAAACACAACCAACAAAAAGAAAATACAACTTTCAAAGAAAGCAGCAGCGTCCCTCCAATTTAAAAATTGTATTGTGTTTCCCTTTAGGCACGCATTGTTTTTACTTTTTTAGATGACGCATAAAAATATTAAAACATAAAATGAGCCTATGGAGGTTCGAGCTCGTAGACTCACATAGAATTGTTCAGCTCTGACCAATTATGCTACAGAGCTCTTAATGACAAGTAATGTCACTTTATTCTATTTGTTATTTCTTCATTTGAATTATTTGTGCGGTGTCACGTGATACCGCTTGGACTAAGGTAGATCCGTCCCTGTACTAAAGGGTATAGCCTTTCATATCAAGAGGTTCACCATTCTCGTGTTTAAAATTGAGATCTCTAATTGAGGGTGGAAAGATTCTAAATCATTCCAACATATGCCTCTTGTGCATGAGTAGATTAAAGCTTTAACTTGTCCATATATCACCCAAATTTTTTATTGTGTATCTCATATAACTGACTATGATTGTGTGAAGATCCTTTTGTCTCATCGTAAAAGATTTTAAAAATAGAGTTTTTGCATATCCACACTTCAATTACACTTTGCTATTGTTGTAATATTGTTATTAGTTCCCTGATCCACGATTCAGTCTACCTAACGATAAAATCCAAGGTAGAGATATATTCAAAATGAAAGCTTCATCAAGTTACTAAAATTTGATCTGAACAATATCTATGCTTAGATACAAATAAAGCAGATACCCAAATAAGTATTCAAATGAATTTCCGCATTTCATGCAGTTATTTTTATGAACTGGATAACGTCTCATACGCTCAAATTTGAACCCATGAATCGTAATTGAAGTTTGAACTTATATAGTTTTAAACCATATAACCCAAAAAATTATTATTGTGGTTTGAAACTTCAACAAATTTTTATACTTAGATCGTGAAAGTTTGAACCCCATAAATTGTGGTTGGGATTTGAACCCCAAGAATCGTTCTTGGGTTTGAAACTCCAAAGAAAAAATGCATACTTAGAGCCCTTGATCAAGCTTATCCAAAGGTTAAAAGTTTTTTTTTTCTAGCTTAAGGTGTTTGGTCAAGCTTTTTTGGGAAAAAATGCTATTGGGAGCAAAAACATATTTTGAGAAGCAGAAAAAAGTAGCTTCTTACCAAAAATAGAAGCATAAACAGTTTTGACTTTTCTTCTTATCAAAAATACCCTTAAATAAATATAGTATATACCAAATTAACCTTACTTATTTTAAACTTAATACTTTAGATATTAATGTATTAATATTTCTTCTTATTTTTAGGATAACTTTCTAAATAGTAACTTTAGGGGTGAAAATTTTATATTTATTGAATAATTTTTAATATATTTAAATCATATTAAAAGAATTAAAGTACTTTTTAATTTTATTTTCATGTTTTACTTAAATAAAATAAAAAAATTTAATTATTGTCTTTAATAACAAAAGTTTGAGATTATTTAGTTATTTATAATATTAACTATTGAGTAAATATATTCATGTCCTTATTCGTAATTTGATACTTAAAAGCGATTTTTGAAAAGCTTGGCCAAACATAAATTATTACTCAAAGTCCTTTTAAGAGTGACTAGCCAAACACAAATTGCTTTTCTCCAAAAGTGATTTAAAAAAAAACACTTTTCAAAATAAATTTTTTTCCAGCTTGGCCAAATAAGCTATTAAATTTTATTATACTTTTTAGCTAGGGGTATTTTTGTCTAAAAAATTTTCGTGTCAAATGAGTGACTAAATAGTAAATACAAATAGTTTTCTAAAATACTAGCTAAACTCTGCAGTAAAAGAGCGGCTATTTTTCAAAATTTTCCCCAAATACAGGCCGGTAATACCCGACGAAGTTTCACATCCTTCCATATTACACTCTTAATAGAAGTTCTCACACCGCCCATCGCCGCCACTACCACCGCCGATGATCTAGGGTTTCGACAACCCCGGCGCATTCTCCAATATGGACGAAAAAGGCGGCACAATGACAAACCCTAGGACAATACAAGAACTAGCAGTGGAAGGGCAAAAGCATTTAGAAGACACAATAGAAGCAGCACATCAAATTCTCTCCGCCATGAACGACGAGCTCTGCAACCCTACACTCTGGTCCACTACAACAAATACTGCTACTACTGCTAACGCCGTTATGAGTAACGGTAACGGACAGCAGCATTCAGTAAACGGGGACGTTTCGTCAGATAATTCTTCATCTTCTTCTGCATCGGCTCAACAACACTCGGAGATTGGTGGCGGTGCACTTGATGAGTCTCGTTTACGTTATAAGTCATCGGTTGCTTCATTGCGTTCTGTTCTTACGGCGATTTCTAATTCTCAGAAGGTAATTTTACAAATAGAAATACTTATTGTTGTGTTTTGTGTGTTTGTGTTATAATTGTTGTTTTGTCAGATTAAGATAGTGATCGAAGTAAACTTTGTTTGATATAATCCTGAATCAACTATCGTGCGATTGCACACTAGTTGGGTTAAGCTGTATGAAGCTTTTGCTAGTTAGGGTCTATTAGGCGAATAGTATAATCAGTTATGTAAATGAATGAGGAGCTGGTAGTAGAAAAAGTGTAAAATGCTCCAATGCTTTGGTTCAATGCTAGCGGTAGCCTGGGCCGGAGCTAGCTCTTCGGCTATGGTTTCGGCTGAACCCATAAGTTTGAATATGTAAAAATTAGTAATTAGTTTAGAACCATGTAATTTAAAAGGACTCTAATATCGAACCCGTTACTTTCCTATTCTGACTCCGCCTCTTGAGGTAGTACAGTGTCGGATGCGTGGTAGGTTCAGTAAAGTATTTCTAGTGTTACAGCAGCAACAACAATAACAAAGTCAGTGTAATCCCACTAGTATGGTATGTGGAGGGTATAATGTATGTAGACCTTACTCCCTATCTGAAGAAGGTAGAGAGATTGTTTCGGGAAGACCCTCGGCTCAGGAAAGATAGAGAGAAAGGAGTAATAGCAAACAACAACACCAACTAGGGCTGTTTAAACCGAACCGAACCGTTAACCGAACTGAACCGATGGCTTATTGGTATCGGATTATTGGGATAATGGATGGTGAACGAATTGAGATATTATAATAAACGGTTTAACGGTTTGGGGGCGGATTACTCAATTTTCTTATCGGATAAACCGTTAACCCGTAAGAATTTTTATATTTACACTTTTACCTCTATGTATATAAAGTGCTAATGAAACCCTAAATGGTTAAATCCCTAATTTCTATTTTCTAATTCTCAATTGTCTGCAGCCACCAGAGGCAAAGAAGTCATTAAAAATCGAAATCTGAATGATTATGAATAGTCTTGATGGTATTAAATATTTGGTTAATACGTGTATGACAGTATGAGTAGTCTTGAAGACTCTTCAATTCAAAAATACCGTTTGGTTAGATCTTAGATGGTATTAAAAATTTGGTATTGATTGAATGATTATTCAAAAAATTTCTATTTGGTTTAGCCGATAAACCGTCCGATTACCATCCGATAATTGTTAATCTGATACCAATTCGCCCGTTGTCTTATTGGATGAATAGATTACTACATTTATAATTCAATAACCGTTATTCCAAATTGTTAAGCGTAATTATCCGCCCGATAAGCACCCCTAACACCAACAAACCAGACAGAAACCGAAGTGAAAGAAATAATAAGCAATAACAGAATTCTAACAATAAGAAAATACAAGACTAACATTGAGGAATGCATTAAAACTACTGGAACAAGCAAGGACAACGCTCGGCTACCTAGCCTACTACCTTAATTCACAACCTCCACACCTTCGTATCCAGGGCCATATCCTCGGTAAACTGGAGAATTGCCACGTCTTGCTTGTTCATCTCCCAATACTTCTTCGGCCTACTTCTACCTCTCCTTAGGCCCTCCTAGACCAACCTCCATACCTTTGCTATGAAATGAAGAGGGGCCATTTGGAGGCAAATGAATGCGAGAATTCTTGTACTCGGGTGTCAACTAGCTTGAGGTTGAAGCATAGCAGTCTGTTGGATACTTCGAGTTTTGATTAGGAGTGCAAAAAAAGATTTAACGTAATATAGTTATTCTAGAAATTTTGCCCATTGTGAGTATTGTTGAAAAGAAAAGTATCATCCAGTGTGAATGGCAAAAAATATATGAAAAATAACATTGTATAACCGCTCTAAAAATAATAGCATATATACACACATATTTCTATATGTTATATACATAAATATACATATTTTGTACACTTTTGCGGCTGTCAGATATAAATAGTTTCGGCCGCGGACTACAAGTGATCTTTGTCCAAAAATATTATCTAGCGGTAGTGGAAAGTTCTATCAAATTTGCCTTTTTTTTAT